>CM032626.1:9423621-9856416 GCA_019097785.1 Fraxinus excelsior
GGATAGCCGCCCTCAGCAGATTCATGTCGAAATCAACAGACAAGTGTAAGCCCTTCTTTGACGTGCTGAGGGGAGGAAAGAAGTTTGAATGGACGCCGGAATGTCAGGTCGCTTTCAACCAACTAAAATCACACCTATCACAACCACCGATGCTGTCCAAACCTAGAGAAGGGGAAACGCTCATGCTATACTTGGCAGTCTCGGAGCATGCCGTCAGCGCGGTGTTGGCCAGGGAGGAGAACGGAATACAGCACCCAGTTTACTATGTTTCTAAGGCCCTGCACGACGCCGAAGTTCGCTACTCCCCACTGGAGAAGTTGGCCTATACTGTGATAATCGCTGCTCGGAAACTGAGGCCATACTTCCTGGAACATTCCATTGAGATCCTGACGAACCAACCCTTGAGGCAGGTACTGCAGAAACCAGATACTTCAGGGAGATTGGTAAAATGGTCAATTGAGCTCGGCCAGTTTGATGTAAGGTACAAACCACGCACCTCAATAAAATCTCAAGCGCTAGCCGATTTCATTCTTGAGTTCAGCTCAGACCCTATGGGACAATCACCTCCCCATGCCCCTTGGAAACTGTTCGTTGACGGATCCTCCACGGATGAAAGAGCAGGAGCTGTGATAGTTCTAATAAGCCCAAACCAACAACTGTTCTGCGAAGCGTTACCTTTCGACTTCAGCGCTTCTAACAACGAAGCTGAGTACAAGGCCCTGATAGCCGGCCTCCGGATGGCAAGCGAAATGAAAATTGATTGGCTGATGGCGTACAGTGACTCCCAACTGATAGTAAACCAAGTCAACGAAACCTATCAAGCCAAAGAGGAAAGAATGGGCAAATATCTCCAGATCGTCAGAAGTGAACTCCAGAAGTTTAAAGATGTCCGTATCAGACAGGTCCCATGAACTCAGAACGGGCACGCTGATGCACTAGCTCGGTTGGCAACCAGTGAAGGAATTGAGAGATTTGATAGCATACCTGTTGGGAGAATCCACCGCCCTGCGATTGAAGAAGCTGAGAAAATCCACGTGGCGACGGAGCCCAGACACTCATGGATGGAAGAACTCGTTACGTACCTCCAAATGGGTATATGCCCAGAGGATCCCACCTTGGCAAGGAAGCTGAGGGTAAGGTCAGCAAGGTACACATTGATCGACGGCATCTTATATAAGCGAGGATATGCTGCGCCACTGTTAAGGTGCCTGGATGAGGAAGAAGCCCTTCGCACTATGAAAGAAATACACGAGGGGATATGCGGAAATCACGCAGGAGGACGGTCATTGTCACACAAAATCATTCGCCAAGGATACTTCTGGCCGACCATGAAAAAGGATACGCTGGAATTCACCATGAAGTGCGACAGATGCCAACGGTTCGCACCTAACATCAAACTCCCCCCTGGAGAACTGAACTATGTAATGGCACCGTGGCCTTTCGCAAAATGGGGGGTCGATCTTATCGGTCCCATGCCTACGGGAAAAGGGGGGACGAAGTTTGCAATTGTGGCTGTTGACTATTTCACCAAGTGGGCTGAGGCTGAACCTATGGCGAAAATCACCAAGCACAAAACCACTGAGTTCATATGGAAGTCAATCATATGCAGGTTTGGAATACCTCACTCCATAGTGACGGATAACGGAAAACAGTTGGACAACACTCGCTTTGCAAGTTTCTGCGAGGAATTGGGAATACAGAAACATTTCTCCACGCCGAATCACCCCCAGGCTAACGGACAAGTCGAGGCCATCAATAAGATTATCAAACATACGTTGAAAACAAAGCTCGACACTCTTAAGGGAGGATGGGCAGAAGAACTCCCCAGCATATTATGGTCCTATCGCACTACTGCTAAAAGCAGCACTGGAGAAACCCCTTTCTCCCTAGCCTTCGGGGTAGAGGCCGTGATTCCTCTTGAGGTTAAAATTCCATCTATCAGAACTCTGATGTATCAAGAAGACAGGAACGAGCAAACATTACGAGAAGAATTGGATTTGATAGAAGAAAGAAGGGATGTTGCTGAAGTCAGAAATGCGGTATACAAACAACGCAATGCGAAATACTACAACCAGAAGGTAAAGAAACGAGAATTCGAGGTTGGCAACCTTGTCCTAAGGAAGGTCTTCCTGGCAACAGGGAGCTAAATGATGGATCTTTAGGACCTAACTGGGAGGGTCCTTACAGGGTAAGCAAGGTACTGCTCAAAGGGGCTTACGAACTGGAAGATATGGAAGGCAGGACTTTACCGCACCCCTGAAACGCAGAGCACCTCAAAAAGTATTACCAATAGATTGCAGTAATATGCTGCCTCTATGAATAAAAGCATGGTTATCAGAATGACTCTCCAAGAAGTACGGCGTCCACGCCGGGTGATTCCTAATCCCTACTCACGAAGTAGGCAGAATCTCCAGTAAGCCCTACTCATGAAGTAGGCAAAATCCCTTGTAAGCCCTACTCATGAAGTAGGCCGAGCTAATGTTGTAAGTGCTGCAACACTTAGCATGATTCCTAAGCCCTACTCGTGAAGTAGGCAGAATCTCTTATAAAGCCCTACCCATGCCGTAGGCCGAGCTAAGGTTGTGGAGATTTGCAGGCAACCCCCCCAAAACTTACATGATTCCTAAGCCCACCCATGAAGTAGGCAAAATCCTCCTGTAAGCCCTACTCATGAAGTAGGCCGAGCTAATGTTGAAGTGCTGCAACACTTAGCATGATTCCTAAGCCCTACCTCCATGAAGTAGGCAGAATCCCCACCTGTAAGCCCTACTCATGAAGTAGGCCGATCTAATGTTGTAAGTGCTGCATGCAACACTAGCATGATTCCTAAGCCATACTCATGAAGTAGGCAGAATCTCCTGTAAGCCATACTCATGAAGTAGGCCGAGCTAATGTTGCAAGTGCTGCAACACTTAGCATGATTCCTAAGCCCTACCCATGAAGTAGGCAGAATCTCCTGTAAGCCCTACTCATGAAGTAGGCCGAGCTAATGTTGCAAGTGCTGCAACACTTAGCAAGATTCCTAAGCCCTACTCATGAAGTAGGCAGAATCTCCTGTAAGCCCTACTCATGAAGTAGGCCGAGCTAATGTTGCAAGTGCTGCAACACTTAGCAAGATTCCTAAGTCTCCCCCCTACTCATGAAGTATGCAGAATCTCTTATAAAGCCCTACCCATGCCGTAGGCCGAGCTAATGTTGTAAGTGCTGCAACACTTAGCATGATTCCTAAGCCCTACTCATGAAGTAGGCAGAATCTCTTATAAAGCCCTACCCATGCCGTAGGCCGAGCTAATGTTGTAAGTGCTGCAACACTTATCATGATTCCTAAGCCCTACTCATGAAGTAGGCAGAATCTCTTATCTCCTGTAAGCCCTACTCATGAAGTAGGCCGAGCTAATGTTGCAAGTGCTGCAACACTTAGCATGATTCCTAAGCCCTACCCGTGAAGTAGGCAGAATCTCCTGTAAGCCCTACTCATGAAGTAGGCCGAGCTCATGAAGTAGGCCGAGCTAATGTTGTAAGTGTTGCAACACTTAGCATGATTCCTAAGCCCTACTCATGAAGTAGGCAGAATCTCCTGTAAGCCCTACTCATGAAGTAGGCCGAGCTAATGTTGTAAGTGCTGCAACACTTAGCATGATTCCTAAGCCCTACCCATGAAGTAGGCAGAATCTCCTGTAAGCCCTACTCATGAAGTAGGCCGAGCTAATGTTGCAAGTGTTGCAACACTTAGCATGATTCCTAAGCCCTACCCATGAAGTAGGCAGAATCTCCTGTAAGCCCTACTCATGAAGTAGGCCGAGCTAATGTCGTAAGTGCTGCAACACTTAGCATAAATTATACGAGAGATTCCTGCAAAGCCCAATACGACTTCTACAGCAAATGGCGAAAAGCGAAAAATTCTATTCACCAGTTCGTTTGAAAGTTACGAATCCAATTATAAAGAGCACAAGTAAAGCACCAAACAAAATGTTTTCATTCATAAAACAGAAGGGGTACAAAAGTTGCGAGGAAATTCAGGGGAATACATAGAACTACATAAAAACTAAGAACTAGAGGGGTGGGGAGGAAGATCTTCAACCATGGAGGGTTGAGCCTCAACTTGTCCAGCTTCAGAGGCTCTTAACATTCGCTCCAGCTCCTTCTCCTGCTCTTCCTGAGCTTCCACCAAGAAAGCAGTATCCCAGTCCGGCCTTTTCTGATTGATAAACTTAATGACTTCACCCATAGCCAGGGCATACGCTTCTTGAGCAATGGCGTCAAAGGCAGGAGAGGCCCTCCATTCCTCCACAGCGTTAGAAACCTTCAGCTCGGTTTCTTTTTTAAGGGCCATCACCTGAGCTACTGCTTCGTCAGCTCGTTTCTTCTCGAGTTCAGCTCGGGAATTTGACTTTTCCCCCCACAAATGCAGCGCCTTGTTTTCGTCAAGTAATTTATGCTCCTTAGTAAGGCAGGCGTCAAGCTCTTCCCCCATCTTATTCAGGCGATCCTCATAACTTCGTTTTTCCTCCGCAAAAGCAGACCTCTCCGCCTCAACCTCGGAAAAAAGCTTATCAGCCTTAGCTTTGAACTCCAGCACGAAATTGAGTTCTGCTTTGACCTGAAAGGCACGAGGGTAACATTTCAGATACGTAAGAAGGTTACTAATCAAAGTATGAGATACTAAAAGTAAACTTTGTACCTTGTCCACCACGGAAGACATGTGGAGAACAGCTCTGTGACAATGAAGCTGAGCTGTGAGGACGTTCTCCCCGATGGGCATCTCATTCAGAAATTGCTGTTCTTTATCAGGCCAGCTCCGTGTCATCAGAACGGCAGACTCTCTGAGGGGCGAGGGGAAGGCAGCAACTGATTCCCTTGCTGGGGAAGGAGCTCTGAGGAAGTCCAGAAGGATCTCAGGTCGGCGCCCAACCAAATCCTCAACACCCGACCTCTGAAGGTCAGGCTGCTTCTCCTGGGACTTAGAAGAGGAAGTGGCAACAGCCACCGTAGCCGCCATATGGATAGAAGAGTCTGGAAGAATGGGAGCAGGCGATAGGCTGGATGGACGACGCCTCTGTAAGGGCTGCTCGTCTTCTTGTTCCACCTCAGCGCCCTCAGGTCGGGCTGGCCCCTTAGCAACAACTTCCTCTCTTTCCTTTTTTCGGCCTCAGCCGCCCTAGCAGCGCGAAAATTCAACATATCCGGTCGTTGGTCTGAAAAATGCAAAGGATAAGGTCAGTAATGAACAGAGAGCAAGTAAAACCAATAAGACGTAAAAGTTCCCTTACGAGAGGCAATAGGAGCTGGGGTCCGAGATCTGCTATGCGTTGAGGTCGGAGGAATAGCTCGGAGTAGACCCGCTTGGAATAAATTGTCGTTTGTAATTACGAACTTGCAGGATCTCTCCCTGTTAGAAAGCGCTCGGATTGAGTCGGCCCGCTTCTGGATCGCCGAGCTCAGGTGACAAGGTCGGTAAACTGCAAAATTACAAGAAAAAGGCAGATTAGTCAACCCAGACAATGGTTCCACAGAAATGGCAGTAAGGACCCTCACTTACAAAGGGAATGATAAAGGGTGTGGACTACATCCCCCCTGTCCACCTCGTCCGGATGGAATTGCCATTCTCCCAAAACAAAAAAGAACTCCTCTTTCCATCCTTTGATTGAGGAAGGCGTATCTAAAACTAGTGAACCCCCCGTCCTGGGCCTAGCACTAGTATACCACCAACCCGTTTTCTTCCCGTCTTCTTTAAAGGTAAAGAGGGAGTTGAACTGGGAGACGTCCATCTCCGGGTATCCTAACTGCTTCCACAAAATCAAGGTCGCTATCAAGGTCCTCCACCCGTTTGGACACAACTGGATAGGGGCTATTCCCCAGGAAGAAAAGAATGACCTAACGATCTTCGGAAAGGGCAGCCTTAAACCAGCCTGCAGAATGGCACCGTTAAGGGCCACACATCCTTCAGGGGGGCTGTTAGCTCGGTCGGAAGAAGTTGGCACAACTAGCTCTACGGAAGGGGGGATGCCATACTTAGCCCTAACTGCAGCTAATGAACCCTCTGTCACCACCGACCTGAGGCTACTCGCTCCCCAAGTGTCACCCCCACTACTGCTCTCCTCGCGTACCCTCTCTTCCCTTAACTTACGTCTATGCTCCATACTCCTAGGTGAATTTGATGTTGGGTTAGGAGGGGGCGGGGAGGATAAAATGACGCGATAGGGGTGGGTGTGAATACTTCCTGGCAATCGGAACTAGCGGACGATGCACTAAATGACTGAGTGGACGAAGATGGTGCAAATTCTTCTTGTTGATTTCCCCAGGACTGCACACGGGATTCGTCCGAGCTCATGTAAGCGTGTTAAAGAGTAAGTAATGCGCAAAAGAAAAGGTATCCTAAAAATGGCAGGAGAATACCTGGGCAATTATCTTGGTCGGAAACTCAGGGAAAGGAAAAGGGCCGAAGAGTCTATAGATTTCGGGACAAGGAAGGTTGAAACTCGATAAAAGGCTAGGGGAAGATGGAAGGGAACGTTAAGGAAGGGCAAAAGGCAGGATATGAACCGTCATGAATGGCAATAAATGCAAAACGACTGTTAATCAATGCCTAAAAAGAGATGAAACGTCCAGCCACCCTCTCGGCGACAGGTGTACCTAACGGCTATAAGGGTAATTATTATACGATTTGGTACTTGTGCCATGTCATTTCAATAAGGTCAGACTCTCATTTAAAATTAGACCTGACCTGGGGGGTAACTGTTGACACCGACCTCCGAGGTTGTTGAGCTCGGATTGCCATATCCCGATGAGGATAACGAAATTGGAGTTCGGTTATGCGAGGTCAGATCGGCAGGAGCGTAGCTTTCCCAACAAGTCATTGTAGTCTTTCAAGACGCTACAGTGGCTAATGATTACGGATCACTGACAAGATCTTTGAGTACCAAACGAGAGGGATACACGTGGAAAGGTCCTGTGTCAGCGCCCACCTATTCCTCCAATCAGAAGCCTTAGCTTGCTTTAATAGGCAATGCATTTACTACCGGGATCAACAAGTCCCATCATCCTCAGTCAACAGTACAACATTGAGCTCGGGCGCCAATCCCGTTAGGACAACGCACAAGTCAGCCCAGCTCGGCCTCTGGGTTGATAAGACAGGAGAATTAGACGTTATTATACTTCTACTATAAAAGGCTCAGAGTGAAGACAGGACAAGGGGAGGCAGACAGAAAATCTAAAGGAATACACTAAGGAGAAAAACCCCAGTGAACCCTTTGAATATTCTAGACTATCTGTAAAAAAGAAGTAATTGTTTCAGAGACAATCTAACATTCTTCTTCATCGTATCCTTTAGACTACTTTCTGCACTCTTAGTTGGCCTTAATCTTGTTCATACAATTTTGAACGTCAACAAAGCTCATAAATTAATTCTCATGTTTTGAAATTTTTTTTATAATTCTTTTTAGTTTGAAAAAATGGGTTTCAGATGATTGATTAGGATCTTCAATTATTATTTATGTGGTTGTGAGTTTTCTAAACCTTTAATTTTTTTTTGGTCTATTTTAATTGTTTTTCTTCCAATGAAGAAAACCTACAGTTTCAACATTCTTGATAATATCTGTTTAAATTGTAAGCAAAATCGTAATTTCAGTCTTTTATTAAGTTATCAACATATAGCCCTCAATTGGGTGTGCTCATTTGTAGATTTTTAGCATTTTTTCGATCCTTATACAATGTTGAAAGGAAGCAGCCGCTATTATTGAATCAAGAAAGCAGCAGCAATATTATCAAAAATGTCTTCCTTTGCATTTCATTATTGCTTATATTGTCATGCCTAGAAACATCCCCCATTCTTCCACTTAGCTTTAGATATATAATTTTTATCATCATTATTCAACTTTAATTTCCAGAAATATCCATTTCCACTTCTATGGAAAGGTTTCATTTTAATAATTTTATGGCATGTATCTATTCATGTGACAGCGTGTAAATCCTATGTCATTTGTTATTGGTATAATGCAAAAGGGACTTGGTAGATAGCAAGAATGTTGTTTTATTTTATTTCGTGCAATTCTGGATCTTTTAGTTTTGTACTTGGGATAGAGTACATCTTGTAGTTGACAAAATTAAGTAAATCTCCTCATCTTTTTCAGCTTTACTAAGTCATATCTGTTGATATTCCATGTGTGTGGAACCACAACCAGTCATCGTTAAGTTTTATCTTCCCAATCCTTACTTCAGGTAAATTCCTTCTTTTTTTTGTCATAATTTGTTTGCTTGAGTCTTAACATGAAATATAAATTTCATAGGCTACGCGAATGAGGTAATTATTGCTGAGTTTGCTACCCCATAGTGGGAACAGCCAGCTTGGCCTGTATGGTGGTGCCATCTTTCTGCAAGGCACCCTTCTGTAGATGCACGGTTGAACAATGCCTTGTGGTATAGTTGTTTCATATTTTCGAGTGTTTTGCTTACCAGGGTGGGTGTAGGGCTTTTTTGTGGAAAATGATGCAATGTTTCAATTTCACTTTGGCATATATTTTCAAGATTTATGGAACAAAATTTCAAGGTTCTTTGGTTTGTGATGTTCATTAAACAGTGTTGGAGATTATGGATATTTCATCTTATATTTTCTCTCTCTAGAATGCCTTACGTCAACAAAGGTGTATGTGAAGTCATGGTACAGTTCAACCTTTGCATAGAACCTTGGTATGTGTTACACTTTTTTTTAAAAGACCAGGTTCATTACTAAATTTGTCTGTCCTAATTTATAATTTAATTCAAAGTTTACTATCAGAACTCTTGTTTTTCGAAAAAATGAAAGTGTCTTGTTAGTTGCCTGTCCTTCTACTATTTGTTCGTGGTAATTAGTATTTTTGTTCAATTAGAAATGTAAAGAACGATGGATGTTAGCAAACTATTAGCGAGACAATTGGGTCACTTTTATTTAATTTTTTTTACTGTAAATTGTTCCACTCATTGCTATTTTGAAAATGCTTTTGAGTTGTAGAGCAGCCTTATAACTTTGACTCGATATATGTTTTTTCTAGAGTAAATTTGATATGCTAAAATTCTGATGTGTTGGGTATTCCGGTGCAATTGGAATAAAATCAACACTTAATAATAATGGAAGTCATTCATTTTCTTGTTTTGGCTATTATTTCTATTTCACTGGATGGTACTCTGAATTAATTTCACATTGTTGTTTATTTCATATTTTATTTATTTTTTATTCTAGAAAGAATATGTTCATTCAGAGTCTCAATTGAGATTTCAGAGGATTCACTTTTAAACTTCTCCATCTTATCCATCCAGTTGGGATACACAACATGTGCATACTGGTGCAAGCAATCAAACACCCAACGGTAGGAATTGCCTTCAGAGGCTTGCCGTGTCTTTTCCATGTTTGCAGTTTATAAGTGTTTATTTAAACTTTAGAAAGTATAATCTCATTGATTTTGACTTTAGCTAATTCAATGAGATTAAAACATTAGTCCTCCTTAATCTTTTAGCAAAATGTCATGTCAAACACCAAACTTAAAACGTGTTATAATTGAGCACTGAACTTGAATTGTAACAAAGTTTAGGTAATGAACAAAATGAATAACTTGTTGAAGTTCAGCCATCTCTGTGCGCGCACGAAGACTTTTTTTTTATTTGCTATTGACATTTTAGAGTAGCCATAATTAAGTAGATAAAATGCAAATTTACCACATTGAAAAGGCAAAAGAAATTAGTTTTTGGAACTCTTTCAGGTTCTGAAACAGCTCGCTTGATTTTGTAGAAAGTGTCATACACCAAAGTATATATGAAGATTCATTTTTGTTGGCCCTAAAACAAAGCTCAGGAATCATGTAATGGAATAAGTTTTCATTGTTCTATTGCATTACTCTATCTTATGAAGTCTTGTGCTCATATGAAAAGCCATTTACAAATAGGCTAATGTTACATCTGTACAACAAATGAAACAGGAAAAACCTATGGTAATTGCTTGTTCCTAATTTTAACAAGACATGTGGTGTTTATCTTAACTATAACACTAAGAGTCATTTTGTGGTTGCATTAGCTATAGCATATTTGACTATATCATAATTCTGCACAATTTAAGCAACTATTGGTACCAGTTCGCAATGTTGGTGTCCATGGTCAGTATATGATCTACATTAGTTTCACCAGAGTTTTCCTCCCTTGATTGTAAAAGGATATGCATTAAAGTGTCACCCAATGTACTTTGCTGTGGCGTCAAGGGGTTGAAAGTTGAGTTTTTTGAGACTTGAATGAACTTAATAACTAATAGGAGCAGGGATCAACATTAAGCTGATTTTTCAAAAGTATTCTAGAATCTTAATAATTAAATAGTTTTTATTTCCAACTTTCTTGGTGTTTCTTGATTGTACGCTTGTTACCAAAGTCTTTGAGGTGTCTAATGCTTGATTGATCAACCACATTCTAAAACTGCAAGCATTAGATTATTTCCGTTCTTAGGGAAAATATATAGAGATGTCAAACCTTAGTATGTTATGATTGATCATGAGCTGCGAAAACTTCGGCTTATTGATTGCAGCCTTGCTGAATTCTATCATTCGAACAAAGAATACAATGTCCAAGTGGCTTCAAGTTCTGTTTGATTGACTAATATTTTGTTCTATTTGCTCATAATGCTTTCAAAGATGCCTATGCTTGCGTTGTACTTTGTTGCCGATATAGATAGTCAAAAAGGTTTCTATTTTCAATTTACTATTATTGATTTTTTGTCTTTTGAATTTTCATTTAAATACTATAAGGGGTCTGAACTGCTTGTGGACTTGCAAGACGAAGATTATTCTCTAGACATGTGGACCCTGGGTTGTATGTTTGCTGGAATGGTAGGAATTGTTCTTTTAAATTTTCATGTTGCTAATATTATGTTATTTAATTTTCCATTTTCTTTAACATGCAGATTTTTCGAAAGGAGCCCTTCTTTTATAGTCATAACAATCAGGATCAGCTTGTTAAAATAGCTAAGGTATTTTAAATTCTGGTATCAGCTGTTTTGGCTGACAATTAAATTAGATTTTCTCTGTCCTAATGAAGTTTACAATTGGTTCCTTGGAATAATCTATGACTCTATAATTTTTCACTTTTCTCACCCATTGTTACAAGTTATTTCGTGGAGAAACGTCATTAGAAAAGCTTACATCTTCCCTACATCCACCACCATTTGTTGTCCACCGAAAGAAAAATTACTCAACATCAAGCAACTACAACAACTCCAACAACAGTACACCAAATCACTACACTTTCTCATTTAACTTGCCAGTTTACAAAGATGCATTATCTTGGGATATGTTTGCATATCTATGCGAGTATGATTTTCAACCTTGTGTATCATTGGGTTGAACTTGAGCACTACCTACTTATATTTCAGTAGAGAACAATGAGGAACATTTATGTATGGCCTTTATGAATCATTTGTCTTTAATTTCTCAGTCTGTTTGGTTCTAATATAAAACGACTACCTTCTCTTTCTATTTACATATTAATGGTTTCTTGTGAAGTAGAATAGTTGCACTTTTTTATTGCATATTCCTAATGACTTGACTCATAACTTAACAATGTTTGACCACGTGATTCAGGAAGATACCATTTACGTGTTCTATGAAACAAAAAATTCAATTACCAAGCAATGAGATATTGAAGTTTCCCAGGATATTCATAAGGGAGCAACATGGCAGCACTTGGGAGTTTAAAATGTGGATATACTTTTTTTCCCTGACAGAAACACCATAGAAATTTACTGGAGGGATTTACTCAGACTGAAGTCAAAGTAATTTTATGATTTTAAACATTGCAGTTTCTTAAGTTTTGCCCTAAATCCTACCTATATTAACGCCATGTTAATATTTATTTTTTTCCTGATTTCTTAAGATTTATGACTCATCCAGTTAAATTTGAAATCCTTACATTTAAAAGACAATAACTTGGATCAAAGACAACTGAATAGATGTTCTCAATTCTTTTATAATATAATGTATGATTTTAAAACTTGAGTTGATTTTATCTTGCAGGAAATTAATTTGAAGAATTACAAATGGAATCACTATTTCATTTGTGAGTAAGAAATTATTCTGCTGTAGTTCTTGAGTTGATTTTATCTATCCATTTCTTAGTATTGACCCAACATTCGAAAAATGACTTGCACTATTTTCTAATAGGTTGTGATGTAACGTCATTGTGATGCTTTCATTTCTTCTCTCCTTGTAAAGATATGTTAATGAAGGTTGGGAATAAATGAAGTAAAACCATCAGCTCTTGTAATTTATTATTGAAAATACTTGACTTTGTTAATTCTTGGATTAAACAACTACAAGTTTGTATGCTTTGAATATTTCCTACATATGTGCTAAGGAGTATCTGTAACAAATACATTGTTTCTCTTCGTCTATATTCTCATATATGCTCAAAGTATTCAATAACCGAATTGGTAAAATAGAATATATTAGGTTAAAAAATTTACTCATTCATAAGTTATACTCTTTTTCCTCTTAATATAAATTTTGGCATTTTCTTGATGAATTTAACCTAATAGCAACCTTATTTTTCAAGTGACGTTATAAGTTCGTCGAAATAGTTATTGGAGAATTGTAAGATCCTCTTTAAATTAAATCTTATCTAAAATATATGATTTTTACCTTCCTGCCTTATCATTATCATTCTAAATTTTCCTATTTATAACTCGATCAATTTATCTTGTAGAATGTACCCAGAAGTTCGCTCAATTACATCTATAAAAACTTATCCAGAATATCCAAATACATAATCGTTCACACTAGAATTGGCCAGTTCAAACAAATCTTAGTAGAAATGGTAACATCCAACATTTAATTGTACGGTCATCAGCTTATATTATAGAAAAGAATTTCAGATAGATCACATGTACATATTCAAGCTTGTCAACGATGAAATTTCAATCTTCATGATGTACAAAGTTTCTCCCACCAATGAAAGTTGGAGATTAACATATGTTATATCGATGTATTTCATGTTTATACATTTAACTGTATGGTCATCGGTTTATAATATAAAAAAGAACTTCAGATATATCACATGTACATATTCAAGTTTGTCAACGATGAAATTCCAATCTCCATGATGTACAAAGTTTCTCCCACCAATGAAAGTTGGAGATTAACATATGTTATATCGATGTATTTCATGTTTAGTTATTATCTTCATTTTGTCTGATTTTGTACGAATACTATATACTAGAGAACTAAATTTATTAAAATTTAGATTTCTAACCATCATTCCACGCTATTACATACTCAATTAAATTAAAACACGTGCATTGCACGTGGCTCCACTAGTATACAGAAGAAACTAGACTATGCTGGAGAAAATATATACACGCACAGACTGTTGCTGAGAAAAGAGTATATATACACAAAAAAAGGCTGTAGGAGGATTTCTTCAAATAATCCAGTTATATATTCAAAGACAATTTCTTGTGTTTATTTTTACATTATGAGTAACTAATTTTTATATTATGGCAAACAATATAATCGACTTGTAATACTTTATTCTTCTATTCAAGATTTCTATGATTTATTCATACGTGTGTTGATTTTACTATAAGTTTAATACATTGAGTTAATTAATCGCTAATTTGATGATTATGTTATTTTCTTACGAATAGAGAGGTGAGTTTGAGATTTAGATCATATAGTAAAATTCGGTAAATTAGTATAACGTGTAGAGATATATATACCAATTATTGCGGTCATAATATTAATTCACATAAAAATATGTAATTGAATTAATTAAACAGGATTAATGAGAACTCGAGAGGGGTAAATTGAATACAATAGAAGAATTTAATCGAACACTACATTAGGTTATGAATCTTGAATTAAGAATGAAGGTGATCAATAGATTGAAATTGTTATGACATGATATTTATCCCATATTTGAATCTTCAATCAACCGTATTTTGCAAAATTTTGATATTTTCAAATAGTTCAAAGTAGTTAGGTATAAAAAAAAAAAAGGGATAATTGCAGCAAAAGCCCCAAACCTTTTAAATATTAGCAGACTTTCTCCAAATCTTTGATTTGTTACAGTCGTCTCCCCTAACCTTTCCGAATGTTGCAGGTGAAGCCTTTTTGGACGGTTTCCATCCATAATTTCGATAAATTTTGTGTATAAATTTTCCATCAGAGGCTTCTTCAAAGGATTTTGTTAAATCCTTAAGTGTAATTAGTCTGTTGGTGTTTGTATAAATTGACCAGTACTGAACTTTGTTATTGAGTTTTGTAGTAGTTGTATTCAGTGTTTTAGGTTTAATTCGAGTCTCATTTGAAGTCCAATTAAATTGATAAACCTGCATCTATTGTTAGAGGCAATCAAGTTGCTGATTTTAGTGTAGATTGATTGGGAGATCTGATTTATATATTGATGACCATGTGATGTTTGGTTTTTAGTCTGAGTCTTGGTTGTACAAACTCTTATAGCTCTCTCTTGAAAATTCTTGCATAGTGTGTGCTTGATTTACCTCTAAGTCCTCCAAATTAGGCTTGGCCGAATTGGGTGAACAATTTCTTGTATTATTTACATTCTGCAGTGTGAGTTCTTGGGCATAATTGGGTGTTTGTGCGTGGTATTTGATTGAAATAATACCAACAATAGCATATGTTGTCGTTCATGTGTGTTTTTCAAGGTAATCTTGATAATTAATCTAATAAAATAACCATCGAGACCTACCTCTCTTAAGAAAGTCGACCTAGCCATATATTTGGTGAAGGAGTAGCTCGCATGCTTTATACTATGGCAATTGGATAGACACTTGTACTTAAATCCAAGTGATCTCATGAGATATTTATCCTTAGTATTTATGGTCTTTACATTCGACGTCATGTGTTCGGTCACGCACTATATCCATAAAACCATATCCCTAAATTAGCGCTTGATATTGAATAAAACTACTTGTACATCTAAATGTGTATGCTTTGGTTGACACTTCTTACATGTGAAAAATCTAACCATTAATTAAAAAAATGTTTTTAAAATCAACGTATCCAAATCAATCAACATACAGAAGCGTAAACCAAGGTGTAAACAAAGTGTACATATAGCGTGGCTCCTTGATATTTAGTAGAGGGTGAGAGCGCGTGGAAGTCCTCGTGTCCATCCAATCCGCTATAAATAGAGGCATACCTCTAAGGTATATATGATGTTAAATTTTCGATTAATGCTACTTGTACATAAGGAGTTACATAATGATTTACATATAAATTATGTGTCAAAAAGATATTGGAGAAGTTGTTATTTTTATTTAGTTGAAAATATTATGATCCAATCATATCTCATCATATCATATATATGTAACTTATTATATACATGTAGCACAATCATAAATTTTTATCCTCATGTACACTTCATATTAATTATTCTCCTTGGAATAATTGTTCCCGAGTTGACATCTATTGTTCAAAATTTGTTGTCCACCAAATTAATGATTGACACATTATTTTAAATTAACATATCTAATTTTTCTTTCATCGCCACTTGTGCTTAAAATTAGGTAACAATTTAATGCAAAATGACGTTTCAATCATTTATTGATGGACGGCAAATTTTGAACAGCAAATTTCAACTCATTGTTCCCACGTTGCAGTGTCTATTGGGGAAAAGTCCCCCGCCACGTTTTTATTAGTGCCAAAAAAGTATCAATTTTTAAGTTATTCGCGAATTTATTAATTCAATAATTTTTCTATTCGCAACCCCTTGATATTCATGAATGAAATTGTTGATTCTGATTAATATAGACATCGAATCGAGCAGATTGGAAAAATTCAAGCTCTATACTTTTTTTCAATGGACTTTGAACACATTCGACTCACGTTGATCGATCAACAAAAAATGACAAAACTATAACAAGAGTTAAATGATAAACCTAGGAAGGGGAAAAAAAAAAACTAATCTTGAAAGACTTAATTAACCTTAATAATCATAGTTGTAGAAACAAAATTAAATAAAAATATAGAAAAATAAATTAAACAAAAATCGCCTTCAACTTCATCACATGTGTCTGAATGCAAACTGAAAACTTGAACTGAATAACTGACGAAGATGGAAGCATAGAAACGATGAACGAACACGTGACCAAAGCTTCATTGATTCCAAACAAATATCGTTCTAGTTTATGTTTATTTATTACAATACAAGATAAACAGGGATCAAATATTCATTGATTCTCCCACGAATGCCGTTTTTCACAGTAAAACAGAAGAAAGATGGGGAATCGGGGACAAGAACATGACCTGCTAATCAAATTGGACAAAAATATTATTCCATATACAAGTAGCTCCAAACAGGTCTTAGTACCTCCAGAAGCTGCAGAAATGTTTGCTGTTGGTTCCTGGCCTGTCCTTATCAATCATAAGCGGCAGAGTGAATGCACCTATACTTAGTTTTTGACACTGGAATGCAATAATAGTTTGATAACAAGGTGGGGTAAAGGCCAAACTGTTTGGTACGAAGAACTGAACATAAAATTAGACAAAAACTTAAACCCTTTTTCTTCTTAATCATGTCCCAATTCATCAATGCCTCTATATTGCATTGTGGTTTATTTGAATTCCAGTATCTATCATGGGATAATGACTGTCAGTGAAGATATCATATGATTATAATAACCTTCTAAGCTTTTTGTCGAAGGAAATATGGTTTAGTGATCAATGGAAATGGAGATCCCACAGCCATACATACGGAGATATGGTTTAATAATACAAATCAATATTACTACATATTGTTACTGCATCAAAAGACATTCCATTCAAATAATTAGTTGTTTATGAGATATTAGGAGATTAAAGCAAAAAATTAACAATAAAAAATATCAAGTTTCGATGAAGACCTTACCAACTGGATTGTGACTGCTGCACCTCACTTTCTACTATATTCACGTGCTACAATTATGATGCTAATCTACCTCCAGAGAAATTTCAACCACTGGTTTGTCGAAAAATCTGATCATAATTTATCCCACTTGATCCATGTTTATCCTCTATCCATGTTGATCCATCAGTGAAGTAGATCTTGTATCCAATCAAATCTTTAACGAGGGATGGGACTCGGTTCCCCCTCGGGGAATGTTTTCCGAGCTGCCGTTCTCAATGAAGTGAACGGAGTAGCAAGAAGGGATTCATCAATTTGATTCAGACAAAATGAGCTATAGACATTGTTAAAAAATTTACCTGCAGCAAATAAAGCTAGCTTTGGGAAATGAAGTGCTGCAATGTTTCACCAGCAAGCGCAGTAAGGAACGAGGGGTGCTAAGGTCGAGTGGTCGAGATGGGGAAGACAGGCACATGAAAGACTAACTCCTTTAGCGAGCTTCATAGACAAGCCGTGCATGAGTTAGTAATGCACGTGCGCTGCTTCTCCATCTTGCTTAACACTCACCTTCCGAAGCCATAATTTCTCGAGACCTATCGCACGTTCGTGACAATGTCAGAGCCATTCGGTCTGACCTAAAGCTAGGCGAAGTAAAGCCGAGGCCAATCTGATGCAGTTCTCTTCTCATTTATAAGGCTCAAAACGGAGTAGTATGTCCTATAAAGCCCCTTTCAAGTTACTGCATATATAAATCATGAAAAGACAAATCGCCATTTCAATTTTACCTTTGGACTCTTGATATACACAATGTTTTAAAGACCCTATCATCCTGGTACAGTTGTGAGAGAGATTGAAAAGTTAGTTGCCCGTGGGACTCTTCAAAGGTTTTAAAAAAAAAAACAAAAAGAAAAGAAAAAACCACTATCAAGCACTATGCAAATAGTGTTACAATATTAAACCCTTGACCTATTTAGTGGATGTTTGATGGGGATTAAAATTAAATTCTTAGTAGATTATGATAGAAGTTTTTGAAATGTGCGGTTAAAAAGTTGTGAGACCCATGAAAGATGTGGTTAATATTGATTGTTTGATTTTGACTTAGATTAAAATCTGATTTTAATTCGAAACAAACATGACTTGTATTCCAAAAGTTTGGTGGTGGCACCTGAATAAACAGTATTAAGCTCCTGTTTGATTTTGCTAAAAATCAAACTTTTAGTAGATATTTATAAAATGTATATAGTTGAAAAGTTGATAAAAATTTTGGGTTTCATGAAATGTATACTTAAAATTAATTGACTTACACTAAAAATTTATAACTTTTCTAAGTTAAACCAAACAAGGGCTAAGTCTATTGTGAGTGGAACTTCACAACATTTTCATCATATCATTTCGTGTATTTGCTTTTCAATTTAGTTATTTCATATCTTTCAATAAATTTGACGGATCGCAAAAGAACTCATGTGATCAACCTTAAATTTACCATATACTGTCGAAAAAAGAATAACATTTAAACTATTTTTAAGGACAATCAAGACATGCTTAATCTTAAGCGAGGGGAAAAAAAAAAAACTATTTTTGCTAGCTTCTTGAGATGTCACCTCAAATCTTATAAATATGCGTATGTAAAGTAACATACATTTATAGCTTGTGAAGTTAAATTATATTCTACTCTTAACCACGACATTAAAATAACCTAATATTTCCTATATTTAAAAGATTTTATAGGGATAGTTTGTAGAGGTGAAAGAAAACCTATTTTTCTTTATTTAAGTACTTAACAAGACTGATCAAAGCCTAAGAACTTAATTTTTAATTAGCTTAATTGATGCATCTCAATTATAAGTTTTTTATCTCGTGCTTCTGAACTCAATTGTTTGTGTGTCCGTCCATGAGAGAGAGTGAGAGAAATTGACATTATTGTAATGAATAGACTTCCATATTCTCCACGAAGGATTGTGAAAATCTAGAACAGCCTATAGGAAAACTTATCTAAGTTGCAGCAACATGGGTTGTGCTATGGGGCGCCCACCCAATAGGGGTGCACCGATGGACACCCCCATGGGTACAATTATGTATCCATAGCATTTTCCGCAACAGCATATGGTCCAGGCTGGAGAATAAATATTACCAATATTCTATGAGAAACTTAACTGGGCAGGTGGTAAGAAGTACTAGATGTACGGAAAAAGTGTCGTCAGATTTTCTATAGATGACAGTTGACAATTTTTTGTACGGAAAAAATCGATTGGAGTGCTAACTATGAACTGGATTGGAGTGCGGAAAAAGTGGTGCTAAAGAAGATATCTCGAGCTTCATCATCTGCGGCCACGAGAGGGACACTATAAGTGCTAACTATGAACTGGATTGAATTTATAGATTATCAGGGTTTTTTTGACAATTGTGGGCACAAATTTCAGGGTGGTTCGGGACCTATATATACTACAATGTTCATACTTAAAGGGTTCCCAATTTTGGCTTTGAAGGAGAACAAAAGAATTCAACCTACGGTTTGGAAGAAAAAGTGGAGAAGAAGAAGTTGCAATTGGAAGTTTAGGTTGCGGATTTCATCGTCAATATTCTTTTTCTTCTATCTTACTTCAAAAATATAATCGTTGTAGCTTAATTTCGATGATTAGTTTGAAATGGTGTTAATTTTCTAGAGTGGTTTTTATTTTTTTTTCATATTCCTGACTAATTTATGTATTATTTTTTAGTTGTGTTGAAATCACCGTAAAAAAATCTCTCTGCTTTTCATGGTCAAGATGCGTCCATGAGATAAAACTCTAGGAAGAGATATACGTTTAGCATGCACGTTCAATAAGAATCATGAATTTAAATAAAAGATAAAGATGCACTCTTATGATCGTACGATCTTTGTATGAATTTCTTGTTTAATTTTCTAGCTCGAATGCCTAGCATATAGATATAGTGAATTCTCATATTTAAATTTTATTTTATTTCATAAAGATCATCAAACACTTCAAAAAAATTCATTCAACAATACACACACGAATAGAGTTAATTCAAAATACTTTTGTATGTATTTTTATATGTTCAATACCCGATTTTGGGGGTGGGGAAGAGAAAATTAAAATTGTTGTACATTATTGTTAAGAATATGATTAAAGTGCATCCAAAATTCCTGGCTTTCCACTATGAAAGTTAGTAAGGCACAACGAAAATATCAATGGAAAAAGCTTTTCCAAATGTCAATATCTAAACTTGATGAGTGGTATTAGTGGTTAATGAGTTGTTAACTTCATGGATATATTAAGGAAAAAGGAGCCGACAAACATAAATAATTATGCAATGCCGTTAAACAAATGGTAGCAATGGCCTTTACGGGCGGCAAAGTTGTGTTTAAGAGCTTGTTTGGCTGAACTTATAAGTGAATTTTCTTTTAAATGAATATCTTAGGGGTTCAATTTTGTGTTTTGAATTTATTTAGGGTTTTGTGTTTTGAGTGTCCATTTTTAGATTGTTGAAACTGTGTTCTTTTTTACATTTTGAAAAATTGTTTTGAAAATATTCAAAACGCGTTTTAAAAAATCTTGTTTTGATTATAATTGAAAACACTCAAAACGACAAATTTGTCGTTTTGAGTGTTCTTTGTAAAGTTTTAATTTGTTTTCAAAAACGAGTTTTTGAAAATAGGAAAGAGAACACATTTTCACTATTTTGAAAAATTGAAAATAGAAAATGACTTAAAAACAGTAAAGAAAATATACATTTACTTTTTTTTCTTCCTTATAAAAAAGGTATATTAGTTATGATGATAATTGATAATGAAGTAAGAATTACTTCAGAATAACTTCTTTTCAAGTTTTATTAATAAAAGTTATTATTTTACTTATTTAGTTATAAGTAATTTTTTGAAGCTTTACTAAACATGCACTAATTGATGAGATGTAACCCTATATGATTTGATTTCATTTCCTTTAATTTATTTTTCGTACTCATTTTTCAACTATACATTTATACAATAAAATATTTTACACGTAATTTTAGAATTTTTTCTTACTTTTTAATCACACATTCTCTAAAAAATACTATTCAAAACTATGTTTTTTAAATTTTAAAGCCACCAAACAGCCAACAGGGGCTAAAATTTGGCCCTACTTCTAAGATTTAATAAATCCAACTTGTCGACCGACATTGTTAGCCATTGTTTGTCTATCATTCTTTCAAAATTCTTTTTTCTGTACACTCATTTTCAATCACACATTTACACAATAATATATTCTACACGTAAATTCAAATTTTTTTCTACTTTTTAGCTACACATTCTCCAAAAATTAATTATTCAAAACAATTTCACTATGATATAAAAGACCACCATACAGGAGCTTAGTAGAGTGGGTGACATCTGTTGATAAGGAAAGGAGATCCAACTAATTCCACTTAGCACTTCTAATATCTTAATTTTTAAATTATTTTGTGAATAAATAAAGTGCAATATTTACGGTAAAAATAAATAAATACATATCAGTAAAATAAACACTAATATGCTTATAAGATATAAAATTTACCAAACCATTAGGAAAAAAATTGATAGTGGACTAAACACTCTAAACAACACATAAATCGTCACACTCAACAATGTCAACTCGTAAGTATATGTTCTTACGAAAAAGGAGGCCCCGCACGATGCATAACTTTCATAATTTTTCAGAACAAAGTATCCCCATTATCTATGAAGAAAACTATTTAGCAAGGATTGTAACTTAACCAGGGGCGAGGGGGAACCCGGACCCCCCCCCACCAAATTTTTTTTTTTTTTATATTTACGATTTTGTCCTCACCTTCCTTGACATTTCATAATGTGCATTGTTCTTGGAGCACTGAGATTTCAGGTTCTCTAAGTATTGGAAGTCTGTGTGAGAAACATTTTTATTGTAGGAGAAGACAATACTTTAAACTCATTTATATCTATTAACTGAACGAGAATGCTAAAATTTTAGATTTTTTAGCTATAAAAATTAAAATACATTATGCATATATGCATAAGTCTTAATTTCTATGTTTAAAGTTTGAACCAGTAGAATTGTAAGCGTTCAGAAAATAATTATCGATTACTACCATATCTCCATGAATGCATTACCATCTTTTAAATCTTCAACTAATGTACATTAATTTATGTTCCTTTCTCAATCACAAAGTACCAACTTCCCTCATTTTAACTGATAATATTTCAAAAAAAAATTCGGGGACAGCCCACCCCTTCAACCCTAAGATCTCACTACTTCGACAGACTGGCTCTGCCCCTGAACTTAACATTATACTCCGAGAACAATTGCAATGGAGTTTTGTAACCTAAATATCATCAACCTTTTAAATTCGTAGAATACCACATAAGTTACTGTTAAAAGGAAAATGTGAATCTTACCCAACTTGCACAATAAAATAATATATACACACTAAATAAAAATGGGACAAAAAATTCGAAAAAAGTGTTGCTCCTTCTCAACCCCTGCATATATCCTCTAATAAACCTCACTTTCTCAATCCCATTATTCCAACCCCTCGTTGCCTTCCGTCATCTGCAACGGGCAATTTGGAGTTTGGGATCGAGATGGGGTGTGTATGATAGATTGAGGAGTTACAAATTCGAAAGGTGATATATATCTTAATCGGAGTCTCTATTCGTTTTAGTTTCTTAGAGTGGGGTACCCATCAAAGAGAAATCAAGGGCAGGGTGCAGGCATCGTCAATCACTTTCTATAGACGAACCCCAAGTCTTCCACTGAGGCAAGTGACCTTAGAAGCCGGAAACTATAGGCTCTAGTTTCTCAAAATAATTGGATGTCCGTATTTTGGGAAGAATATTTCTATTTTATGAATAATATGATAAAAAGATCTTAGATTGATGGTATAAATATAATATAAGGGCGCTTGAAATGTCTATTGAAAAGTGCTTTTAAAACTCAAAAGTTTCTTTTGAACCAATTTGACTAATTTTATGAAAATACTTTTAATTAGAAAAAATTGGTTCAATGCAACTTCCTCTAAAAACACTTCTAGGATAGGAAGTTCTTTTAAAAATTAGTTTTCAAACAAAAATATAAGTAACATTCTTCAAAAACTCTTCTACAGAAATCAAAAGGCAAAAGCCATGACAAACAGGCCCCTAAGTCAATCAATACAAGCTCAAATTTGAAATAAACGCAGAGGCCCGCCTCAAGGTACCTCAATTTCTGAAAATTGACCATTCACCTAGAAGTTCAAATTAGAGGCTAAAAATTGCTGATGTTTATGTGTCTTTTTTCGATCTTCTCATTCTCGAAGAATATTTAGTTCCTGTTTGGAACACATTAAAATTTTCATTCTCATATTCTACGCTCTCTAATAAAATAATATTTTTCATCACATTAATAACTTTTCTTTTTTTTTTCAACAACACATTCTCGATCAATCTACTATTCCGGAATACATTCTTCCAAAATAATATAGCTCTTGCAAATGTTTATTGAGTCTATCATGACATGCTGATTGATGCTAATTGATGTAATTTGTTGACGCTAGTTTATTAATCCAATTATGACAATTTGACTAGCATTGAAATATACTTGAACCTAACTTATTTGTCTACAAAAAATTAAATAACATTTTGAAAAATAATCTTTATCCTCTGTCGACCTTAAAAATTTAATGTCTTTCAACCCTAGGAAGTTTGCCACATCCATATTTACCTGTCTAGCAAAGTAACGTACAATATTTAGATTGGGCCACCTTGGCCCAATTAAAACGTGTATGAGGCCTTAAAAGAAGTGATAGTTACACCAAAGGACAAATTACAAAAATACAACTAAAAAGTAGGGATTTTTTGAAGAATAATTCTACTCGTACATAATCTTTTACCGAATTTTTTACCGAATTGACAAGTGGCGGCCCGGCGTCCATGGGCCCGGGCGCCCCTCCAATAGGGGGCCGCCACTTGTCAATTCGATAAAAAATTCGGTAAAAGATTATGTACACGTAGCGCGATCGTTTTTTGAAAAGCATTATAAAATGAAATTTTAATAAATCCCGAATGTACAGACAAACACCACCGTCGCGCTATTCTTCTTCAACTCTCCATCAAATCCAAAATTGATTCAATTCAAATTCAAGCAGGTTCTTCTTCAATTTTGACTAAATTCAAAAGTTGCACATCTATTTTCAGGTATTATGATTAAAAAAATTCTTCTTTATTATTTTTATTCATCACATTATAAGTTTAAGTGCAAATTCCAATTTCATTCTCCAATCGTCATTAATTACAAGTTCAATTTTTCAAATAAATTACCAACACAATCTACTTCGCAAAAATTACTACAATTTTAATATGAATTTGAGATTTATGACGTCTGTGTTAGTATAAATGAAAATTCAACTTTGAATCGGTGATGGTGAGTATATATGAAAGTTCAACTTTGGAGCAATTAAAAAGATACATACAAGTAAAATATATAAATATAATTATGAATTAAGGTTTTGCCTTAGAAAATGATATGTTGTGACACTTTTTGAAAAGAAGAAAAGTGATAAAATGTAACATCCAATTGATCAAAACAATGACAATTGGCAATACTATAATACATTTTTCATTGTTAAATATGTCTAAAAATGTGGCTCAAATGAACCCTTTTAGTTTACATTTATTTTATTTTAAAAACATAAATTCTTCCATTTTATTAATTAAACGCAATCCAAAAGGAAAAAAGCTATTTTAAACTCTACTTATTATACTTTCATTTTATTTATAAAAACAATATTAATTAAACCCAATCAAGAGAAAAGGAAAATTTTTATTTTAAGATTTTCACGTTCTATATCTTGTTTTGAATGTAATTTTGATATTTTAATTTAAAATAAATGCTACGAATAATCGTTATCGTTATCGTTTGAAAAAGTTGTACGGCTTTCCACTTTTCTTTATTCTATATATATCATGTCTATTGTGTTGTTCTTTCTTGTCCTATTTTATCCGCCTTTACTTACTTTCCGGCTTAGGTATGAATTTTTTTTTTATCCTTGTTTTATTTTGAGTATGGTGGGAGCACTGCCTCTTCCAGCTCCTTCCGACCCATCAAGCTCATCCTCGTGGACGGAGAATTCACTAAATGAGGTATATTCAATTGAAATTTTAAAAAACTTTTTGGGTTTTAAAAACTTTAAGGATATTCGATGTAAACTTTTAGAGACTCTCTAAAAGTATTGAAGTATTCAATCGAGAAAAATCTTTAAAAGTCATGGTGTATTCAATTAAGACTTTGTAAAAATCTCTATAAGTTTTGGAATATTCAAATTGTTAATGATTTTTAAAAACTTTTATAAAAGTCTCTAGGGTACTCATTTTAACACGGAAAATACTAAAATGAAATCTCAAAAAGTCTCTCATTCATCCCAAGATTTTGGGAGACTTTCAAACAAAAAAATAAATATGTATTTTTTGTTTCTTTCAATATTTCTTTTTCTTTTTCCTGTCTACGAACGTTAGAGTCATAATTAAAATTATTTTTTTTACTGGTTATATGTGTTTTTATTTTTTCTTTCTCTCTTTTATATTTTTTTATCTCTATTTTCTATGAAAAAATAAAATTGTAACTAAAGATAAAACTTTTTCTTCATTTTTCATCACTTTTTTATGAAAAATATCTATTTGTAATTAAATATTATAAGATTTTATATAAAAAGAATTAATCTATAATTGAATTTAAATATATTGATTTCTTGTTTACTTTTTAAAGGCACATCTTATTGATTATTATTTATTTAATTAAAGGGACTAATATTTTTATTCTTTTAAAAATATGTTTTATTATATGGAGAGGGGAAAGGGAAATGTATGAACCACCAACTAGTACGTGAGAATTTCGCACTATTGTTCTAGAGTCACGTGAATTCTATTTTAAATTAAAGTTTTTAAAAGTATTTTGAATTCTACAAAAGTTTTTAAATGTTTTAAATGAAAGTCTAACAATTAACTATGAAATCCACATAAATCATCATTTAAAAAAAGTCCATAAAAGTTTTCAAAAGTCTTAATTGAATACACTCTCTTAAGAAAATTTTAAGAAAAAAAAAAATATTATTTGTAAAGACATTTCATGTACAAGAAAATCTACTTAATTTACATTCCTTTTATTTTAAAAATATTCCAATCCGAAACAAAAGTAAAACTTTTCTTTTAAGATTTTTCACTTTCTGTTTTGAATAATTTTGGTTATTATTCTAAAATAAATGCTAAGCAAAATTTACTAAGAACACCCCCCCCCCCCAAACCCATTATCGACGTCTGCAACCCAGACCCCCTCACCCCCACCATTGGTGAAGATGTTGGAGAAAAGGGAGCGAGGAGGCAGCTTCTCAAGCCACTCCTAGGCGATGTAGACCTCGCATTCGGTTGTGCACATGTCTATCTCTTCAAGCTGGTGGGAAGTCGGGTTGATTAAAACCCCGATTGGTCAAGGCTTTGGGAGGGTTTAACCCGATAGCCCCACTACCTGGCACTTGATGCCATCCGGATCTACTGCAAAGAGCTTGACGAGTCAATCACAGACTTTGGCTGAAGTAGCAACGACAAAGGAGGCCGAGAAATGGGCAATTACAGAGCGAGAGGATAGGACAAAAGAGGGATGTTTTGAAATTTGGGAAGCGAGTTTTTGCGGTGAGGAAATCGCTATCGTTTTTTAGTTGGTGACCTTTTTTGGTAGTTGTTGGGTCTTTACTTACTGTTCTTGTGGTTGTACAGTAATTTGGAGCTAGTTTTGGGATTTCTTGGAAGAGTCAACGAGGGTTTCTGATCCGATGGAAATGGCTAAAGAGGCGTCCACAAGCTTCGACGACTAAATGGTGGAGAAGGTAAAAGCACTAGGGGTGGCTGTGGATGACGACGCACCACCAGTAGCTCCAGCAGTAGACGAATTAGTATTGAATGGTTGTGATTGGTCATGTTGGTATTGTTGTTGGTGGTGAAGGCAATGGAGGAGATGATGAGATGGAGTGAGATAGTAGTTGGCTGAAGTGGTGGCGATTTTAGGTTGGGGAATATAAACACCGGTGAATGTAGTATGGAAATTTAGAGTAAAAAGATTCAGGCGATGATGGTGGCGGCATCGACTGCTCATCGTTGTTGATCCTAGACGTTACAGCAGTGTTCTTCGACCTCGGAATAAAAATATGAAAAAAACTGCTGCTGCTGGGAACAGACTTCTTGAGCCTCTGGATTCTCTCGATGAACTCCTGCATTTGCTTGACGTGAGCCACAACAAAAATCCCTCAAAGGTGCGATTTTGAGGTGAAGGTAATATCTATGCTCGTGGATTTTAGTTGAAGGTGGTGCAGAGAAAAGTTTTAGTTAAACATTAGTTCGGAATTCATGAATCTGAATTGGAGGAGGTAGTGGTCGTGTATTTGTGGTGATGGTGGTGATGACTGGTGGTGGATTGTGTTGTTGGTTTGTGGTGATCATTTGTAACCAAATATGTATGTACTATGACCAATTTTGTGTTAATTGTGAACGATTGTGACTTGATCATATACGATCACAATTAAAATTCAATTGGTCACAGACAGTCACGCTGAACACAAATTTGATCATAATTAGTCACATTGAATATAAATTTGGTCACAATTAGTTACGGACAGTCACACTGAACACAAATTTGATCACAGTTAGTTACATTAAATGCAAACTTGGTCACAATTAGTCACGGATGACACGTGTCAGCAGCTTGATTATATAAAGTGATTTGAAATTTTTCCGATAATTTTTTAGGGGGTGGTGGTAGGTAGATCCATAGGCGTAGGGGTGTTATTTTCAATTTTTTATATTCTGGAAATCTTTAAGTCATCGGAGCGGCCGTCGACACAATCGTCGGAACAGCCACTGAAGTGATTGTCCGAACAGTTGCCGGAGTAGTCGTCGAAATGATCGCCGGAGCTGATGGTCGTCTTCGATGTAGGGAATGTGGTATAGTGGGGTGATGTGATGTGATAGGTGAGGTGGCATGGATATAAATAATTAATGTATATTATATTATATTTTAATATTTAATAAATTTATTTACCATCTGATTTTTCAAATATTTTAATGAGTTTGTTATTTATGAAATGTGATTTTTAAAATTAGGAGTCATGTATTGTTCATTTTTTTTATTATTATTATTATATTTTAGAAAACTGCATTCTAACATACAGCAAATTCAAATGACAAATGATAAAGTATGAAAATGTTTTTAGAAATTACCCCAAACTTATCAAACTAGAAAGAAACTAAGGAGTTAAAGTGAATTCAAATCCATAAAAAAACATTAAAATCTTAAGCTAGGCATACCCCATTTTTCATGTATCTAAGAGTCCTCTAACTTCGCCTATTAATTAGTGGGGATGCAAGACCTTGAATTGTCTTTCGTTATAGACAATCTTCGCCAACCAATATGCAAATGTCTCTCTCTATCTATGAGATCTCTCCATATTTGAGAGCGACTAATTCGTCTTTGCAAATAGGGAATTCAATTATGCCCCTTGTACAATGTCGAATGACCCTTTTTTTTTACAATCCGTCTAAGACCATCCATGCATGTGTCGAAATCGTGGCCATTGATTGAAAAAAAAAGTATTGTTAAAATCATTGCATAAAAATTGTCAATTCACATAATGTCGAAAAAACTGTCAAACATCATGTACGTGTAGCATGGTTGAAGTGAATTTCCTTCAAGTGGCTGTGTACAATCTGTGGCACACAAAGACTTCTTGCAGAGAGTAAGTTTGGTAAGATGATAGGTGTTTATAAATACTTTGATTAAAAAACATTTTTATCAAATTACTTTTTATATATCACACATTTTGTAAAATCCACAAATATTACTAAATTCTCTATCAAAAATTTGTCCTTATCTAAAAATACTCATGTTTAAACATCTTGCAAGACTTGCACTAATTTACCGTAAACCACATTCCTTCTAGAAGTTACTAGCAATCAATTTGTTATTACAATTTACGCATGGGAACTCTTCTTAATGTACCGAATCATGCGTTTCTAGTTCAATACGAAAAAAAAGATTGATGGATAGAAAATTTCACGCTCACAATTAAGGAGGAAATCATAGATTTAACAAAGACATTTCTTTTAGAAATTACCAGTTCCACCAAATGAAAAGCTGCTTTCTTTTAGAATAAGGATATTTAATTACAGCATTATGAGTTTAATTGTTTAAGAACAAGGGGGTGTACTATGATTTATGACCAACGTCCATTGCCGCCGTCAAATGGCAAGCATAAGCTCCGGCAATGAACGTTTGCCGACGGCTTTAGGGTGGCTCTCCCACAACAAAATTGAACTCAAACAGCTTCTAAAATCTGTGACAGTCAGCCAAGTATTGAAGTATTCTCTAAACTGAGTAATTAAGCCATCTTTTAAAGACCAAACATGCACCCAGTAAACCTGGGCTCCTTCCCACCCTTCCACAATTACACAATCATCAATGGCGTCAATGCTACGAGGCTCAAACTTGAATGCCGATGGAGACGATACTCCGGTCAGCATTTTCATCATATGGTGACAGTTTTGTGGGCCGTGGAACCACCATTCTAGGTCACTAGTAACAACTCCGTCAACCGTGGCGGCATCGCCGGTTGCTACTGCTTTGTAAAGGGCATTAACTGTTGCCTTGTTCTGATTTTCGGACCCCGCCACCGTTGTATCGACATTCTTGGCATCCATTTGAGAGGAAATGTAGGAGAAAGAATAGGATGACAAGTTTTTCTTGCATGGTAAAGGCCAAGAGGGAGGCTTTTTATATCGAAAATTCCAAGAGAGATGCGACCCACTAGTATAAATTGTAAAATGACATAAAATAGCCCGTTTTAAATATTAATTTAATAATATGGGGTCTGCTTTGGTACTGTTATGCAACTTATAATTTGAAAAATACAATGATAAAATAGTTAGCACCTGTACCAAATAACCCTACGACTCAATCAGTTCCATTTTCAAGCAAAAAGATTGCTATTTTAATAGATTTAATATGTTTTCTTTGGTAGGAGTCCAATTCAAATTACACATTTGACCAAAATTATAGATTTCATTAATTACGTTGCGACTCATTACAAAAATCCTCTCTTTTACACATATTAATACATATGCGCATATATATTGTAAATCAACTTATATATGCAAGATGTCAAATAAAAAGCTAAATAAATAATTTTTTTTTTTTTTTGGATAGTTTCAAAATGTGCTACCAGAAAAAGCTCATTGTACAATCATTGGAGTATTTAAGGATTCCAGTTGGATCCAACCTGGAGCCACTCGTGTACACTGTTTAGACATTCTTCGAACCCAGCTAAGAAACAAGGCATTATTATCTGAGTGTACAATGAATTGAATGTTGAAAATGAATGCCCTATGGACGTGAAGTGGGCACAAGGGAAAGACCAATTATTTGTGGGATCTTCATTATGAGAATTCTTGTCCGAAATAATTTATGAAGGTTCCCTACAATGAGATTTGTATGTATATATATGACTCTTGTTTAAAAGCTTTAAGTCGTAATTCCATTTTTGTTTTAACCAGTACTTCAACTTGATAAGCAAGAAGATATTCACTATTCTCTACCATAAGTTCAAACTGCAGGGAACTTGAGGGGTTCTCTACTGCATAAATTAGTTCTACTCGTTCATCGCATATCACAGCCACAAGAACACCAAAAATGAAATTAATGAGTTAAGTTCAGTCCTTTTCTATGCCAATAGTTAAAGAGGATCCCGAGGTATGCAATTATTAGGTAATTGGTGCCAATATATTGATCAAAGCAAGCACACGCGTATACCGATTCTTAATTGGAGCATGCAATAGTAGGTAAATGCTCTTCAACAGATATTAAGTTTTAGGGTGGGCCCATTTATAGAGATGGAAAAATAACTCGATATCTTATACAATCTATTATTTGCGTATTTTACTGAGGATAGATTTATTTATGGAAATTTGGTAATTGGTATGTGTAAATAGTCAAAGAGTTACAAACACAGTAATATGACATTAAACAATAGGTGAAATTAAATGACTCATTTAATTTCACCTTTCATTTAACCTATCATTTATAGCTACCTAAACTGTGTTTATAACCCTATTTGGGATTAATAACATTACTCATAGTCAAAAGAGAGAGCATTTCATGTTTGTGAATGTCTTCCAATTGGGGTAAATAAGATTTTAGTTAGTTTGGATGTTCTATAAAAAGTAGTAATGTAGAGAGCTTGGATAAAGAAAAATGGAGAAGCTTTTATTTTCTGTCATGATTGTTAGCTATCGATGTTATATGAATCCACTTGAGAACCCTGTAGCATAGATAGGATCTAGCCGAGAAGACCAGTCAAAATTAAGACAAGTGTGACTTACTTCACGACAATGACACCATCAAACCTTCACACACAACAACAATCCGATAACATAGAGATTCCATCTTCAAAAATAACTTCTCTGCTAGTCAATGGAATGATATCATCTACTATAAGTCTAGCCAACTTAGAGGCTAGCATTCTCACCAGCTTTGTAGAAAATAACAACAAAAGATTCCATCTAAGACTGATACTCAGCAGGTCCTGTAGAATTTCTCCCTTACGTCTCTCTTAAGTTTCAAAGATTTAACATTGTGACTCATAACCGAACCTGAGGAAAGACCCAAGATATTGTTGCCTCAAGCCCAACTCTTTAGGGGGGCCAAAAAAAAAAAAAATTTGTTTGCTTCCATCTATATTTTAAAAATTCATTGTCGTTTATACTCGTTGACCCTTGTTCGATTGCTCTAAACAACGAAATTTCTTCAACAATGATATCGTAAATCATAGAATTAGTATCCAGATTAGGAATACTCATTCCATTGTGTAACACTGCCTCGGTATATATTTATGCATCGTTATACACATCTTTGTTCATCTGATCTTTTATTAATTTTATTTTTTTTGCATAGATGGATATATTTTATATATTTAATTGAATAATGTATAGTTTTGTCTTTAAATTCAATTGCATTTTTTCAATATCATGTTGATTGGATCATTGATTTGTGTGTGAGATTGATTTTCTTTTCTCATTCTATAATCTGTTATTAATTAATTGTGTGAATTTGTGCCTTCTATGGGGTAATTAGGTGCAATATATAGTTAAATATGACGCGATTTAATTTTTTACATTTTTCTATTGCAATATGAAAATATTTATGACCTTAGATAATATATCGTTATTGTTGTTGCAATAAAAATTTATTTTTTTCTCTAAAGGTTGCGAGTCTTGTGTAAAGTGAGAAAGTGTTTAAAATTTAACCATTTTTGCAGATAAAAAGTTTATTTCCTATTTTATGTGAAATTGAATTCATTATGAGTGTGAATACACATGTAATGGAAGGAAATCTTCTCACACTATAGCTAAGTTAGAAACATTATTAATCATTGATTATTTTTATTTTATTTTTCTTTTCTGTTAATAGATTGTTTGGATACTTTTTTCTCCCACAAATTTGGCTTCATGGATATCTTATAACCATATTGTAGAATAGAAAAAAAAAATTATTTTGTACTTGTGGAATAGAATATTTAGGAAATCGGCTAAATTTCAAATAAGTCAAATACCATACTGATTACAGTTGTGTCAGCAGAAAGAAGTTTCCCAACTTGAAATTAATCAATATTTATCTCCGATCAACTTTGTCACAACAAAGACTGAATGAATTGATCATGTTATCTACTGAAAAAGAAATTGTTGAATAACTCGATTATTCCCAATTAATTAATATTTTTTGTCTCTAAGACTTCAAGACTAGTTGTATTTAAGCGATCGTTCAAATATATATATATATATATATATATATATATATATATATATATATATATATATATATATATCATTTTGTTATTTTATTGTTGATTTTAAGTTAACAAATTTAGTTTTATAAAACTTTTAAAAATGAAAAAAAATTGATTATTTACTACGATTTAGGAGCTCAAATTCTGAAATTTGCCTCAATCCCCGTGAAACACAGGTACGGCCATGTTGTGACTTTGTGTGATACTGCATCAAAGGCATGACTTGTGACTAAGACAAGTCCCAGCATTCTATGAATGGATTAATCCATATGTAGAGGAAAAAATCTTTACAGAAGTTTTACACCATCTTCACATGTGTGGGTCCACTAGGAAGGAAAAAAAAAAAAAAAAAAACCAACCCAACCCCCTTCATTGTGTGTGTCTGGATTTTTTTGTAAAAAAAATTCTGTAAGGAAAGCATGGCTCTCTATGAATATAGTGCGTATGATGTCTCTAAGGGGTTCAAGTCATACTCTGCTCAATTTATTTTCCAAAAGCTAACACACACCAAATTGTCTTATCCGCGATCATCAACTCAATTGTGGACGAACCATCATGCTAGCTATATTCACATTTGACCGAGTCTTTGGCTCATTATATTGACATGATATTTTTCCAAAGATTTTAACTTTTAAGGAATAACTGGGTTAATATTTACAACTTAAAAGAGTGAAAGAACATCAAACATTGCTTAGTTAACTTGAAAACTTGTTTCAATACCTTTTGTTACGTCAAAAGGCCCATTTTGATTTTTATTTTTTATCAACTGCCGTTAGTGCTTGCTCACTTTTGATTTTGAATGAGATTATAGTGAATGTTTAAGCATTAAACAAAAATAAATATTTATATTGAGATTATCATTCTACTGAAAAAGTTGCTTTTTATATGGAGTGGAACTTTACTTGTTTGCATAATTCTTAACTTACAATTACATTACTTCAATCGAATCATCTACTTTTCTTTAGAACTTGAAAGTCATTTGTGTCATAATTGCACGATAATCAACTTTGAATAATTTTATACTATACAGTTCACACGACAACTTTTCTCTTCTCTTAGCTCTTGTGTATATTAGATTAATATATCATACTTAGTCTATGTTTGATGTAGTTAAAAATTATATTTTTAGTAAATTTCGATAAAAATAATGAAATATGTTGTTAAAAAATTGTGAATCTCACAAAATGTATGATTAAATTAATTATTTATATTGATTTAAATTATTATCAAAATATTATGCCACACATAACACAAGCTTAGCCTTGTAAAGTGATTTGGGTCATGCGGTCCAATTCAGTTTGGGTCGTGTTTAAAAACATTCTAATCACTTACCACATATTTTTTTTATTTTTCTTTTAAATTTAAATCGTTTATAAATACTTTTCAAACATGCTGTAGTCAACTATATTTAATTTTGAGATTTTAGTTTAAAGGATCAACCTTGTTATATTTAACTGATGTGAATTTTTTTCTAAACATGTCTGATTATACGGTGGTTCATTTGAGACATTAATTTTGAAATTTAATTATTTCTCTTTTGAACATGAAATTTAACTGTTTCATTTGAGTTGTGGATTGATAGAACAACTCGTTGAGCTATATTAAATCATAAAATTTTATTTAAAATGTCAACGTTATGCCCCTATTTGACCCTATTTTTAGGGGATGGTGTAATAGTGATTTTTGGAGAATGTGTAGCCCCCCTATTTGATAGAAACTAAAATCAAGATTTTAATTCAATCAAAGTCAACAATTAATTTTAATCACATTTCATCAACTTCTATCAAAATGTACTAGGTGTAGTTATGAAATAAGTAAAAAAAAAAAATGGGTTTACTGTAAAATTATATTATGAAAAAATGTGTGGTAGAAAATGAGTTTCGAAAAAAAATAAAAATGGGAGTACTTAATTTAATAATGTGCATTATTTTGAAATTCAGATTTAATATAGAGAAGCTAGCTATACATAAAATTTGAATAAAATTTCTGTCATCGTCAAAACGTGAATCATTTTGAATTATATAAAAAGTAGCTAGTGGCTAGTACTTTTGCACTAATCTAGAACACTAAATTTAACTGTTTTATTTAAGTTGTAGATTGATAGAATAGCTCGTTGAGCTATATTGAAACTTAAAGTTTTATTTAAAATGTCAACGTTAAGCCCCTATTAGACCCTAGTTTTTGGGAAAAAAATGTATTTTGTAATAGTGATTTTTTTAGAATAAAACAGTTAAATTTAGTGTTCTAGATTAGTGCAAAAGTACTAGCCACTAGCTACTTTTTATATAATTCAAAATGATTCACGTTTTGACGTGCTGGCTAGTACTTTTGCACAAATCTGGAAGACTAAATTTAACTGTTTCATTTAAGTTGTGGATTGATAGAATAGCTTGTTGAGCTATATTGAGTCTTAAATTTTTATTTAAAATGTCAACGTTATGCCCCTATTTGACCCTATTTTTTGGGGAAAAAAATGTATTTTATAATAGTTGTTATGTTCAATATTGTAATTAACAATTATGTGAATAAAAAGGACTTAATTGAACATGTGTAAAAGTCAAGGAATGAATTGCAATTTTGTATAGTTGAGTTAGGTAGCCTAGGGTTTGAATTCGAGTTTGGAAACAAGGGAAAAACAACGCCGAAATTTCACTAGTTTCATGCCTGACCATCGCTCGAGCGACAGAAACAGAACCATTGTCGCGCCGCTTATCGCTTAGGAGTCACTCGAGCAACAGACCTTTAGCTCGAGCGACATATTTATGCGGTCAGACCTAATTCGTGATTTTGAAAAGTTTTATACAACCCATAACACCCCAAGCGTCCTCAACTATAAATACAGATATCTAGGACGAATTTCAAGATGTTGCTTCATTTTGCTACTATTGAAAAAACTTTTATGTCATTGTTAGAGAGATCCAAGAGGCCATTCATTGATTGATTCATCCGCATCATTCTTGTGATTCAGAAACTAAGTTTTGGAAAACATCAAGGTTCTTTAATCCAAAACACACGTCTTCCTTAACACTTTAAGGAAGTGATTCAGCACAAGAAGAAGAATAGGAATATGTGATTCCTGGGTGTCCATTTGTAAAAAACGTGTGCAGAAGATTGTAAGACCGATACATCAAATCTTGGTAGAAGATTGTGAGTCTGGAATTTACGGATTTTGAAAGCTACATGAGGTAGATTGGAAGATCTAGCAGGTTGGCTAGATAGTATCTACAGTAGCAGGTTGTGAATTTGGAAGGAACAACAGATCTTGGAGTTGCAGGGTTTACAACAGTTAGTAGAACTAGTTTGAAATTGAAATGTAACTACATTGTTTATAGTGGAGGTAACTGGCTTGGTCCCAGAGTTTTTACTCATTTGAGTTTCTCCATCATCAGACTTTATGTTATTTATTGCTTTCCAAATATTACAGATGCCGTAATTCAATTTAGGGGAATTGGATTGTATGATTAACCATCTAGAAACTAATTAAAAGTGACTTGTTACTTTAATTAGTGTAATTTCGCACGAAGGGTCAAACTTAGTTATTAAATTACAATATTTTAATTGGTGTCGGAGCTTTATTTTGATTCATGGCCTTAATTTGTCTATATGAGTAGTTCATTGTCTGTCCCGCCATACTTCGATGGCACTAACTATGCTTATTGGAAAGTCAGGATGAGAGCGTTCTTAAAATCTATGGATGAACGGATTTGGTTGAGTATGGTGAATGGTTGGAGTGCCCCGTAATACAACTGTAGACAACGTAGTGACCCCCACTCCCATTGCTAATTGGACTAGGACGAACTTAGATGAATGTAACTGGAACAGTATAGCCTTACATGCCTTATTTATAGTGGTATCCCCGGAAGAGTTTAGGAGAGTGTCTATGTGTGAGGTAGCCAAAGAGGCTTGAGATATTCTATAGACCACACATGAGAGAACTCGGGCTGTTAAAAACTCTAAGTTGCAAATATTGACCACTAAGTTCAAATAGATTAGGTGAAAGAGAATAAAATTTTTGATGAATTTTATTCGAGCTTAAACGACGTAGTGAATTCTAGTTTCAACCTAGGTGAGAAAATTTCGGAGCCTAAAATTTTTAGAAAAATCCTTAGATTCTTACCCGAGCGATTTATGACTAAAATCACTGCTATTGAGGAGAGTAAAGATATATACTCTATTAAGGTAAAAGAGCATGTTGGGTCTCTCCAAACTTATGAACTTACATTAGCTATACCTACAAACGATAAGTCATTAGTCTCAAAAACTGTGAGGAATAGTCATAAAGAGTCATTGGATTCAGAGTCTCCTAATGAAAATGAATTATCATATTTTGCTAAAAAAATTCCGAAAATGTTTAAGATTAAACAAAAACCTCAAGAGAAGTGGTCCAAGTGAGTCTAGGAAGAGTTCTAAATCTGTGAGATGCCATAATTGTCAGGGCTTTGGCCACATTAAGAGTGAGTACCATAGCAGTAGGAGAATTTTGGATAAAGCTATGAATGTTACTCTCACTTATCTAACTTGGACAATCAGAGTGAGAAATCCACTCGAGAGAGTGGAAAATATTTTGTCTTTACTACAAGAATTAAGGAAGGATCTGACCAGGAAAGTGAAAGAGAAGAGGGCTTTAGATAGTGATGAGGATTCTGAAGTAGAGTCTAAGAGTGAGAAAGATATCAAGAAGCTTATGATAAAATGTATTAGGAGAGTCTTAAGATTCTTACTAAAAACAAAGACTTGAGTACGAAAAATAAGGAATTTGAATTGGGAAATAAAGTTAGTAACGCACATTAAGGAATGTACCTTGATCCTGGGTGAAGTGAAATCCATGAATGAATCTTTAGATACTCACTTTAGGAATCTCACTAATGAGCGTGAAAAGACTTTTAGGAGAGCTAATAAGCTGACAGTTTAAAAGGAAACCTTAGAAATCCAGGTTAAGAACCTTCTAAGTAATCTAGAATATTCTAAGTCTCAACTGCTTGACTTCTCTAGTGGTTCTGAAAATTTAGATAACATTTTAGGAATGGGCAAGCCGGCTGGAAATAAGAGAGGTCTCAATTTTAAGGAAAAGAGTGCTAGTACGTTCAAGAACACATTTTTCCCTGCCACCAACCACCTCAAACTTGTGCCTAACCCTGATCTTAAGAATAATGGATTTGTTAGATAGAGGTCTACTAGATATCGTAGGACCCATCGACCTAGGAATAGACGTCAGCGTCCACATAACTTTGGTCATAGGTTTATTCCTATATGTTTTAACTGTGTTGAGTTAGGACACATAAATCATATGTATCATCATTTCCTGAACAGAAATAGAAACCGGAACTTAAATAGAAATATGAATTAGAAGTTTGTTGATCAGATTGACTTTCGTACTAATCAAGTGAGTCTATGATGAAGTTAATAACACAAATGAATATGAATATTCCCGTCACCGGCAAGTTTGGGTGAAGAAAAGTGCTATCAAAAATTGTGAAATAGATCACGGTTCTCTTAAAGGTAAGAACATTTGTGTACCTAACTGATTAGGTATTTTCTGGTGCATGCTCGTGTTTTATCATTATGTGACATTGATTTATACATGCATCATATTTGTTTTTTTTTCTGGGTAGAAAATTCATACATATTTATTTATTTATTTATGCTACGTTTATTTTTGTGTTTGATATTTTTTTATGCATGGTGCATTCATGTTTTAAAAGAAAAATAAAAAAAATGATGGAATTTGTTTTTACAGCATGATATATAACATTCATGAACTTGTGGTTGTGATCAAGTATGATTTTAATCAATGAGCTGTAACATAGTTTCCATTGCTGACTTAGGTTATTTATGGAGTACTTAGTATATTTGTTTTCATGTATCGTCTGCACTCAATGTTCTAAAAAGCGTAAAGCGTGGCTAGGCATGGAGGCCAAGTTTCAAACTTTACAAACCTACGCATAAAAAAGCGTTATTTAATTTTTAATCATTGTAAAAAAATTCAATAATACACATCAAATATCTAAAATTATAAAATACAGTATTTTTCGTAAAAAAAAAAGCATTTTTTAATTTTATTTAATTTTTAATCATTATAAAATAATTCAATAATTCAATATTACATACCAAACATCTAGAATTATAAAATACAGTATTTACTTAATAATTTCTACATAAATATAAGTTTCAAAATCATAATTATATAACGTAGATAACATGTAACTTAAATCTTATCTAATCTAAGTCTTTATCGGATTCCAATTCATTTTAAAGTATTATCTTTTTTTTTCGTTCTTCCGTCTTCTTAGTTCTCTGAAGTTTAAAGTTTTTGAAATTTGAAGGGATAGTGGGCTATTGAGTTTGGACTGTGAGTGTTATTTTTTAAAAAAAAATGGAAAAAATTGGGCATATTTAAAATCTGGGCATGAGGCGCACCTAGGTACGCCCAAACGAGTATTAAGCTGTCAACATTGTCGTTGACTGCTTAATTTCTACTTAGGCTAGACACGCCTATGCGAGTATTAAACAATTAACAACAATGTTAACCGCTTAGGGTCAAGGCGAAGCGTTTTCATTACGCTTCGCACCTAGGCGATGTCTAGCGCGCTTTTTAGAACATTGTCTGCACTTTACTCACTATGATATTGTTAGTGGGACTCTACTGCATGTGTGAGATTTGAGATGACTATCACATGTTAGTAAGGTGACTTTGAACATGAATTGATCTCATTTATTAGACATAAACTTAAATTTATCCCCGATAATCAAAAACTCAATATCTCATGTTTTTCTTCGGAGCCTACTTGACTTGAGTAATTAAGTTCGATGGGTTTCTCATAACCTGGTATCTATGGTCGACTGACTTGGGTTAACCGACATAAAGCTCGCTACATGGGTTATTTTAGTCGCTTAATGGAGAAGAGCTTACACGTAAGATATGAAAAATAATTATGAGCTTAAAATATTGAAAGATGTGAAAATAAAATCTGCTAAAAATCTGGAGGAGAAAAGAAAATATCTCTACAAAATAAGATTTTATTTAAGGTTCCAATGTCCTTTAAATTGTTTGACTTTGATAAGTAGAGGAATACACTTATTAACAGTGATGATTAGCATGTCATTTATCACAAAATTAAGGTTTGGAGTCCTACTTACAAAAGATTAGTGGCACTTTACACACATGAGTCACTTATACAATGTACTTCATGTTAACTTGGATTAAGTATGTGAGAATGTTTACTGTACATTGATTATACTTAAGCATGCTAACGACTGCATTTTTTATTATTTATAATTGTTAATGTTAAAAGCTAGTTTGTCCCTTCTCAATTATGATGAAAAAGGGGGGGAGATAGTAAAGTAAAATTTTGAATTTTTGAATTCTGATTTAGGGGAGTATTGAATGAAATTGAGATTTGCCATTTTATGTCTGAGAGGTTGTTGGGGAGAGACATAGATATATTTGTCTACTGCATAAAAACATTGAAACTTTGCAGTAAGATGGAGAATGTGCATTGCATTTCATATGTGTAGCTATTTGAGTTTTGATGTTTTGTGATGTTAATGTTTCAATTGATATTTTGACTGACATTAATGTCACATCCCAAACTAGCATGTTTATTTGTGTTCATGAGTTTTTTTATTTCCTGTATCATGTGCTTTTATACTCGGTATTGAGTCTTTGATTTCAAGAAACAGGTATACCAAGGTATGCAAGAAGTAAACGAACTTGAGTAGTTTAATTTGATAGGTTGATTTATTTTAGTACCTTGACTTAATTTTTATAATTTGGTCACATAATCCCAAAGTGTGAGATTGTTTGGTTCAATATTGTAATTGACAATTTTGTGAACAAAAATGACTTAATTAAACATGTGTAAAAGTCAAGGAGTGGAGTGCAATTTTGTATAGTTGAGTTAAGCCTAGGGTTTAAGTTCGTGTTTGGAAACAAGGAAAAAGTAGCGCTGGAATTTCGCTAGCTTCACGTCTGACCATCGCTCGAGCGATAGAAACAGATGCATCGTCGCCCGCTTATCGTCCGACGTCACTCGAGCGACAACCTTTGGCTCGAGCGATAGGCTCTCTCGCTTGAGCGACATATTTATGCGGCTAACCTAATTCATGATTTTAAAAAGTTTTACACGACCCATAACACCTAAGTGTCCCCAACTATAAATATAGATGTCTAGGACGAATTTCAAGAGGTTGCTTCATTGTGCTACTATTGAAAAATACTTTCATGTCATTATTAGAGAGATCCAAGAGGCAATTCATTGATTGATTCATCCCATCATTTTTGGGATCTAACAACCAAGTTTTGGGAAACATCAAGGTTCATTAATCCGAAACACATATCTTCCTAACACTTTAAGGAAGTGATTCAAGTGCAGGAACAGGAATAGGTGATTCCTGGATATCCAATTGGAAGATACATGTACAGAATATTGTAAGACTGATACAGTAAATCTTGGTAGAAGATTGTGAATCTGGAATTTACAGCGAATCTTGAAAGCTATATGAGGTAGATCGGGAGATCTAGCAGGTTGGCTAAATAGTATCTATGGTAGTATATCGTAAGTCTGAAAGGAACATCAGATCTTGAAGTTGCAGGGTTTAGAACATCTAGTGGAAATAGTTTGGAATTGAACTGTAACCCACATTGTCTATAGTAGAGATAACTGGTTTGGTCCTAGAGTTTTTATCTAGTCGGGTTTCTCCATCATCAAACTTTCTGTTATTTATTACTTTCCAAGTATTACAATTGCGACAATTCAATTTAGGAAAATTGGATTTTATGCTTAACCATCTAGAAACTAATTAAAATTGACTTGTTGCTTTAATTAGCGTAATTTCGCACGTAAGGTCGAACTTAGTTATTAAAATACAATATTTCAATAGTGATTTTTTTAGAATGTGTAGTCCCTATTTGATAGAAACTAAGCTACGTTTGGTATACATTAAAATTTTCATTATCATTTTTCTACTCATTTTTAACAACACATTTTTCAATAAAATAATATTTTCCATCACATCAATAATTTTTCCTTCTTTTTCAACCACACAATCTCCATCAATCTACTATTTCAGAATACAATCTTCCAAAATAATGTGACTCAAATACACCCTAAAATTAAGATTTTAATTCAAATCAAATTCAACAATTAATTTTAATTATATTTTATGTAATCCATAACTTTTCAACCATACATTTCATCAACTTATATCAAAATTTACTAAAAATCTGATTTTAATTTCCACCAAACATATGTGCAGTTATAAAATAAGTAAAAAAAATTAGGTTTACTGTAAAATTATCTTATGAAAGAATGTATGATTGAAAATGAGTTTCGAAAAAATGAGGCTACATGGGCTATCTAAGTAAGTACTTAAAATATTTAATAATGTGCATTATTTGAAAATTGAAATTTAATCTAGAGAAACTAGTTATACATAAAATGTCAATAAAATCTCTTTCGTCATTAAACGTGGGCCAACACGTCAGCACGTGAATCATTTTGAATTATATAAAAAGTAGCAAGTAGCTATTACTTTTTCATTAATTTAACTGTTTCATTTAAGGTGTGGATTGATAGAATAGCTCATTGAGCTATATTGAATCGTAAAATTTTATTTAAAATGTCAACGTTATGCCCCTATTTGATCCTATTTTTTGGAAAAAAAAAAAATTGTATTTTGTAATAGTGCTTTTGGGAGAATGTGTAACCCCTATTTGATAGAAACTAAAATCAAGATTTTAATTCAAATGAAAGTCAACAATTATTTAATCACATTTCATGTGACCCACGACTTTTCTACCACACATTTCATCAACTTCTATCAAAATCTACTAAAAATCTGATTTTAATCCCCCACCAAACATAAGCCGTAGTTATAAAATAAGAAAAAAAAAATTAGGTTTACTGTAAAATTATGTTATGGAAGAATGTGTAACTAAAAACGAGTTTCGAAAAAATAGGGCTACACGGCCTATATGTAAATAAGTACTTAAAATATTTATTAATGTGCATAATTTTGAGACTGGAATTTAATATAGAAAAACTGAGTGAATTGCCTAATTAGACACTGAACTTTACGCAATGCGTCCAAGGGGTCGCTGAACTTTAAAAATAACCCAAATGATCACTGAATTTTGCAAAACATTTCCACTAAGTCACTGAACTTTAAAAATCACATAATTCATCACTGAAATTTACAAAATATTTTTACGAGATCACTAAACTTTACAAAATGTTGCCTAGGAGATCACTACATTAGTGACCCATGAGAAACATTTTGCAAAGTTCAGTGATAAATTGTGTGATTTTTAAAGTTCAGTGACCTAGTGGAAATGTTTTGCAAAATTCAGTGATCATTTGGGTGATTTTTAAAGTTTGGTGACCCATTGGACGCATTGCATAAAGTTCAGTGCCTATTTAGGCAATTCACTCTAGAAAAACCAGCTATACATAAAACTTGAATAAAATCTCTTTCGTCGTAAAAATGTGGGCCAGCACGTCAAAACGTGAATTATTTTGAATTATATAAAAATTAGCTAGTGGCTAGTACTTTTGCACTAATCTAGAAGACTAAATTTAATTGTTTCATTTAAGTTGTGGATTGATAGAATAGCTTGTTGAGCAATATTGAATCTTAAAGTTTTATTTAAAATGTCAACGTTATGCCCCTATTTGACCCTTTTTTTTTCTTTTGGAAAAAAAATGTATTTTGTAATAATGATTTTTCAGAATGTGTAGCCCCTATTTGATTGAAACTAAAATTAAGATTTTAATTCAAATCAAAGTCAACAATTAATTTTAATCACTTTTTATGTGATTCACAACTTTTCAACCACACATTTCATCAATTTCTATCAAAGTTTATTAAAAATCTGATTTTAATCCTCACCAAACATAGGTGTAGTTATAAAATAAGAAAAAAAAATTGGGTTTAGTGTAAAATTATTTTATGGAAGAATGTGTAATTTTTGAAAATGAGTTTAAAAAAAATGGGGATATAGACTATATGTAAATAACTACTTAAAATATTTAATAATGTGCATTATTTTGAGATTGGAATTTAATCTAGAGAAACTAGGTATACATAAAAATTGAATAAAATCTCTTTCGTCGTTAAAATGTGGTCAAGCACGTCAAAACGTGAATCATTTTGAATTATATAAAAAGTAGCTATACATAAAATTTGAATAAAATCTCTTTCGTCATTAAAATGTGGTCCAGCAAGCCAAAACGTGAATCATTTTGAATTATATAAAAAGTAGCTAGTGGCTACTTCTTTGCACTAATCTAGAAGACTATGGCTTTACACGTATCATGGGTCAATTTTAAAAATCATATGAAAATGGAAAGAAAGTAAAAATATATAGCTTAATGCATTGGAAGAGAACCGAGCTTATTAGTTTTTAATGACTGTGTTTCAGTAGGTAACAAATTAAAGGATATTATATTATAATCACGATACTGAATTTGTCGCATATGTAACTCGTGTAGAGTTGTTTACGATTTCACAATTCACATTGACCCATACTCTTGACCAATTTAAATTTCCGCCTTGTCTACAGCCACAAATGTCACATCTCATTGACCAAAAAAAGTAGAACAAGAGCCGTCGGGACCCTAGAGGGTCGTCCAACAAGCCACCTTTGACAAACTTCGGTGTGTGCTATTCAAAACCATGTACTCATTTCCAAAACGGTTAACCATCATCATGGGTCCGAAGCCTCGAACCAAGTTTGATTTCAAATTACAAAGTTCCAATAATTTGACTATGTCAGGTACATACACGTGTGTGGAATGAGAAATGTCAAACCCAATGTTGGATTTCTCACGTACTCATAGATTTTAACCAGTAAACAATGTACGCTAAGGCTCTGTTTGATTGACGATATTTTTTTCTGAAAGTAGGAAAATATTTTCCTACTTCCACTTTTTGACTGTTTGATATGCTAAATTTTCCACGGAAAATGTTTTCCTCCCTTTTTCTAGGTACAACCCTTTGATGCACCAACTTTTTTTTTTTTTTTTTTTTTTTAGTAATGGCAACCAATTCTATCAACCATTGTAAAAAAAATTTGCATTTTTGTTGACAATTTCTATGCAAAACAAAGTCAAACGAATATGATAATTTTTTCTAATTGTTTTAAATTTTTTTTTTTTTACTTTTTGGTAATTTGAATAAATTCTTAACCCAATAGTAGAAAATATTATCACTTTAATGGACAATTTCCATAAAAAATGAAGTCAAACGGATTTCAAACTTTCAACATTTTCCATGAAAAATTATACCAATCAAACACATTTAATTACAATTCCCCGTAAAACAAGTTCTAAGCAAATATTTTCCCTGGAATTCGTTTTCTTTTCACCCTATTTTCCATGGTGCAATCAAACGGACCCTAATTAAAATTGACGAGATATTCGGCTGTGGGTATTAAAAGAACATGCAATAACATTAAAAACCAAATCAAATCAAATCATTACCACATATCAGTGAAGTCGAACATTAGTTTCTGCTACAAATTTACACAATTTCTAGAGGTAGTAACACCACCATCCACGACCAGATTATGACCACTTACATATCTTGATTCATCACTTGCAAGATAAAGCGCAGCCTCTGCAATATCTTTAGCCTTCAATGTTGGACCTTTCAAATTGGCCAAACTCCTCACAAATTCCTCAGTTTTTTCCACTTCTTGTTCATGAATCTCGTCTTGTTCTTCGTCATCGTCAAATCTTCTCCAAGCGTTTATAAGCATCGAAGTAGCCACGCCGAATGGAGAAATGCAATTAACCCTAATCCCATTTCTGCCCAATTCACAAGCAGCATTTTTTGTTAGCCCAACAATGGCGTGCTTTGAAGCAGTATAAGCATGCGGACCGAGCCCGCCCATCACTCCGGCTACACTCGACATTGATATAATGCATCCAGTTCCTCTTGGAATCATTGCACGGGCCGCGTGCTTCATCCCTAGCGCCACTCCGCGCACGTTCACATTCATCACACGATCGAATTCATTAACATCAAAATCGACAATGCTTTTGTGCTTCGATTGGTTTCCAAGGACACCTGCATTGTTGAAGAGGATATCGAGCTTTCCGAAACGTGAAACTGTTGAATTGATTAAATTCTCGACGTCTTGTTCAAGGCTGACGTCGCAATGAATGAATGAAACTGAAGGGCCTAGTGAGTTTGCCAATGCATTTCCAGCTATATCCTCGACATCTGCAATGACCACTTTGGCTCCGTGCCTTACAAAGAGTCGAACTGTTGCCTCGCCAATCCCTCTAGCTCCACCTGTCACAATTGCAATCTTTCCCTCTAACCTGTTTATGTTAAGAGTTTAGCTTTAATCCCGAGGAATATATGATACGAAATTAAGCAAAACACAAAATAAATCAGGTCGTTCTCATTCTAAACCATAGACAACGAGATAAAAAAAATTGTACCTTGTGATGGAGGGAGAAGTGGTTTCCTTTCCCGGAAATTGCAGTTCTGAAAAGGTCATCTCAGTCATAACTTGGGCGGGCATGGTTGGATTAAGAGGGAAGAAAATGTGGGCGTTGAGGTGAAAATTGAAAAGTTTTCGCCTTTATCAAGGAATGGAATAAATTTTTGATGAATGATAGGCGAAATTTATAGATGGGGTGAAGGATTTGGTGAGTGGGAATTACGTGGGGGCAGTGTGTGATTCAATTCTTAAAGTTCAAGGCAATTTCCTTGACAATTCCTCTTATCTAAAGGTCACTTGTCCCTCACTACACAAACACTCACGCCCTTAATTTACACTTTCCAACTTTGATACAGGTTTTCAACGCCATATTCATATGATTAAACTGCCCTCCAGCTTTTCGGGGATATTATGTCAAACTTAGGGCAGCTTTTGGAAAATTAAAAGTTATTTTTGAAACTAACATCTGTTTGATGGGATTAAAAATCAGATTTTTAATATATTTTGTTAAAAATTGATGAAATATATAATTAAAAAGTTGTGAACCCCCATGAAATTAGTTGTTAAAATTAATTACCGATTTTAATCCGCACCAAACAAAGTCTAAGAAATTACATTTAAGCATGTTTCAATAAATTTTTTCGAAGTGATTGGTAACTTATAGAGGAAGTTAGTTCAATATAACTTTTTTAATAATATCTTAGGTTTTCATTTATAAATTTGTCATTATCTTAGGTTTTTAACAGTTGACATGGGATTCAAAACCTTACTTCACGTATGCAGTAATGAACAGTCCTTAATATTATTTAGCAAACAAATGAACTACTTAGATTTTCCTAGATTTTATGAACTAATCCTTACAGAATCCTTTACATGGGGTGATCCAGTTGAACTGGGAAGATATAGATTCGACTGGACAAAAGGGGCGAGAAATGCATTCATTATTGAATGATGAATATGAAACTATTTATTAAAGGTAAGAAAGAAGTTTTATAGAATTTATTGTTGGTTGTGCCAGCATGTTAACAACCTGTCATTGGTATTTACGCAAGTTTTTCAAGATTTGGGGGAAGATCCTAGTTAGCTGGAGTATAAGATACGAGAGATCTTCCAATAAAGTAGGTCATTGTTGTATAAGTTGCTAATTTTATAAACAAAATAAAATTGGTTCAATTTATTATTGTAAACCTTATCCTCCATGGACCATAAGTGAAGCATATATGTAAAAATAATGAATGTACCAGAGATAGCATTAGCATTGGGGGTGAGTAATCCCCTACCTGGATGGGGTTGGAAAGGGGCTAAGAAATCAGCTCCGAATCGGGGGATGGGCATCATGGTCCCCGTCCCAATGCCTGTCCCGTTTTATTTTTATTTAAAATATATATATCATCAAAGACATTTTAAAGAGTGCATCATATTCATAAATTAAAAAATAAATTTTGGGTCGGGCTTTGAGCCTGACCAACAAGAATTTTTCTTCATAATATGGACACAACGACGGATAATGTCTTGAAAACCTCTTCACGATCATTTTTAAATGAGACGGCTAAATAATAACTTCTTGCGGCAAAAAAATTCACCCTAAAAGGGAAAAATTATATTAAAGTCTTCTCCACCCCTTGCCGTCCTACATTTCCATATTCCTTCATCTGTTGTAGGCAGCAAAGGAAGGGTGTGGAAAGGTCTTAGTTATAACAATTTCGTGCAAGCAAAATTCAACTTCTTTTCCTCTGGATTTTGCCTTAAAAAGTTGGAGAAAATAAGCATCTAGTATTTGACTAGAAACGGTTGCCAGTATAATCAAATAAGGCACGTAGTTTTCCCTTCAGGGGTGGTCGAATTGATGGAGCGGGTGAACGCGGTGACTGAAGGTCACAAGTTCGAATTCCCTGACAACACTTCCTCGATCGAGCCTGTCGCACTAAGCTCGCCTAATGCGGTCTATCTTTCACCTGTGATTTGCGGGCTACTATACACGAATTGAGATTTATCCAGTGCGTACTCATGAGTAGCGGTTGTGGGTTCCTACGTCAATAGAAAAATAAAAATAAGAATAAAGTACGTAGTTTTAGTGGACAAAGTTTATGAATTGGTCTAACCTGTCCCAAAATTTATCAAACAACTACGTATCATTCTTTAATTGTCAAAGATTTTGTCATATTCTTTAAGATTGCAATATTATTAAATTTCAGATGTGTTGGAAAGCGGACAACACTCGGTTTTCTTATTGTGAGCTAAGCATTGCTTAGTTGTTCATCATCAACCAATTTTTAAGAAGCGATTAAGTCAAAAAGTGAAAAAAGCTGTAACACCTTGAAATTATTGTTCTCGTTAAATTAGGTAGAAGACGTTATGTAACACGATATCGACGGTGTTGTGGACTCTTTTTCCTTTATTAAGTTCAAATGTAAAGGATTCACAATTTGTCTACGTAGACGTATAACATTTTGAAACAAGAATAAAAAATAAATAATATATATTCTTAAACATTTTGCAGCAAAATGAATGTAAGAAATTAAGAAAAGAATAAATGAACATAAGATAAAATAATCCAACTCCAGAAAGAAAGAGATAAACTTTAAAAAAAAAAAAAAAAAATAGAGAGGAAGAAGAGCATACCAATACCATAAATCAATCATTGGAAAGCGGAAGAGATAAAACTTACTAGCAACATTTTAAAAGGTGTAATAGGCCTGTTTAGGCTTCGCCATAGGCACGTCGAAGCTTGGGGTATGAGAACCCCACCAAGACCCCCACCCCCGGCCTAAGTGAACCCAAAAAAAAAAAAATAAAGTCAATTATCGTGGTCACCTAAGGCGTGTCTAGGTGGAAAACGCACATGCCTTTATTTGGCAAATGATATTTTCTTGTTTTGAAATAAAGTATTATTAATTTGAAGTATTTGTAATTTTGATAATCATGTTTTTGTTGAAAACATGAAAAAAAAAAAATATATGATAAGTTTCTATAAAATTTCAAGACATGCATTAATTTATTTATTTATTGGTCTAGAATAACTAAAATAGTAACTAAAGTAAAAAAAAACTCTCATAAAACTTGAGCCCTAACTTTCAAATCACGTTTGTTATGTCTCACGCTTTTTACAATCTCGCATTAGAATATATGAGTATTTTCAATGGTGGTGTAAAATTAGGTATAAATTGGTATCTTTAAAACTAATTTTACATCCTCATTTGCATACCTATTGATTTAAACTCAAATTTTGTTCTAAGAGCATTTTCAATGGTGGTGTAAAATGGAGATTTAGATCTTCATCACTTTTTTTTTTTTTTTTGGTTTTCAAAAATTTTCTATTGAAAAAGTGAATTTATATCTCCTTTGCATCTTTCCACTACAGACCATTTTGAACCACCATTGGAGATGTTTGAGAAATTACTAATGATCTCTCCATACTAGTGGGTTAATTAGGTGTTTTACGCTAGGTGGTTATATCTAATGGACATTTTTATTTCCATAATTACGAAGTCCAAGAATTCACAGGTATTGTTGAAATAAGTGAGTTGCAATTTAAGGGAGAAAATCGATAAATCTATAAAATATGTAAATTTGGACTGTTAATTTTTTTAAGGGATAGAATCTCACATCGAATAAAGATGAAAACATAACCAATTTTAAAGTGTTCGGACTACTCCTCTTAATAAGGTTGATCTTTTAAGATGGAACCTTAAATCTTAACATGGTAGCATATCTCGTTAATCTCCAACGAGCAATTCGATCCGATTAAAACTAAAAAAAAATGAGCACACAAATTTCAAGATTGGTCTGCTCAAACGAGCCACCATCTTGCGGTGGCATGTTAAGGGATATAATTTCACATCGAATAAAAGATGAAAATATAGACCAATTTATAAGAGTGTGAGCTACTCCTCTTAATAATGTTGACATTTTAAGATGAAACACAAATCTTAACATTTTTTTCTTTTCAAAGTTGAGTAGGCATAAATTATGACAATCAATTGGCAATTTGGCATGAGGGAAATATTAAAATAATTCAAATATAACCAGAAAAAAAAATGTCCAAAAATTTATTCTAACACAACATGTTATTGTTATTATTATTATTATTATTATAGATCATTAGATTGTAGACATAGAAAGATAACCTCGTCATTAAAATATAATAAATAAATAGAATTGGCAAAAAATAAACAAAACCCGAACTGTTAATTCAGTTAAATTTAGATACTAACTGGACCAGTTTCCTTATTAATGAATTCTTTGAGGCTTTTTATTAAAAGAGAAGCACAATTTGGGTTTGGGCCGACAAATTTGATGACTCGAGCGATGGTCGAGATTTCGGCCAAGCCCGATTAAGTTTCTTATGGTTAAATTACACCACAGACCTTCTTTTTTACTAAAAGTCCAATAACACCCTCATTTTTAATTACCATATATTTAAATAATACCTACTAAAAATGCATCTATTTTCTATTTTTTTTTTTTTTAAGAAAAATCATTTACCACTCTAAACCCAAAATATTAGAAATTAGGAGATGCTTGATTGCAAACATGAAACTCGTATGAAAATAAAATAAACTTTAAGCAATTAAATTGCCTAGAATTTATTTGCATTGAAATTTTCAATTAAATGTGTTTGATTAGTTTAATTTTCAACCTAGGAATATTGCTCTTTTCCTTAATTTTTAGTTTTTGAGAAGTGTGAATTACCTAGAAAATAAAAACATACCCCACATAAAGAAAATATTTTCCTGATTTTTTAGAAAAATATGGTCATGTGACCAACTTGGCTGCACACAAGTAAAATGTTTAGGATTTCGGATGCAACAAATGAAAACTTACAAACAATTGAAAGATTTGGGACCCTGGCTGCAATTATCCCTTTAAATTATTCAATCTTGAGTCCATAAAGAACCTACGGAAAAATCAATGTTTTTTGCAGAAAAATGATTTCAGACCGTGGCTAAATTTTCTAAAACAAAAATATAAAGTTAGAGGAGTAAATAATATATAGTCCCTGTTTGATGTTGATTAAATTCAGATTTTTAGTAGATTTTGACAAAAATTGATAAAATATGTTATCAAAAGTTGTAGATCACATGAATACGAGATTAAAATTAATTATCGTTTTAACTTAAGATTTTTAACAACTTTTAATTTACACCAAATAAGAACATAATAATATCAGAAATGATTGTTGAAATTGCATTTGAGTTACATGAAATAAAAACGAGAAGTGCTACACTTACATCTTTGGTACACAATCCTCTCACATGTGTGTGGGTCCCACAATGTGGGTCCCATTGTGGCCCTACACACATATGAGAGGATTGTGTACTAAGTTGTGTATCAAGAATGTACAAGTAGCAAATTTTAATAAAAATACACACGGACGGTTCCCAAGAAATTAACAAAAAGAGAGTTCTTATATTAGTGATGGAGATGTCTGACTTGACTTGTACACACAATCATTTCGTTGCATACAATTAGTGGTGGAAGTTAGGATTTGATTGGTAATTTGGGTGATACTTCTCAGTGTAGAAAACTTCGCATCCAATAGACCAAAGCTTTAAAGCAAAGATTACATGATTATATACCCACATCAAGACTTAAAAAAGTAATTGATGCCATTATTAGCTACTCCTATTCGTTTTATCTTGAAGATTTTGTTAATGACGGTCAAGCTCGAGTGAAATGAAAAACTACCTAACTTGTTAATTTATTTTAGAATCGTCTCATTTTTAATTAATATCACAATGCTACTGCTATGATTATCTGGTTCTTTATTCCTATAGTCATTCCTCGTGTTCTTTCCTTACATGTTCGTCATTGCCCCCAACCACCTTTCTTTCGTGCTTTATCAACACCTTCTCCCCGCGTTGAATAGAAGGGCATCCTCTACGTGTGTCGATTAGTAAGGATACGAGTGAAGAAGATGTCATGAAAAATATCAATATCATTAATAATATGATTAAGTCAGATATTTGTTATACGGATAAAGAGATTCTCCAAAGTCTAAAGTATATATTAGCATTACAAGGCTGCAAAGCTTTGTGGTACTTGACAAAGTTGAAAGTCCCAAATAGATTCCTCTTTACATCACCATTACAATGAAACCCACAAAAATATATAAATAGATAAATATTAGTCTTGAAATATGTAAATAAAAAAATGACTTAATTATTTATAAACATGAACCATATATAAACTTATATCAATTGATTTTTTATTTAAAGTTGATTGATTATATCCACACCACACTTTTTATTAATTGTACCATATTTTAATTGCACTTGAAATCCTCAATTTGTACTCATTATAGCACTTATATCTTTAGTTTTAATTAAAAGAGCAATGCTATGGGTACAAGAAACGTACCCACAAAAGCCAGGCATAATACATACAAACAGGTTGCCCTGATTTTTTTGGCAATATTTAATACATATGGGGCCCGCCTCCCATGTGAGTGGAACTCAAATTTCTGTACAAATTCTATTTTTTTTTCTAATTAGAATGAGCAATCGTTGAAGACTTTAAGTGATTAAAATTTCAAAGCTGGCTTCTCAGAGATATTTAGAACAATGGAGATGCCATAAATTTCATTTCAATTGCAAAAAAGTTAATTATGACTAAAACTTTCTTGATGTAACATACTGACGGGTATATCAAATTAATTTTTTTTAAGGAAGATAATGTACTCAACCTTAAATTAACAAGCAGATTTGTTGTTACGAAAAATAACTTGCAAACAAGTGACAACCATAGAAGTATAATGGGCCCACAAAAAACTTAATTTGGAATATTTATTTTTTCACGGATTAGAATGTGGCCTACTTTAGGGAGATCATGACATGTGAAACCTAAAGCTGATGGCCGGTCCAAATCCACTGGGGTCCACCACTAGTCTGCCCAACAATGTACAAACATTTTTCAGAAAAAAGAAATATTAGTAAATAAATAAAAGAAAAACTACGGCTAATTCCCAACTTATTGAGAATATAGCAAGTAGGTCTCCAATCTAAATATTTGGAAAATTTCAGTTTCTAAACATTAAATTTTTGTAATATTAGTTCACGAATTTATGTTGTATCTAATAAAAACTCAAATTTTGTTAAAGTACAACGTTTCCCTTGTGTTTGACTGAACAAAAAATAAATACATATTGAAGAGAGAAAATAAAATAAAGATAAGTGATTTTTCATGTTAATTTTATGGTTTCCTTTTTATGTTTAATTGAGGATATAATCCTCTTTGTAATAAAAATTCGAGTCTTTAATCAATATTCATTAACGAATCAATTCCTAGAAAAATAAAAGATTAATTGCAACTGCCAAAATAATAAGTTGATGACCTATTTGCTACATTACTAATAGGTCGTGTATGGAGGAATAATTTTCTAAAATAAAATTGTCCAATAATTGACAAATATATAATGAATTCATGCTCAAAAAATTGGAAGAATAATAGCCGATGACACAATTGTAGAAAAATAAATTTGTTATACAATTTAAGATATGACAACGAGATTGTTTAATATGATATTCACTAATACAAATTTCATGTTCTAAATTTCACCATCGCACATTTATAAAAACTGTATGCGTGCATTTGTTGATGTATAGGATTCAATACTTTTAGCCCCTTAGTTTAGTTTAAGAATCATGCTATCGATCATTTCATAGGTTTTTTCACAAATAAATACATGATAGAATTTCATTGATTTTTGTGAAAAAAAAATACACCATACAGGTGTTGACAACTCAGCACCCGTAAGGTGCCCCTGTTCTTCTTTTAATCCTTTTATGTACATAAAGGAATGCAATTGTTAACTAATTAAATTAATAATTTTAGGTTAAATTTAATTATTTTTTCCCCAAGTACAGTTGTGTTTTGTTGCAATTGTGCGTTATTTTACAGTTAAAAGACAATACACGATCCAATATACCCATAAAAATCGGCGGGATGCCCGCGACTTCGTAATCTACATTTTTAGCTGCCCCAGCCCGAGTCTTCTTTTTGTTTCATTCCCTTTCCCTCTTCCCGAAAATACTTGGTTAAAATAGAAATAAATTTTTTTTCTGACATGTATTTATAACAGTCAACACTATCACCGAGTCCTCATGCCCCCCCCCCCCCCCCCCCTCCTCTTTCATACATTCTCCAAGTAGACAATAATTTTTTCTCTATATTTATATGAAATATATAGGTATAATTTATGTGGAGGTTGTTTAAGGTGGTGAATTTGAGAATTGAATTGAGAACAAATTGAAATGAGCTAGGGTTTTGAAAAAAAGGAGAGAGGAAAAATGCCGATGAGTAGGTATGAGATAAGGAACGAGTACAGCTTGGCTGATCCAGAGCTGTACAAAGCCGCCGATAAGGATGATCCGGAGGCTCTGCTCGAAGGCGTTGCTATGGCTGGCCTAGTCGGCGTTCTCCGTCAGCTCGGTGACCTTGCTGAGTGAGTTCTTCTGTTTTATTTTTTTGATTTTTTTACTGTTTTACGATTGTTTTGTTCTGATTTGTGGTAATTGCTGGTGAAATGCGTGGAATTAGGCTTTCTTGTGGATTTTATTGCGATTTTGATGGTTGAGCACGTTTTTATTGTTAAAAAGTGTGGGATTGAGATCTATGTGATTTTTGGATTTAGGTGTCTCTGAATTTTGGAAAACTGCGATGTATTTGGTTTTTTATGTTTTACCAGGCCTGGAATACGAGCTTGAACTGGATAATTCTTTATTTATTTTTGCTTTCTCTGATTTCCTTGAATGTATTGATATCTTTTGATTGGTTAGCAGTGTACATGAAGTGACAGCAGGCTCACCTTTGTCTTGTTACAATAATAAGCCTTATGGATTAATTACATAAGAGATCCCCATGAAATTGCACTCCGGAACAGAAACTAGCCAAAAATCGAATCAAAATTGAGCAAAAAATCTCCTTCTATGATTTCAAGCTGCCAGTTCCATGTCATCGAGTGCAGTGTGAACTATGTTTTAATCAGTCTTGGGGCTTTAAGAATCAATTGTATTATTTGTCTGCTAGGTATGATATCATCAGGGAAGATGGGGATCACATTTAGTGCATCATATGATGTCTGTATTAAATTTGTGAAATTAGATTGATCCAACTTTTACTGAAAAGATTATTGCATTTTGTTGGCACCTTCATCTGTGTTTCTTATCAACATTGATGAAACACAATTGTAAAACTTTTTCTGCATTATGTTACTGTAACTTTTAATCCTTTAGCGTATGTCGCAATGCAATATTATGGTGCGGCTGATTTCTAAGTTAGTGTTGGTTGAGGATTCTGTCTTTGTGCTCTAGCCTTATTTTCCTGTTGTTTGGAAATGACAGTTTTCAAAATGTTTACCCAACCATCTAGGCAAATTATAGCATATTTTTAAAAGGTTGCTTTTGCTGTTATTGCTCTTAACAATCTCTTTTTTCTCACCTTTTTAACATGCCTGATGCATCAATACATTTTACACTGAAGCTGCTATCAATTCTGTAGTTCATTAAGAATCAAACAGCTTTTATCAAGGTCTTTTGTTTGTTAAGAAGGAAAAATTGGTATTCTTTGGGGAATTAATTTCTATAGTTTGTTTGGAAGAGTGTGACAGTTGAATTGTTTCTGGCTAGATGGTTCCCTCAGCCTCTGTCATCCCATCTGATCTTGTAATTTCTTTTCTTTTCTTTTATTTTTTCCTTAACCAAAGGGAGAGTTTTACAATAAGCAGCAATTAAATTATCTTTCCCATACTAGCCTGAGTGTGAAGCAATTTTCTCTTAATTGCTTGTGTCTTGTGATTGCTGAAGGTTTGCTGCTGAAATTTTTCGTGATCTGCATGAAGAAGTGATGGTGACTGCTGCCAGAGGCCATGGCTTAATGGTTCGCGTCCAACAGCTTGAGGCTGAGGTTCCTTTGATTGAGAAGGCATTTCTCTCCCAAACCAGTCATTCTTCATTCTTCTATAATTCTGGTTAGAACTTTCTGTTAATTTATTTTTCAGTTGAATGTGTTACAAAACCTCATTCTTATTATTTTTACTCAGCAGTTTTTTAAATGTTGATCCTATATTCGTTTTGTGCTAAACTTGTTGCAAATTACATTGTTTCTAGTAATTTTCTGTAAATCTTGACGGTGAACTTCATAATTCTGTTGTGCCAACATAATGTTTTATTTAGGTAGAGATGTGATGCATAAAATTTCAACTGGGAATTGTTATGGTTTTCATCCTTTTAGGAATCTGTCTTGAGTTCACTTTCTTAATTAGGAATCTGTCTCAAGCTCGTTTTCTAAATAACATGTTTGAAAGATGCCTCAAGTTGTTTGATAAATATCACAGTATTATTGGCTGAACATTTATATTGCAGGTGTTGATTGGCATCCTAATCAAAAGATGAACCAAAACCTAATCACACAGGGAGATTTACCTCGATTTATAATGGATTCATATGAAGAATGCAGGGGTCCACCTCGCTTATTCCTTTTAGACAAGTATGATCTCTGTCTATACAAGTAGTGTCCAACAGTACTGAAATAACGTCTCTAAAAGTTAATGAAACCTGCATATGAATTTATATCTCAGAATTTCATGTTTTCTGACAGGTTTGATGTTGCTGGTGCTGGGGCATGTTTAAAACGTTATACTGATCCTGCATTCTTTAAAGTAGAAGCACCATTCACTGGAATGACAAGCACAGATGTTCAGAGGGACAAGAAAATTCGCAAAGCAAAGGTACAATGGCTATTGCAGCTTGCAGCACCTAGTATAATCAGTTTATAAGCAGATTTATGCTCTCTATTTAGTGCCTGCTTGAGCCCCATTTTCCAAAAAACTCATTTTTCTCCATACCCCTTTTCAACCACACATTCTTCGAATAAAATAATTTTGCACGTAAAGCCAAAACTTTTTAACTACACATTCTCCAAAAAATTCACCATTACGAAATCTATTCTCCCAAGAATGGGGCTCAAACAGAACCTTAGATATTTGTCTTTTGTGCTATTTGTGGATGTCCTACCAAGATGCTTTGTACGATTAAGAAAGAAGCTATTTGAAAAATTCTTTTTCTGATTATACAGAAGTAGAGAAGTTGCAGTATCTTTTTCATTGTATGAGCTATTGAGTGTATGGTATCACTCGTTCCCTGTAGGCCTATATTTGAAGGTTATACTTTATCCATCATCCTTGAAGTTTAATTAACCTCTTCCAGACTCTTAAGTTCCTACCTAAAAACTGTCATTTTCACTGATACAGTTCAAATCCTAGAATATATACTATCCGATCATCTCACCTGTTAAATACTAATAAGTGCTATAATTTAAAAGATAATAAAGTTTTATTGGTAAATTTTGAACGGAAATAATCCGCGGGATCCTTGGATCAAGGTTTTATACTTTGGTTATGTTTGAGCCACATTTTTGTGGAAGAATATATTCTGGAATAGTAGATTGATGGAGAATGAATGGTTGAAAAAGAAGGAAAAGTTATTGATGTGATGAAAAATATTATTTTATTAAAGATTGTGGTTGGAAATGAGTAAAAGAATGAAAATGAAAATTTTAATTTGGCTCAAACACGGGCTTTGCCTCTTCATTTCAATTTCAGATTTTCTTAACCTGTAGTTTTTCTTCTTTTTGGTAAAATATTGATTTGGGCTGTTTAGTAAACAACATATCATATTATTTTAAGTTTACACCTGCAATATCTGAATGGTGGACAGTTTATATGATTTGGCCTTTATTTATAACTTGAATTCATAGGGAACCATCAGTTAGAACTTAGAACCAGGCAATTAGCATGTGATGTATGGAAACCTATCCTGCTTCCATATTTTACAAACCGTTTCTTTCCTTTCTTGATTTTGGAGTATTTTCATGGAAACAGCCATCAGTTTCTCGTATTCCTTACATAACTTTCCAGGTGGTCCATTTATTTCTGCCGTATTTATGTACGTTTCTTGTTTTTATGTCTAGCAGAAGAAAGGGCCACGCTGGAGGAATGGAGAAACCCCTGAAGTTGCTTTACCAACAACACATGCCAAGTAAGACTTTAAGGGTCCGTTTGATTGCAAGGGTGGAAAATGGGTGGAAAGAAAATAAATTCCAGGGAAAGTAATTGCCTAAAAATTGTTTTGCAGGGAATTGTTAATTTAGTGTGTTTGATTGGTATAATTTTCCACCTGGAAAATTTTTAAATTGTGTTCATTTGACTTTGTTTTACATGAAAATTATCCATTAAAGGGATATTTTTTTCCACAATTGGTTATACAATTTGTTTCCATTGCCAAAAAGTAAAAAAAAAAAACGAAATTTTTTTCCTAAAAAAATCGACTTTGTTTTACATGAAAATTGTCCATTAAAGGTAAAAAAAAATTTTTACAACTGATTATGAAATTTGTTTTCATTGCCAAAAAAAATAAATAAATAAAATTGCAGCAGCACTTAGAAAAGCTTTTCATAGGGGGGGATGTTTTGCCTAGAAAATTGTGGCAATCAAACAAGCCAAAACCAAGAAAATGGAATTCCTCTTCCTAGCTACATGGAAAATTGTGGCAATCAAACACAACCTAATATCTTTATTTTCAGGATTTCTCTCTTTTTTAATAAATAATAAATAATTACTATTACTATTACTATGCACAACATGGGATCTGCATTATGACGAGTATCTTAACTTATACAGACTCCATCAATTGTTTCTCGAGGAGCATGTTGAGAATGGTGTTAGTAATCCTGCACGTCGAGTGAAATTGAAAAGGAAGCTGAACGGATTTCCATTTAACTTGAAAACTGGGAAGAGCTACATGGAGAAGCTGTTGAATACCTCTTCCCCAGAACATAAAGTGGTTCATGAAGTCTCTGTGAGATCGCCACCATTGAAATTACAAACAAATGATCCTGATGAAACTGGGCCTAAGGTGCTTAAACTAAGAACAGTGAGTCTTGAAACAGAGTGTGTGGGAAGAGAAAGAAGTCCTCCATCATCTCTAGATAGAGAGGAAACTATGCTACAAACATCCATTTATGAGACGAATGAAATTTCCACAGACGATAAAATATCAGAGGTGTCCAAACCCAATCCAAGTCATGAAGCATATGACAGCTCAACCGTTCTTCACAGAGTGACAAGTGAAAAGGATATAGCAGTTGAAGAAGAAAGCAAAACCGAAGGCTGCTTAGATGGTTACCAATCTGATGATATTGCTAGTGAGAGAGACAATTATTTAGATGCACCTTCAACAATGGATTCAGAAATGGATACAGATTCTGAAATGAGAGTCAAGAGTGATTTGGTCTCCTTGAATATCAAAAGGCAGCTGTCAATTTCTGATGCAAATGAAGATCAGCTTCAAACTCATTCTTCAGATTCTCAATCAGTTGCAACCTCCACTTTATCCAACGATGGGAACAATTCATCCAAAAAAGAGATATCTAACTTTTCATTATCTGATACTCTAAGCACTTCAGCTGAAAACTCACCATCAGATTGTGATGCTTCTGCTGAAGTCTTTCCATCGGGTAATATTCCTGAAACTGATATCATCGATAGATCATCCCACCAGCAAACTAGTCGTGGAGACGATTCAGTTTCCCAGGATCCAAAACCTGTTGTTTCTGATGATACACGTGTCGGCATAGCTGAAATCCCCAGTCACACTGATTTTGGCGATCTTATTTCTGGCTCATGTGTGACTGATGCAATCCCTACTTCAGTACATTTGGATTCAGAATCATTTGTTGGAAAAGGTAGGTTCAGGGAGTCGGATGAAATGTCTTCTACTTATAATGAAATTGCTAATGAGTTAATAAGAAATACAGAACGTGACAGGACAAACATGGTTGTGAATCTGTCCGGTATTCAAAGTATCCCTTCTGCAGCACCACAGATAGGAGATGATTTCCCGCCAAGATTATCTGCTGAAAATCATCTGATAGATGAATCAAATGGAAACATAAGTGATTCTGTACCCGGTATATCTATGGTCTCTGAAGTTCATTGTCATACTAGAGAAAATTCACTGGGAACGTCTGGCAAATACTTAGATAGGAATGATTCAGATAAGGAGGATCTAAATCTGGACGAGGACATAGTCGAATATGATGATTTATATATGGTGTCTGCCAAAAAAACAGTTCCATGCCTATTAGTTAAGGAAGTTTCAAATTTACATGAAAACAGTGAGCGTGGTCAATCTGATACTATTTCTCAGCACACTGATGGTTCCGTACCTATTGTGTCCGAAGAAAAACAGCTTGTGGAAGAGTTGGACGATGAGAATCCAAATGTATTTTCTGATGCTTCAAATAATTTTTCATGCATCTTGGAGGCTGTTACCGAGAAGGCAAATGATGAAAATTCATTGGATAATATGGCTCAAACTGTTGGTGCAAATGATGATTACACTTGCACTTTAGTTGACAATAAGATTGGTTCACCAAATTCAGTTTCGCCCCATACAGAAGAAAACTCTCTTTATCTGTCCCAGAAAGATTTTGAGCCTCGTAATGCTTGCGATATTATTATTTCTGCAAAAGAATCAAGTAATGAAATTCCAGTAATTGAAAATCCGAAATCTTGTGACTCCGAAGGGTTGCAGGGCACAGGAATAAGAGATGATGCTTACCCTCTTGATTTAGCCGATGTGGAAAGTTCACATTGTAGTGAGGAAAATCTCGATGAACCTGTGACGACATCAAATGGTGTAGAAGTGGATGGAATTAACCCATGCACTGATTTGATTATAAATGATGCTACTGATAATACTCTATCTCCCAATCCTACATCACTGAATGAGGTTCATGTACTGTTAGATGAAGTGGATTCTGAGGCAGATCAATCAGTTGCTGTAGTCATGGCTACTACCATTGCTGCCACTGGCAATAATAGTAATATGGATGGCTTAGAAGTGGGTGGAGTCAACCCGTCAACTGATTTGATTGGAAAAGATGCTACTGATATTACTCTCTCCCCCAATTCTACATCACTAAATGTGGTTCAAGTACAGTTAGATGAAATGGATTCTTTGGCAGATCAGTCAGGTGCAATGGTCATGGCTGCTACTGGTTCTGGCCCTGACAATGATAGTAATGAAGATGATGTCAGCTCGTCTGTGGATCTCAACAAGTTGCAGGAAGCATATACTTGTTCTTCTGGGGATTTAGATCAGAATGAATTCAAGAGTGAAATGAAATGTCTGCCAGACAGTCACAAAGAATCTGGGCTAGCAAAGGAAGTGGGCCAACAAGAAGCTGCCCCATCAGGCTCGGACTCGGTTTTTTGCAGCAGCCCTGTTAAATATGATCATCCCAAGTCAGAATTATTAGTTATCATTCCTCACTCCTACCTTGATTTAGAAATTGAAAACAGTTTGGATCTTGTCAATGCTGCCCCAACTCAGTCATCTTTGGAACAAAATGGCTTATTAGCTATAGAACAGGAATCTCGCTGGCAAGGTGTTCTCATAGATCATACTGAAGATGCTTCCACTTTACATATCCATCATAATGCAGAAGAAGCAATTGTAGAAGAAACTACCAAGTCACTTCCCAGTCAAGGTGATAAAGACGATTTTCAAGATACTGTTGAAGAAAACTTGGAGGAGGTACCAGAATTGAAACTTGTGCAGAATTTAGATCACAATGATCCTGAAGGATCCAGCGATGCTGCTTCTAAATGTTTACTGGTAAACATTCAAAATCAACATTCTGTATTGGAGATTCCAGAACGGGGCAGCAATGATGTTAACATGTCTGGATATCCTAAGGATCCACTAATTTCAACTCTTCCTCCTATTAACCTTCTTTCTGAGGCAAATCTGATCCATCTGGAGGAATTGCCTCCACTGCCACCTCTCCCTCCCGTTCAGTGGAGGATGGGTAAGCTTCAGCATGCTTCTGCTCCAGAGAGAGTAGCAACACAACATAATGTTGGTCCATTCTTATCATCATTGCCAACGGTTGCTGACCAGAATGTTCAAAACCCAATTTTGACGGTTTCAGCTGTGACAAGTGAGCATTCATTTTCTTTTCAGAAATATTCTGCTGCTAATACAATGCACTCTGGTTCACTCTCATCTCAAGTTCCACATGTTGGTCATCCCAGCAATACTGAAAATAATTGTCTCGTGCTCGGTGGAAATCAATCAATGAACTCATCCTTAATGTTGCCTGAACAATACAATGAAATGCCACAAGACAGTTTCCTTATGGGAAATGGAAGCGTATTACAGTCTCAATTAACTTCATTCTCTCAAGAACCTTCTGTAGATGCAGCTTCCACTAATAACATTTGTTTGGCACATGAAGTGATCAGACCTTTGCATCAAGTGGTCCCAGAAATCAGTTCAAAGGAAGAGGTGGACTCAGAAATCAGTTCAAATGAAGAGGTTGCCCCAGAAATCAGTTCAAAGGAAGATAAGGTTGAATGCAGCTCTTCTAGTGTGGAGGCAAACCCTACAAGGCCTGAAGCAGTTAAATTTTTACCAAGGATGCCCATGCTTGTCATGCCATCTTCAGAGGGTGAAAACACGTCGCCACCTGTGGAAGATGGAATTGCAAATGGGAGTAGAACGACAAAGCAACCTAGACCTCGAAATCCTCTGATTGATGCTGTTGTGGCTCGTGATAGAAGCAAAGTAAGTATTCCAAGGTCCCTTCGCCTGTTAAAAAATAGAGTGGGTTTAGTGTGATGCATCCTTTTAATAAGTTGAATTATTCTGCAGTTGAGGAAAGTGACGGAACGCACTAGGCCTGAGATACAGAAAGTTGATGAAAGAGATTCACTCTTGGAACAAATACGGACCAAGGTAAAAATAGAAAAGCCTGGAGTATTTTCTGGTGTTTTTTGATTTGTATCCATTGTCATTTTGAGTAGATAAATAAATAACTTCTGCATTTGTCAGTCATTCAACCTGAAACCTGCAGTTGCTAGTAGGACTAGCATCCAGGGTCCTAAAACCAATCTTAGAGTTGCTGCAATTTTGGAGAGAGCAAATGTCATTCGCCAGGTCTCTCTCTCTCTCACGCACACAGCATGCTTGCAAGTGTATTCTTGTTTTGTGTTAATTATGGTGTATATTGATGAAATATTGTAGGCATGTGTTGGAAGTGATGACGATGATGAAGATAGTTGGAGTGATTCATGAACAATCTTCCCTAAGCTGTAATTCCCGAATGGTACTGCCATCTTGTGGAAAATCTTGCAAGAGTTTGGTTGCACTCGAGGGAAAATATGGGGGATGTTATTGGAAAGTTAACGAGATTCTTATTTTATGTCTTTCGTTTTCTCCCTGTATAATATACTGTCTCTCTCTTCCTGATATAATACAGCTCCTTGGGTTGCTTACCAACCAGGGTAATGTCCGGCTGAATTTTGTTGAAGCATGGTTGAGGCACGTGTGTAAATAGAATAGTAATTCTATTGCATGTAAATGTTGGAGATATATGTTTGCAATTGTTTTTCTTCCCCCCAAATTTCATTTGTAAACGCATGTTACTTCAATTTTAGTTTTGCTTTATACCAGACAATACGTAGAGCTTGTAATGGTGAAATGAATTGCTTGGACCAACTGTAGACATATAATTTCATTCTTTGTAGGTTTTAGATGGTGAACATGTTAGTTTAGTTCAATTTGATTTGTTTGAGAAGAGTTGAATAGCTGAATGAATTATTATAGAGCAAGCCAGTGGTCGAGGTTGCTTTTTCTGGTTCTTTAGGGATTATCTACTCGTTGTTGCTTGCATGCACTGAATGATGCATGCCCAAGCTATCAGACCCGTGTAATGCAAGCCCTAGTCATTTTCCCGAAGTTAAGCGTCAAATTTGAAAGATGGTCTCTTAAAAATCAAATTCGAAGAATGGAAATGAAGTATAGTTGGAATTTGAGAATGCGACAATGAATTGATGCATGATTTCAATCTTTTGAATCTTTGAAATTTGAATTTTTTAAGGAGATACTGAGATACAAGTATAAAAAAGGGTATATTGATAAATCATAGGGTAACAACCCATAATTTTTAAATCTCCAGTATTATTTCAGATTTTGTATTTGCTATCAGTAAAGTAATATTAATGTATATTGTATTTTTCTGAATCCAGTAACAAAACCAAATATATGCTTTAGGGTGGTGTATTCAACTAAGACTTGAAAACTTGTATGGTCTATTTTTTTAATGATGATTTTTGTGGATTTTGTTGAACTTTTATAGATTTGTATGGATGTAATGGAAGTCTTTCATAAACTTTTATAGATTTTTATTTTAAAATTTTTATAAATTTTTGTAGAATTCAAAAGGCTTTAGAAAACTCTTATTTAAAATAAAATTCTTGTGGATCTAATGTAAAATTGTGAAATTGTCACGTACAAAGTAATAATTCCCACAATCTTCTTTTCCCTCATTTAATAAAAATATTTTTAAAAATTAAAAACTTAAGTCACCTTAACTAAATAAATAATAATCAAAATTATATATATCATTATTCTATGATAATAAATAAATAAATAATTTATTGTTCAATATTATCAATATGGCATACCCTTAAAGAGTAATCAAGACATCAATATATTTAAATTTAATCATAAATTAGTATTTTTATATAAAATTTTGCAATTTATACCATGTTTGGTACATGATGAGGAAAAAATATGATAGGCCCGAGCTCGAGCTACTGGACCCGAACTCGGGCTAGTAGGCCCGATCTTGGCCCACTCCAAATGGGCTAATTCCAAGTTCGAATCCATTATGAGGTTAGACCTAGGAATACTAATCCTACTTAAGTACAAACTTCTGATTTATTACAAATTTTACTCTTAACAAAAATTGTATACTAATACAATACAAACACCTAAGATAACTAAAACTACATGAAGTTGAGTCCTTCCAAAACTCCCCCTCCAACATCTATAAATACATAATTTAGTCTTATTATTCAAGTATATTTTTACATAATATTCCAATATACAATTTTTTACATAATTCTCTTTTTGACTTAAGTATCGGAGGGGCGATGAGAACATACATCGATACCCTTATTTCAGGTATCGGAAGGCCTCATTCGTGCTCATTCTCAGTGGTCAGGCTCAGGATCAATAAGTACGATTTTTGACATCAACACTGACGCCGTATGTGGGAAACACTACAAAAAGTCTCAGTTAATGCACGATCACCACACCTTTCTCAAAGCCATAAATCCTAATTCTCTTCCTAAGAGGGCGATGTTTACTCCTTTCAACCACATCTATGCATGACTTTTCCGGCAACCTCTGGCCATCCAAATCGCCAGAAATTGATACCAGTGGAAAGCCCTTATCTCTTCTTCTATATATAATTAATTTTTTCCCGTCATGCATCAAATTTGGTATCAGAGCTAAACATGACTTCCATCACCCATTCCAGACACACACGATCTTTCTCAACACAAGCCCACCAAACTAACATAGCTCACCACCACAGTCTACTTCTCAGTAGATTCATACTCCCATTAACACCAATACAACCTGAATACAACAAGCCGAACAATTCCTCCACTGAAATCAAATCCCCCGACTGAATACACAACCTCCAGTCACAAAAAAAAGGAAACCGACAGTCAAATATTCATCCACTACAACAAGTCACCGCCACTTCCACCTCTCTTAGCGCCGACGCCCAACCCCTAGTTCACCCTCGCACGCAGCCGCCAGCCATATCTCTCGAATCCGACCGTCAACCCTCAACAAAGAACAATCTAATCGTAGTTACTGCCCAGGACACGTGAACCGTCGTCGCTTATACAGCTAAGTCGACCCAGTGCCTTCTCAGAGCTCCAGCCCAAATTCAGTCACCGTCGAGTCCCTGCTTGACGTGAAGTGGTTGTGTCTTCACTCGGTAATTCTTTTAGTTGGGCTACTTATAAATTTGGGCTTTGTGTTCTTTTAATTTGGGTCTGTTTCAGTTACCAATTTTGGGCTTCAGTTTGGGCCCTTATTCTTGTAATTTACTTTTAGAAAAAAAAGCCCGTTGGGCCACCCAAAAAGCCATGTTGGGCCACAAAAAGCCCCGTCGGGCACTTACGGCATGATGCGAGCGATTACCTCAAATCATGCCATGAGCACTCTCTGAGACATGCTACGGGCATGAGCTCACCAAAGTCTTGCCATGTGTAAGTACCACAAAACCTTGCCCTGTGCAAGCATCATCATAAACACTTCGTACGTTCAGGAAAAAATTAGTCCTAAAAATCATCAAATAAAATGATCGATCTTAAAAGCCCCACACTTTATTTCCCAAATCTATGTACTCGGGGGCCTATCAACACATCAACATAGCATAAGGTCGTGCCCCGTGCATGCAGCTAGTATACTAAAAACAATATGAGGTCGTTCGCCGACTAAATTTCCCCGACCTCAACCACCATGCATTATTTGTGAGACCACCAATTGCAAATTGAACAAAAACTTGAACTTGTTGAGCCTCTTTGCATCTCACCTCACAGCTCAAGCACGTAACTTTTAGTTGCGACTTGGATGCATGGGGGCCTATGATGAGGAAAAAATATGATAGGCCCGAGCTTGAGCTATCGGACCCGAACTCGGGCTAGTAGGCCCGATCTAGCCCACTCCAAATGGGCTAATTCCAAGTTCGAGTCCATTATGAAGTCAAACATATGAATACTAATCATACTTAAGTATAAACTCCTAATTTATTACAAGTTTTATCCTAACACAAATTGTATACTAATACAATACAAACACCTAAAATAACTAGAATCAGATGAAGTTGAGTCCTTCCAGGACTCCCCCTCCAACATCTATATATACATAACATAGTCTTATTATTCAGGTATGTTTTTACATAATATGGGTACAATTTTTTACATAATTCTCTCTCTGACTTAAGTATCGGATGGGCGACGAGAACGCACATCAACGCATTTGTTTCACGTACTAGAGACCTCATTTGTGCTCCTTTTCAATTGTCAGGCTCGGGATCAATAAGTACGATTTTTGACATCAACAATACACATTTTTGCTCCAAGAATGCAATTTTTGATTTATGTGATTGAAAAAGAAGGAAAAGTTATGATGTAGAAAAAAAATATGTTTTTATTGAAAAATGTGGTTAAAAATGAGTAGCAAAATGAGAATTGAAAAAATAATGTGGCTCAAACATGGGCTCAATTACAAATAGATCTTTTTTCATAAAAAATGGATTGGAAAAAGAAAAAAAGTTGTAAAAATCTTGAGTTGCAATTTTTGTTTCATATAAAATGGAGATAAACAATAAAAGAGATAAAAAAAAATAGAAACAAATATAATCAATAGAAAAAATAAATTTTTAATCATGACTCTAATATCCGTAAAAGGAAAAATGAAAGAGGAATATTAAAATAAACAAAAAATATATTTTAAATGTTTATTTTTGTGTAAGTTTCTCAAAATCTTGAGATGAATAACGAGAGGCAAATTTTAAGATTTTATTTTTATACTTTTTGTTTAAAAGTTGGTACTCTATTATAAAAAAATTTAAAAGTCATTGACAATTCAAATATCTCAAGACTTGAGACTTCTAATAAAATTCAATTAAATATTCCTAAACTTTTTAAATTCTGTGGAGTCTTTTAAGAAATTCGAACACACCTCCTTAGTTAACCCGATTTGTACTAGGTGAGTCATTCTGGTCCTGTACAGTCTGATCCATCTTGACATGGCTAAATACATTGTAATTTGAGGGTTATTCGAATTTTGCGGCGGCAAGGCGACGTTGCCTTTTATCTTTCTGACCATGAGTACAATGTTGTTCAATTCCGCCTCTCCCATTGTCCCGCTTGCCTTGACTGAAATAAAAGCAGCTCTCTTTCAAGGCTTCACTTCCTTCAAACACCTCAAGCACATCCATGCACGCCTCTTTCGGTTTCACCTCGATCACAATCACTATCTTTTGAACATGCTCTTAAAATCCACCTTCAACTTCAACCACCCAGATTACGCTACAGCTATTTTTAACCATACTTATGATCCGAATATTTTCTTATGGAACACTGTGATTCGTGGGTTGGTGTCAAATGAATGTTTTGGTCAAGCTATTGAGTTTTTTAGTTGGATGCATAAGGATGGTTTTTTGCCGGATAATTTTACGTTTCCTTTTGTGCTCAAGTCTTGTTCAAGGAATTCGGATTTTGGACTAGGTATGAATGTTCATTCTCTCTCTGTGAAAGCGGGATTTGATTGTGATGTGTTTGTGACCACAGGGTTGGTGTCTTTTTATGCAAAAATGGGGAATTTGGAGGATGCACAGAAAGTGTTTGATGATATTCCTGACAAGAATGTGGTTTCTTGGACAGCAATAATAAGTGGTTATATTGGGGCTGGGAGGCTTACAGAGGCAGTCAATTTGTTTCAGAGGTCATTAAAGATGGGTCTGAGGCCGGATAGTTTTACTCTTGTTCGGGTATTGTCAGCGTGTAGTCAATTAGGGGATTTGGGTGCCGGTGAGTGGATACACAGATATGTACTGGACATTGGAATGGGGAGGAATGTCTTTGTGAACACCTCTTTAGTCGATATGTATGCCAAATGTGGAAACATGGAGAAGGCTCGTGCTGTTTTTGAAGATATGACTGAAAGGGATATTGTTTCTTGGAGTGCTATGATTCAGGGCTATGCAGCAAATGGGCTTCCAAAAGAGGCTTTGGAGATTTTTCAAAGAATGCAGAAGGATAATCTGAGACCAGATTGCTATTCCATGGTTGGGGTGCTTTCTGCATGTGCGAGGTTAGGAGCACTAGAAATGGGGGAGAATGCTAGTTCCTTGATGGAGAGGATTGAGTTTTTGTCAAATCATGTTTTGGGTACTTCTTTGATTGACATGTATGCTAAATGTGGGAAGATGGCTGTAGCCTGGGAAGTCTTCAGAGAGATGAAAGTGAAGGATCTTGTTGTTTGGAATGCAGTGATATCTGGGCTTTCCATGAGTGGCCATGTCAATTTTGCATTTGGTTGCTTTGCTCAAGTCGAGAAGTATGGATTGAAGCCCGATGGGAACACCTTCATGGGCCTACTTTGTGGTTGCACTCATGCTGGCCTTGTCAATGACGGTCGCCGTTATTTCTATAGCATGAGTAGAGTATATTCTTTGGCTCCTACTGTCGAGCATTACGGTTGCATGGTTGATCTTCTTGGTCGGGCCGGTTTGTTGGATGAAGCCCATAAGTTGATCAAGAGTATGCCAATGAAGGCTAATTCCATTGTTTGGGGAGCTTTGTTAGGTGGATGTCGGGTATATAAAGATACTGAACTGGCTGAACATGTTCTAAAACAATTAATAGAATTAGAACCTTTGAACTCGGGGAACTATGTTCTTCTGTCAAATATCTACTCCGCTAACCATAAATGGGACAAGTCAGAAAAAATTAGGTCAGTTATGAATGAAAAAGGCATTCAGAAAGTGCCTGGGTACAGCTGGATAGAAGTAGATGGAATTGTACACGAATTTCTCGTTGGAGATACTTCCCATCCTATGTCAGTCAAGATATATGCTAAACTCAGAGAATTAGCCAAAGAGTTGAGAGCAGCAGGTTACACGCCAACAACTGAATTTGTTCTCTTTGACATTGAAGATGAGGAGAAGGAGCATTTCCTTGGTTGTCATAGCGAGAAGCTTGCTCTTGCATTTGGTTTAATCAGTACTGAACCTGGAAATATAATCCGAATAGTTAAAAACCTTCGTGTTTGTGGCGACTGTCATACAGCAATCAAGCTCATCTCAAAGATAACAGGAAGAGAAATTATTGTGAGGGACACTAACCGTTTCCATTGTTTCGTTGATGGTTCATGCTCATGTAGAGATTATTGGTGAGGCATATTTCAGCTGTAGCTTTCCGAAGATATTCCTTCCAAATACCAAAAACTTCAGTTTTTGGTGACTGACGTTTGTCAAGCTAATCTTGAAGATAACAAGAAGAGAAATTATCGTGAGGGATACTGACTGTTCCATTGTTTGCTGATTGTCATGTACGTGTAAAGATTATTTATTGGGGCATGTGGGGCTTATATTTGCTGTTAAGACAACGGAGTACACAGTAAATGCAATTCTAGAAAAGCGCAGTGAGATCATCACAGTTAAACTGGAATGCATTTGTGATCAGGAAAAGCACAGTTCTTCAATAAAATGAGATCAAATTACCTCCTGAATGATTTGATATTTTCCCATCAAATGCAAACTCTGTAGAGATGGAAGTTAAGCCCCCATGCAGGGGCCAGGGTGCCTGTGTAGTTGACATTGTCCTATAGATACTCCAGAAGGTACGTCTTATTGGGTTTCCACCTTCAACATATGAGGCTAGAATACTTATCCTGATTGAGATGACAGGTGACAATTAGATTAGATTGGAACGTGCTATTCTTGATCATTCTTTTGACATGAGCCAATTCGTTATACCATCTTAGGGCTGCAGTAAACTTCAGGTTGCACCAGTCGATCATCTAGCACGTGTTAAACAGTGCACGGGGCGAGGAAGAATCTCATCTTGTTCAGTTGGAGTGCAGAACAGACCAGGATAACACCTGTGTAGACTGACTCGGAACTGGTCAGAATAGGATAGATTTTGTGACATCCTTTCAACTGTATCCTGTCTTGTAATTTAGAAGAGAAGTCTTAAGATCCTTAATTGCTCATATTCAGTTTGTTGTTGCAAAATGTCCTATAGTTCGTGATTTTTAATGTTATAGAACTCTAACATGAGATTTATACATACCCAACTTAGTAGCGTAATTAGAAGCTTTCCTCTCAACTCAAAACCAGCACAATGGTAAGAAAATATTTTCTAGGGTTTTTTTTTTTTTTTTTTGGGCAATTGGAAGAAATTTTAGACACAATGGTAAAAAAGTTTTTCACTTTTATTGACAATTTTCATCCATGCAAAACAAAGCCAAACGAATGGTATTCGGTATGATTATATTTTTTTCCAATTATTTTTTTATTTTTTTGGCAATTGAAACAAATTCTACACGTAATAGTAGAAAACATTATTACTTTAATGGAAAATTTTCATAAAAAACGAAGCCAAACGGACTACAAACTTTCAACATTTTCCATAGAAAATTATACCAATAAAACACAATTAATTACAATTCTCAGTAAAACAATTTATAGGAACATATTTTCTCTGTAAAACATTTTCTTTTCACTCATTTTCCACCTTGCAATCAAACGGACTAGGGGTGGCAAACGAGCCGAGCTGGCTCGGCTCGTTGCTCAGGGCGAGCTCGTACTGTAGCGAGCCGAGCTGCTCAACTCGGACTCGCCTTTTTTGAATTTTTTTTAATTATCAAAAAAAAATTAGACGAGCCGCTCGTCAAAAATGAGTCGAGCAGGCTCGGCTCGGGCTCGATTTTTGACGAGATTGAGCGGCTCGTGAGCCGCTATAGTACGAGTCGACGAGCCGCTCGGCTCGATTGCCACCACTTAAACGAACCCTTAGTGCCAAAATTCGTCAATTACCAAAATAAAAGGGGTTGTTCTTCTTGTGTTTCAATTTTATGTTTTGAGTGTCCATTTTGAAATTGTTAAAAATGTATTCTTTTTGATATTTTGAAAAATTGTTTTCAAAAATTAAAAAAATGGAAACTCGTTTACTTTCCCCTCCCCCCTCTCTCAACAAAGCCTACCGCCACCACATTCATCTCCTCCGCCGCTGCAGTCGACGCCGAATTCCACCTTGCCATTCCCCGAGAGGCGGTCCTCAAGCTAAACCACCTACACCACTAAATAAGGCTTGGTTCACACAAATTTGATCACACGGAAACGCTCTCACCCTTTACATATTAAAAAGAATCGATCATCCACAAGGCGTTCGTGCTTGATAACCTCCCCCCATGCAGCCCACTTCCGTTGTGCCAGTAGTAGAGTCAGTGTAGATTACTTCGAACTAGAGGTCAGTCTATAGGAGGGTGTGCATCATTATGCAGTACCAGAACTCGAAAATCTATAAAGGGAGTATAGCCCTTGGAAAAAAGAACAAGTGGAAGGGGAAACAGCAGCAACTTCACCACATCATCGCACTTTGGGGAGTTAGTGTAGTGTTTTTTGGAAAATGAGGAAGTTGAGCAGCGAAGTGAGTTGGGTTTCCGCCGTTGACGGCGGCAATAAGAGAATGACTGAGTAGTAGTGTTAGAAAAGGTAACACTGATGACCAAATTGCACAAGTCAAGAAGTTAAGGGATAAAGAAGCACCTACCAAAGATGAAGATAAAACCGTAATGCTAGAAAACCACGACCTTACATTACTAGAATCTGAAGGTAATTGAATATGGTAGTACAGCTCCTTCAACGTCTTCCACCATAGCAATACTAACCGTCCATGATTTCAGGGATACCATCAATGGCGTGCTTTGTGTAGGCTGTGTGTATTGTATGTAATTACTCTCGTGTATAAATAGAGCATTTGTGCTCTACTGTATATGTAGGGATTTAATCAACTGTGGCTTATTAATTTTATCTTCATCAATCTTCTAGTTTCTGATTTTTATCTTGGTATCAGAGCCAAATCCATGGAAAATATATTATCCCCAATCTCAGATTTTAGCTCCACAAATCCAGATTCCACAAATCTCAGCCCAGCTACTCAAGTCCCCGCTCCTGGAGCAATTTTACCCCCTTTGGGATGAATTTGACACAAGCAGCTTCGGTGAAGCTAGACAGAGATAACTTTCTCCTTTGGAAAAATGTTATAATGCTAATTGTAAAGGGCCATGGCCTGGAAGGATACTTGCTGGGTACTAATGAAATTCCCCACCAGACTATTGATCTTCAAATCACAACTGAGACTGGTAGTATGGTTAGGTCATCCCCTAACCCTGAGTATTCTAGGTGGTTGTCCATTGACCAACTACTAATGGGGTGGTTGTATTCCTCAATGACCTCTGAAATCGTAATGCGAGTGATGGGATGTAATAGCTCAAGTGAGCAATGGAAAGCCATAAATGAAAACTATGGGATTCTCAACAGGTCCAGAGTGACTTTTCTTACCTCTGAATTACAAAGAATGAGGAAAGGATCCATGTCTATGGATCACTATCTCAGCACTGTCAAACAACTTGTTGATAATCTAGAAATTGTTGGAAAGAAGATTGAGCATACTGATTTAGTAACTCAAGTCTTAGCTAGACTTGATGAGGACTACACTCCAATTGTTGTGCAAGTCAACAGCAAGGAACACATTTCTTGGCATGAGTTATCCTCTATACTTATGACTTTTGAAAGCAGACTCGAGTATCTTAATCAAATCAGAACTTGCTTTGGCTCAATTAATCTTACTCAAGGGAATCGAAGTAATGGAAATCCTTATAATGGGAGAGGAAACAGAGCCATTAGGAGCCAAAAATTCGGAGGAAGAGCAAAAGGAGAGGCAGGTTTGGAAGATCAAACGAAACCAGAAATCCATGTCAAATCTGTGGCCTAAGTAATCACGCTGCTACGTGGTGCTACAATCGGTTTGATGAGAAATACATGGGAAAAAGGCCTAGTGATTAGATCTCCAGCTCTCATCCATCTGCCTACATTGCTAACTCAAGTTCAACTGAGGATCAAGCCTGGTATGCTGACTCTGGAGCTAGCCACCATGTCACTACTGATAAAGAAAATGTTGCGATGCAAAAGAAAATGGAGGTAAAGAAAAAATGGCCATGCGTAATGGTACTACTTTGCAAATTTCTCATATTGGCTCAAAAATGTTTGATATTGAAACTGGGAAGGCACTTATCTTTAAAAAAAAAAAAACTTCTGCACGTGCCTAAAATAAAGAAAAACCTTATAAGTGTTTCCAAATTAACCTCTGATAATAATGTCTCAGTTGAGTTTTATCCTAACAATTGTGTTGTGAAGGATCTATCAACCAAGAAGGCTCTGGTGCAGGGGAAGCTTAAAGGAGGATTATATCAGCTGAACCTACCTGATCATGGCACAAGAATTCCAAAAACTAAGTCTGTCAATCATCGTCCAAACAAATCTCAGCTCATCTTCAACACAAGCCTATCTGAACCTGCTAAATATACTAGAGATAATAACTTAAGAGTTACAGATTGAAACCTGGCACAGAAGATTAGGACATCCACCTATCTCTGTGTTACTTCGTTTTCTGAAATCTTGTAATAAATTTGAGTCTATCAGTAATAAAAAAAATTCCATTCTGTGAAGCCTGCCAGTTAGGAAAATTGCATGCCTTACCATTCAAACTATCATCATCTCTTGCTAAAATGCCACTTGATCTGATTCACACAGACGTTTGGGGACCAGCCCCCATTAATTCTACCTCAGGCTTTAAATACTATGTCTTATTTGTAGATGATTGTACTAGGTATACCTGGATTTATCCCTTAAAGCACAAATCTGAAGTTCTTCACTATTTTACACTTTTTAAGAGACTTGGTTGAAAATCAATTCGAAAGAAAGATTAAAACCATTCAATCAGACATGGGGGGAGAATATAAAAGTCTAGGTAAGATAGCTGTTGAATCTAGGATCGAACTAAGATACTCTTGCCCACATACATCAGCACAAAATAATAGGGCCGAGAGAAAACATAGACATGTAACTGAGACTGGTTTAACTCTCTTATCCCAAGCACATATGCCTCTCTATTATTGGTGGGAAGCCTTCTTAACTGCAACATACCTGATCAATAGGATGCCTAGTCCAACTATCCAACATAAATCACCATATGAGTGTCTATTCAAACACACCACTGACCATCAGCTACTCAGAGTCTTTGGATGCTCCTGTTATCCATGTTTAAGACCATACCAAAAGCACAAATTTGATTTCCATTCTCAGAGATGTGTTTATTTAGGACCTAGTATATCTTACAAAGGATTCAAGTGTTTAAGTCCTAGTGGTAGACTTTACGTCTCAAGGCATGTTATCTTTGATGAAAATTCATTTACATTCCAAAAGGGTTTCCTTAACAAAATATCCCAAGACAAATGTCTTCCTACTACTCATCATCATCTACATTTTGAACTAGCATCTCACAAACTATCTACAAACACAACTGATTCAAGCCCTCACAAAAATTTTCCAAAACCTGCTGATATAATACACTTTACAGAAGACCCTGCACAAGGACCTCTTGCTGAAAATGAGGATGAAGGAGTAATGGTAAATGGTAACGGGACTGATATTGAGCAAATGTAAGAAACCGAGCCAGCAACATACAGGCTGATGAACAGCCTGAACTCTCAAAACTAGAAAGAGAATTGAGGGATGAGCCTGATATGCCGAAGAGGAACTAATTACAGAACATCCTATGGTGACTAGATCTAAGTCAGGAATCTTTAAACCTAAGATTTTTGCTGATGTTGTGACAAGCTCAATCGATGAAATAGAGCCAGTCAGTGTAAATGAAGCTCTGAGAGTGAAAAATGGTGCAAGGCGATGAAGGAGGAATATGAAGCTTTAATCAGAAATAATACCTGGGTGCTGGTACCTGTAGATCCCAAAATGAGAGTGATTGGCTGCAAGCGGGTTTATAAGTTGAAACATGACACTGATGGAAGAGTCCAAAGGTATAAAGCCAAGTTAGTGGCAAAAGGATTTCTACAAACATCAGGTATCGACTACTATGAGACCTTTAGTTCAGTTGCTAAGGTACCTACTCTAAAAATTATTCTCACATTAGCCGTTGCAAAAGGTTGGGAAGTAAGGCAAGTTGATATCAACAATGCCTTCCTTAATGGGAAATTAGAAGAGACAGTGTTAATGGAACAGCCTCAAGGCTTTGTTGATCAAGATAAACCACACTTTATATGCAAACTCAACAAAGCTTTCTACGGACTTAAACAAGCTCCAAGAGCTTGGCAGGAAACTTTGAAAAAAACTCTGCTGAAGTGGGATTTTCTACAGTCAAAAGCTGATAATTCAGTATACTACCAGGTAACACAGGAGTCTATGATCTATCTACTAATCTACGTGGATGATATCATAATAACGGGAAGTTGTGGTACAAAGATACAAAAGCTAATTGAAAGGTTAAATACAACTTTTGCCTTGAAAGATATTGGTAGCCTGAAGAAGTTCTTGGGGATTGGATTTTTCAGAGATGAGATTGGGTTACACATGTCACAGAAAAGATATGCTACTGACACACTAAAGAAATTTGGATTTGATAACTTAAAACCTAGCCTACACCAATGGCAGCTCGGAAATTAGTTGCCAAAACAGAAGGACAGAACCTAGAGAATCCAACTCGATTCAGAAGTGCAGTGGGAGCTCTCCAATACCTAACACAAACCGGGCCAGATATTACCTTTGTAGTGAATAGAATCAGTTAGTTTCTTCAATGTCCAACTGATGCACATTGGAATCTCCTAAAACGACTATTCAGATACATTAAAGGGACACTTGAGATGGGGTTGATAATTCAAGAGGCACAAGATCTTAACATTGTTGCTTATGGTGATGCGGACTGGGCTTCATGCCCAGATGACAGAAAATCAACTGTGGGTTACTGTGTATATCTTGGTGGCAATCTAATCTCCCGGTGTTCTAAGAAGCAGCAAGTTGTGGCAAGATCTAACACTGAGGCGAAATATAGAACTCTAGCTCATACCACTGCAGAAATTGTTTGGATTCAGTCACTACTACAAGAACTCTGCATCACTTAAACAGAAGTGCCCAGAATTTGGTGTGATAATTTAGGAGCAAGTGCTTTAGCATCCAATTCGGTATACCAGCTAGAACCAAGCACATTGAACTTGATGTGCACTTTGTTCGTGAAAGAGTTTTGGCTAAACAACTTATCATCAACTATATTCCGACAGCAGACCAGGTAGCAGACATTCTAACTAAACCATTATTCAATTCAAGACATCTGTATCTACGAAGCAAGCTTGGAGTTGTAGAAATCACCTCCAGCTTGAAGGGGGCTGTTAGAAAAGGTAACATTGAGGACCAAACTGCACAAGTCAAGAAGTTAAGGGATAAAGAAGCACCTACCAAAGATGAAGATAAAACCGTAATGCTAGAAAACCACGACCTTACATTACTAGAATCTGAAGGTAATCGAATATGGTAGTACAGCTCCTTCAACGTCTTCCACCATAGCAATACTAACCGTCCATGATTTCAAGGATACCATCAATGGCGTGCTTTGTGTAGGCTGTGTGTATTGTATATAATTACTCTCGTGTATAAATAGAGCATTTGTGCTCTACTGTATATGTAGGGATTTAATCAAATGTGGCTTATTAATTTTATCTTCATCAATCTTTTAGTTTCTGAATTTTATCTAGTAGTAGTAAAAAAATTATCTGGGTTTGGGTTTAAGAGGCAATTATACAGATTAAAGAGAAATTTATGGGAAATTCTCGAAGAAGAAGAAAGCAATAGTTGAGGCAAAGCCATTTTCATAATTTCTATATAAGCAAACAGTGAATAAACAACAAAGGTGGAGCTTTTAGAAATGGAAAATGGAAACTGAAGAAACTGGTTGTAGTGGTGGTGTTGTTGTAGTAGCAGCGGTTTTCAGGCGGTGGTGCAGTGGTGGGTCGCGGTGGTGGTTGACGGTGATTGAAAATACTCAAAACGATTTTAAAATGGTAAAGAGAACATGCTCGGACATTCTCAACTCTAACCAGCATAAAATAACATTTATTAGTTACATGGCATACATGGATTTCTAAACAAAAAATTAACTTCCACTACGGTGCAATTCCTAAATAGCAAATAGTTCAACACCAAACAAGTAATTTTCGACGTGTAGTATAAAATATGTGTTTAAGATTTATATCTTTACATTACATGATACTGAAAAGAAAAGAAATTTGTTAACAATAAAAGGTGACGTGACACCTTCTTTATCAACTTACATGAGTGTATTGTGAGTAAGAACTGGTTGGGTCCTTAGTATCTGAATTCTCTCTCAATTCGTGTATCGCTCATGTCACATACAATGTTTTACCTTTGGAATGTGTGCTTCTGAGGCAACAAAACTACTACGATTGGTAGGAATGGGCAGCACAGCAATCTCATTGGACTCAAAAACTGCTTCCGTTAATCACTTAATTTTGATAATTGCTTATGTGCATGCATATGGAAACTAGAAATCAGATTTTTACATAAATCATGCTATAATTAGTTAGAAATTATAATAATGCAGCTCATAAAATTTGTGAAATTCAGATTTCGAAAAGCTCTACATTTGGATAAAATCACGCAATCAACATTCATTAAAAAAACTCAAATATGCATTGGACGAATTCTGAATAAAAAGGGTCACGAACATGTAGACTCATGCTCAACATCATCAAATCCTTCCAACTTGGCAAGTGTTGTTTACACAATGATAGATTGTATACCAATTTTTAAAGTTAAATGACTAACGGTAACAATTTTTATGTGACTTTGCATTTAATTGAATTTATCTTTTAATATCATATAACTATTATCTAGACTTGTGTCACCAGTGGTGATGAATAATTACTCGTTTTAGGGTAACAAAATTCAGTTTTATCTATACAGGTGTAAAACCTAGTGCTGCATAGGGAAAAAAACCATTTATAATCATTAAATTAAAAACAGCTCATTATATACTAAAATAAGATTTATAATCTTTATTTACTGACTTTCTTAGAAAAAAACACCAAGAATGTTGTTGCTAAACTTTCCCATTTTGTGATTATGTAACTGAAATGATAGAGACCTTACATTACATCACGTTGGGCATTAAATAATATTGCAATTGAATGGGGAGTTCAAAACCAGATTGTTTGTATCCAAAACGAATGTATAGTTTGTAATTACAATACAGTGTTCGTCTGTGAGTAAAAGAAGTCATCAAAATCGGCATCATCAGGTGCGTAATCTTCCTCCTGTGAATAATCGATAATTTTTGTAGAATTCTTATACGAACTTTTAATTGGTAGAATTCATGAAATTTCACATATGACATTTTTTATTAATAGTTTTCTTTTCGATGTTGTATAAGACTGTGTATATAATGTCTTGTATGAGATTCTTGCATCTAACATTAAAAATTATGTATTTTTGATTTAATTTGTTCACCTCCTTAAATCGATTAATTGGAATTGTTAGTTTGTCGAGTCACCTATATGGACCTGCTTTGTAACATGGAACTTCTTTCTATTTTCCTTGATCATGAAATTGTACTAGTGAATATGTAACTGACTACATAACGTTTGGGTGGATTGATTTACGGATTCACCTAACTATCATATATGTTATTTTGAATATTCCATTTAAATTATAGTGTGGTTAACATACATGTTCATAACATGCAATACAGATACCTTTGGTCTACTCATGCCTTCTGGTTGCAAGTTTGTGGACCATGTTGCAAGGATATCAACTGAATTAAAGATACATGTGAGAATGGTTGGTCTGAAAATAGAGAATGATGTAGAAATGAATTCCACGTAAAAATGAACAAGTATATTTTTTCCCAAGTATTTTTTAAATATGTAAATGTTACCAATGATTCATATGTAATTTTAGGAAAATCACATAATGATAGATGACTAAAATTAACAAGAATACGAACAAAATTTGGAAATTCTCATCTAATAATATAAATAGGATAAGAGAACTGGCACATATCAATAAAATGACTCAAATGATAAGTGGGAACTTTTTATGTTAAAATGAAAAAAAAAAAAAAAAAAAAAGATCTATGTGGACAAACAACCAGAAGTTTGTGATAACATACCGATGTAACATACAAATAAATTAGAAAAAAAATTGAGTTTCTCATTGCATTTCTCTCCAAAATAATTCAATTTTACGACACACAAAATGTGCAACAGCGGTGTGATTAACGATCTTTATATCACCTATTGTGATTAATCTCGTAAACTGAACACAATCTTGATATAAGACTTTTTTCGCATATCTTCAACTTGTAGAAATGAGACTAGCATAGTAATGTATCTCCACATTTCATCTTGTGTTGGCTGCTTCACTTCCACAAGACAAGAAGCATTTTATGGACGAACTGGTGTCGAAGACATGTGTCGGTAGTGTCTATGTAATGACCAAAGCATGGCGCCCTAATATAAGTCCTTCTACATGGCATTTAGCTTGGGATTCAGATTTGAGATTACATCACATCTATAACGTGTTTGATCTTGATATCATTGAAAAAGAAAATGTATAGATATGAATAATGCAAATTTGCGGGATGTGAGATTTCTACTTTTTGAATTTTCCAATTGATATGATTTCGATTTCTGCATAAAGATGAATGAGACGAAATTTGGAGATTTTGGTGATAATTGGGGTTGGGGTGAATTAAATAGGCTTGTTTGATGGAAAGATATAAGCTACCTAAATTAATTATTATTTTTTTGAGTTAAGTTGTTTTTCATAAATCATTTTTACTGTATATATTGTAGTATTTGTGGAATAAAAATGATGATATGAAATTTTGGAATATTCATTTAAAAGGATGTAGTCAATGTAATTTCCACTACAATATATTTTAAATTTCTACAAAAATAGGGAAAAAGCTTTAATACATTTAAGGTCCGTTTGATTACAAAAGTGGAAATGAAATGTTTTACAGGGAATCGAATTGTTTGGAAATTATTTTATTGAAAATTGTAATTAATTGTGTTTGATTGATATTATTTTCCACTTGAAAAATGTTGAAAGTTTGGTGTCTGTTTGACTTCATTTTTTTATAAAAATTGTTCATTAAAGTGATATGTTTTTCTACCATTGGGTCTAGAATTTGTTCCAATTGTAAAAAAAAAAAAATTATCGTACCAAATATCATTCATTTGGCTTTGTTTTATATGAAAATTGTCAATAAAAATGAGAAAAAAAATTTACCATTGTATTTAGACTTTTTTTCAATTGTCAAAAAAAAAAAAAAGGGAAATCTTTTACCACAAAAAAGGCAAGAAAATCAATTCTACAATTCCAAGGAAAAATGGCGTGTGAGGCTCATTCATGGAAATTTTTGCCATCAAATAGCAAAAAAGTGGGAAAATGGACTATGGAAAATCAAAGTCAAGAAACAGGCCCTTAATTTTGCAAATGAAGGAGAAAAGCCCAGAATATGACCCATGAAAAAAGTAGATTAAAATATAAAACTGGATCATAAGAAAAAAAAAAAAAAAAGTTCAAATTTCATTTATTATATTGTTTAATACAACTTTTTCAATACTTTTGCAATTAAATAACAAGCTTTTAGTATGCATATTAATATTTTACTTGCAGGTAAAAAGCAGCAGAGGTCTCCAAACTTTGACACGCGTTGCACCTTGGTCCCCATTCTTCAAACGAAGCATCTACACTTGGAGTCTTTCGTTTAAGTAGCAACTAGCTCCTTACTGGACAATTTTATTTTTACCTTTAGTTAACCATCTAAAATTATATTAGAGGATAGTTCAAATAAAAGAAAGAATTAAGCTCTTGTTTGATCCCAATTATTTTGACAATACGTTTTTTTCAATCACACATTTTTCAATAAAATAATATTACACGCAAATCTAAAAATTTTTCTTAATTTTTAATCACACGTTCTCCATTAATTTACTATTTCAAAATGTATTTTTAATTTAAAAAAAAAATGAGACTCAAACATGCACTAAGCCCCTGTTTGAGCCACATTAATTTTCTCATTTTCAATCACACATTTTCAATAAAATAATATTTTCCATTACATCAATAATTTTTCCTTCAATTTCAACCACATATTCCACATCACATCAACAGTAAAAATGCATTCTTACTCTCAAAATGTGCACCAAACAAGCTCTAAATAAAAATAACCATGAATTTTAAAAAATATATATGTTCTTGTCCATGCCTACATCAAAGTGATTGATGATAATTGTTATTTTTTTTGACTCAGGTATTCAAGTTTCGTCCGACTAATCCTAAGGAGTAGCGGCCTGCCCCCTGGTTCGTCACCCAGGTTAATCCGGATTCGATTACAGCTTATACACACTTAAGTAGGACATTCGACGATTCTTCTTTCTGTAGACCTTTGCCTTCCAACATAGATGATAGTTGTTATTGTTTTGATATGTGTTGAGTTGGGTTGGGTTGGGTTGGTGGTGGTGGTGAGGGTGGGAGTCGAGAGCCGAATGGGATGGAATGAAATGAGATGGGGTGGAGTAAGATTTTTTTTTTCATTTTCTTTCATTCTTATTTTTGATCTATTTTGTTTATATCACTGAGGAGCAATACCATTTTTAAATAAAATTTTAGCCTGTGAATGCAAAGGTAAAATTGTCGAAGTGCTACTATAATGAAAGAATCATGCTGTATATACAATTTAGTTTGACAATATTGATTGACAACTCATATTTAAAAACATTACATTCATTCATTTCAAAAAAATTGTCAAATTTTGACAACGCCAACATTATTGTCGAGTATGATTGTACAAATAACATAATTGATAATGAAAACTGGGGACATAGAAGCTACTATTTGAAGTTGGCTAGATAAATTGACATTATATTTTTTTATTAGGTGCACTACATCTTAATTTTATGAAAATCTTTTTCTTATTGTCATACTTAGCCCATGTTTGAGCCCCATTTTTTAGGAAGAAGTTGGTTTTGAATAGTGATTGATGGGAGAATGTATGGTGGAAAAGTGATGAAAAGTTTTAGATTTGTCTGTAATATTATTTTATTTGGTGAATATGGGGTTGAAAATGAGTACTGTAGAAAAATGAATGGAAAAAATAAAAATGAATGGAAAAAAAATGAGAAAGAGTGAGGCTCAAACATGGGCTTATATTTCTAACTTTTTGTCAATGCATTCTTATCATCTACATTACATTAATTAGCGCATCTTGTTACTAATAATGATTCGGATTCCCATCCAAAAATCCCGTAAAGATGGTAGAAGGACCTTTATACCCCTTATATTTTAAATAAGCATAAAAATAAAAAATATGAAATTGTTACTAAATGTATCCCTCGTTTCAAAGAACAGTAACAATTTTTTTTTTTTGTGGAAATTACGCCGCCTACCTTATTTTTAAAAAATATTTGAACAATATTTTGTAACATTTTTTTTTTCAATAAATACCATAAAATCATAGTAAAAACAAAACATGATAACTAAATCAAAAAAGATAATAATTTAGGTAACTTAATTTACTCCAACAAACTCGCCCTTAAAGTAATCCATTGATTAATATAGAAATCCCTAAAATTTTGTCGTTCATCTTCCTCCCAAAATCCCCCTAAAACATCTTTTGCAAATTGATCTTCATACATATCCCCCACAAGTTATAATCATTAGTATTATCGCACAATGATTACAAACCATATAATCAACACCTAATTTTCACGAATTGTATAACGCATAGACATGGAGACATATTACAAGATCAAATGGTGAACTTCAATTTCTGAAATTGCTCACCAGAATTGCATACATTCTGAAATATTTGCGAGATTGTCCTCCGTATTTTTCTTACTGAATGCGGTGGCTCGACTGCTCCGGTGGTTGCTACCTGCAAAAAGAGGTCGAAGCTTTCTTCCCCGTCGTACCTCCGACGTGAGAATCGGCTGGAAAAATGAGGAGATAGTATAATACAAGTTCAATAATAAAGGTTTCCAAAAAAGAAAACATTTCTCACCTTAGAGGTATTTTAGGCATCTGTGGCTACTAGTGCGTTTGGCGGTTGCTGATGCCACGTGTCCCACGCAAGCCTCTCAACTTTCTCCATGTTCTAACGTGGTGACCCCCACTCCTCAAGCGGTTGGTTGTGCCCATGTTCGCTGTTGGATGGTTTCCGTCCTACGCATTGCCATTTGTATGGTTAAGCATAGTATTGACCTCACGGTGATAGGCGGTCTATGTGAACGTAGAGGGCCCTATTGGGGTCGACGACCTCATGGGGATAGGCGGCCGCATAAGGGTCGACGACCTCATGATGGTGCGCGGTTGCAAGACTGTCTTTGTCAGTCGCGTACGCGATTGTAAGATTGAGATTCTCACCAGCGTACGCGGTTGCAATATTGTCACCCGCGTATATATGGGAGGTGGTCGAAAGCCTCAGGGGGTAGACAGCCTCAGGAGGCAGACCACCTCATGGGGTGGTAGACGACCACATGGAGGTCGACGATCTCATGGTGGTGCTCTACGTGGAGTGCATAGTAAGCGACTTAGTCATTTTGCATAATTATTAATGACATCCTGTATCACATTCAAATGATATATTCTAATTTAAAGATTTTATATTGATTCAACGACAATGTATATACATAACCAAATGTAAAATTTTGACAAATGTATGAATTAAATGCAACTTATTGAAAAACATATCCAATAATGTGACATTACCGCGAGATTTCGACTTCAAATTTGAGAACAATTTATCTAGATTTTGCGAGTTCCCGCTTCAGGTTGAATGAAGAAACTATAGTGTGTTTAAACCACGGACACCATCGATATTCTTTACCCATCCTTAATTTTTCAAATTTTTTTTAAAAGATATAGGGTGTGTTTGACACTCATTTTTTAAAGATAAAAAATTTTAAAATAGTGATTGATGGGAGAATGTACAGTGGAAATGTTATGAAAAGTTTTAGATTTGTGTGTAATATTATTTTATTGGAAGAATGTGTGGTAAAAAATGAGAATGAGTGAGAATGAGTGCCAAACATGAACTAACTATGAGGTGTAAAGTGGGCATTATTCAAAAAAATTCGATTACAAATTATTGTCTGGGTTCTATTATTAGAAGTTAGTATTTTTTTTATTATATTTCATATATAACAAAGTATTTTTAGTTATTTAAATATTACGTAGTAAAATATGAAATAATATTTTGTAATGATGTATATACAAATTTTTCCGGAAATTTTTTGAAATAAAATCATCATTAAAGAAAAAGTCTTCTAATTACTAGAAGGTTGAAAAAAAATGCAATAAAAATAAACTTAAAAACATAAATATAACAATGAATAACAATCAGGACTTTGTACAAATAAAATATGGTGCATATATTAAAAAAAATGTGGTATGAATATAATCACCCTTCGAATAATGGGGACCCCTGCTGCTATTTTCCCTGGACCCCACATACCGCTCCAATTTGAATGGGGAGGTCTACTTTACAAATTACAAGTCAATACAGTGGCTACCACGTCAGTAATACGACGTCGTATGATTCTCTGTCGGATGCACAAACAAAAAACCAGACCTCGTTTCAAAAACGACCCGATTTCGCAGAAATTCTTAATTAATACATATAAATGTATCTACAGAATTAATCATATAAAAAATCCCAGATAAGCACAAAAGTTTGTACAGATAAAATGATAATTAACTATTTTTCCTCTTTATTATGGGAAGATTAGCACTCTCAACAATATCTATCCTCAACAGCACAGCAGCTTCACCACCACCATAGCCTTCCATCGAACTGGCGGCGGCCGAAATCGAATAACTATAAAAACGGGATAAAGGAAGAGAAGATGATGGGACAAGAAGGGGAGAGCAGTAATGGAGGGACCGACAAGCTACGGCGGCTGCCGCTGTCGGAAGTGGTGGAGGACTGTGTGCGGAGGTGGTTCCGTGATACTCTCAACGAAGCTAAAGCTGGGGATATCAATATGCAGGTCCTTGTAGGCCAGATGTATTATAGTGGCTATGGTGTCCCCAGAGATGCCCAAAAGGTTTTTTATTTTTTTCTTTAATTATTATTATTATTATTATTATTATTATTATTATTATTATTATTATTATTCTTGTTGTTGTTGTTATTGTGATTTAAAGTGAAGAAGAACAAGTATATGATTACTGGTAGCTGTATTGTTACTGTGGATGTTTTTCAGATTGCTTGCTTTTATATGTTTGATTGGCTTGTATTATTGGATGCTCTTTAATGTTATTTTTAGCTTTTGACAATTGCCTGATTTTAAGTATTAGTTCTTGGAATGGAATTTTAGGGAAGAATTTGGATGACAAGAGCTTCAAGAGTTAGATCTTCAGTTTGGAAAGTCAGCAATAAGCGCCCAGGTACAACACTTCCTTCAGTGTGTTAGTGCCTGCTTGATTGTTACCTTTTTTCCGTTGTCTTCACAAAGTATCTGTGTGGAAATAAATTTTGCAGGTTACAACGCAAGTGACTCTGATTCAGATGAGTTGAGAGCTGGCTCTTGAGTAGGTGTGTTACATTCGCCCGGTGCCTATTTTCATCTCTATATTTATGCTGCATTTAACTTAGGATTGCCTGGATTCTTGACTTAAGATCTTACAATTTTTTACCATTGAAGTTTTTTTATTATGCATCTTTGGTACATTCTCTGCATTCTCAGTAAGTAAATATAGAACGCAAGTTTTGAATCTAATTGATGAGCTTCCACAATGTCTACCCTTGTTAGAATCAGATGGTATGACTTTGCTTTGACTCTTTTTATAGGGGCTTAGTTTGATATAATGATCAGCATTTCTTGGGAAATAGTTCTGCTCTGAGGTCTTTATTGATTATTTACTCAATTACATCTGCCTTGATAGCTTTTACTTTGATAGATTTATTCTTGGTATTGTTTTAATTCTCAAGCACTAACGTACTTGACTGGTCATGTGTCTTCATCTGTAAGACTTCGAGCCACCCAACCATCTAGTTGGCATAAAAATCTTTTCATTTCACTTGCTCTAGTTGATTCGTCAGGATTTTCCCACTCGAATGTGTAGCATTATCTGTTGAGCAAAGTGAAAGAAGAGAACTAGTCAATCTAAAAGCTTATTTTTAGGAGCATATTGGCTGAACTGATATTTTTTATTTTTTTTACAGCAGTAATCTTTCCATCTTTTCTGAATTTTTTTTAGTAATTAATGCCATTTGTAATATTTCATCTTAGAGCCTACCCAAGGTTTTATATGCTTCTTTCATTTTCTTTTGTCCATTCAATGAGCATTCAAAGTATTAAATGGGGGAACATAGAAACAAAATGCTAGGAGTCGGTTGGACAATTTTCTCTGGGAATGAGCAGTAGCAAGACAATTCTTCTCTATTAGATTTTCTGTGTAGCCTAAGATCAATGAGAAAGAAACAAATGACATGTTTGATGTAGATTTTTGAGACTAGATTTTGTGAGAATTGATTTTTTTGGGTGAGAATGTGCAGTTAAAATGTATGGAAAAGTTGTGGATTCACGTGCAAAATTATTTTATGGAGATAGAACGTATGGTTGAAAATGAGTTTGAGAAAAAATGAGTTTTAAAGAATCTGTACCAAATGGGCAAAAAATGTTCCATATGAAGTTGGCTATTCTGAAGACAATATGCTTACTGCTTCTAAATATCAGTTGAAGTAGTAACAAAGGATCCGTTTTAGGATAGTGAACTTTCTTTTCTGAAACGTCCTAAACTAAATAGAAAGAAAGACGACCTCTGTGGGATGGCAGGATAGTTTTGTAGTCTTTATTATCATTTTGGATAAGAGTACAAAATTGCAGAGGGTGCAAATGTAAGTCGAGAGAAGATGGTTCCATTGGGTACTTCCTCTTACTTGTATTATAATCTTTACCATGATTCTGCTAGCTTTGCTTCGTCTATTTGTTTATTCTCTATCATCGCTTTCTTCCATATAATTACCTTATTTCTCTTGTAAATGCGTTCTGCAAGCTGTTTACATCTATAATTGTCTGGGGGCAGAGATTGCTCCTGGCATCTTTTCCTATGAGTGACTAATTATCATCTCTATATGTTTTGTAGGGTTCTTCGCAATTTGTGCGCTGTGAATTGCCTTGTGATGGTACCATCCTTTTATTGCTAAATCTTTTCTTTTCTTCCCTGCTTATCACTGTACAATCATGCTTGAATGTAATAGACATTATAATCCTTAGAGATGAACATCCCCATACGAACAGATCATGAAGAATCCTACACATATGTTCGACTGCCTGCTTTAACTCGTGATTGTCATGAAATTTGTTGCTAAATTATTCTTTCTAGTCCAAGATATTAAGTTTGCAGTTGTTTGTATCTCATACTTTCTTATGTCATGTACTAATTGGAAAATAATGGTTTGAAAGTTGGTCTACAGTTACAAATTCCGCAGAAATTTAGGTTTACCTCTGAGGTTGTCTATCGAATTTCCTATTCCTCTGTAAGAAATGAAATACTCACTCCATGATTCTCATATAAGTGGGCTGTTAAGGCCCATTAAATGGCAGAGGTAGCAAGCCCAAAGGTAGTAATCACGAATGATCTCCCAACCCATATAATAAGTGGAAATTACTCATTTCCCTACATTTGGAGATCCTAATTCTAAAATCAGAATTCATGTTTTAATTTTCAAAAATCAGATATTTTTGATATAGATACAGATTTTTTATATTTAATTTAATATTAATAATAATATTATAAAATTAATTTAATTTACATACCCAACCCTAATTCATTTTCAATCCTCACTTTTTCTCACTACCGTCTCTTCTCTCCATCTCCCCCTCTCTCCTCGATCTCACTGGCGCCGCACCCACCCCTTCATCCGCCTCCGTATCGTCTGCCCAGACCATCCTCCACCGTCGCTGTTAACCCAATGAAGCGGCTGAACTTGTTAGTCTACAAGCTGTTACAGTTCTACCGACCATGGAGGCTGGCCAGAACCTAGTAGTGTCCACCGCCGGTGGAGGAGGTCCGTTGGCTCCATTTTGCAGCCACGGCGCGTCAATTTCTCTTTGCCTGTTTATTTTTCACAGATCTGAGCCTCGATTTAGGAGTTGAGAACTTTTTTCAGATCGGAAACTGTTACTCGATGTCACCTCGCAGTCGCGAACTGATTCAGGCTAATCAAAGCGATTGCAATGAAAGGGAAGCCTAGATTCTTGGACTGTATTGTTGAAGAGGGGATGTGCGGTGTATATGTATTGATCTGTATGTGTTGTGTGTTCTATGTGTGGTTGTTTTGGTTCGTTCGGAGTATTTTTGGTGGTGGTGGAGATGGTGAGGTAGGGGTGGTGCAGGTGGTGGTTCGTTGAATTAGTGATGGAACGGTGTGCTGCGATGGTGTTATTTTTTGGGTGTTTTGGGCGTGGTGGTGGATATGTGGTGGGCGGTGTGCAGTGGTGTTATTTTGTGGTCGTGGTGGATCTGTGATTTTAATGGTGTTTGGGTGGTGCATCTGTCTTTTGTGTTTTAGGAATTGGTCTCAGTTGTATATGTGATCCAGATCTGATGTGAATTTCTGGGTGTGTTTAGGTGACGGCGACTGTTGGATCCAACGGTGGCGGAGGTTATGTTGGATGTGATGGTGGTGTTGTCTGTGCTGTGCATTTGACGATAGTGTCATGGTCGTGGTCGTGGCAGTCTTAACGATGGTTGTGGGTGGGATGAGATGGGGCTTGGTGTGACCAATGCTGTGACCCGAGACATGTGTTGTGACCTATGCTATGACAGGAGACATGTGTTGTGACATGTGCTGTGACTTGGGCTATGTGTAGTGACCTATGCTGTGACTTGAGTTTTGTGCTGTGACATATGCCGTGACCTAGGCCATGTTCCGTGACATGTGCCATGTGCAAAAATATTGCGTGACCCGTTCTGTGACCATTTAAAATAAATCTGTGACTATCAACAAGAATCGGAGCCATGTGCAAAAATATTCTGTGACATGTGCTGTGACCATTTGAAAATAACATGAGATTATGAACAAAAGTGTGAATATATTTTGTGATCTGTGCCGTGACCATTTGAAAATAACTCGTGACTATTAACAAAAATTTGAAACATTAGCCTTATCATGTTATCAATCATTATAAAAAAATAACAATGCGTTGTGACTTGTGACTAATGACATGTGACCTGGACTGTGACCATCAATGGTAACCGGGAATGTCATCGAATGGTCGCCGGAATGGTCGCCGGAATCGGAGTAGTCGCCGGAACGTTTGCCGGAGCGATAGGGGTGGTGGGGGTGGGGGTGGGGGTGGGGGTGGGTTAATTAATTATATTATATATAATTATCTTTTTATATATTTATATATATAAATATATATTTATATATATCAATAAATATGTGTATGTATTGGTCAAATATCTGATTTTTGAAATGTGAAACTTGTTTTGTCATTTTTGAAATAGTATAAAGTAAAAGTAGGATAAATGAATTTTTCTCATATAATAATGTCTTAGTAGTTTAAGGTCCAAGCTCGGAGAATGCATGGGCCAACTTCACCTTCCACAATTTTGTTAAAGATTAGGGGAAGGGATAATTTCATGGGTTAATCTATTTGTACATAATGGATTACTCTCTCACACATAATGTGTGGGCCCCGCATGTATTTAAAATTTTTGGCAATGTGGTCCTCATTCCCATTGTGAGTAGTAGGTAAAAAATTCGATAAAAAAATTCCGTACATATAGTATGATCTTAATTTCATAACATCAATAGTTTAATATACAATTTCAACATTTTCAAACTTGTAAAAAAAAAAAAAAAAAAAAAAAAAAAAATCAAAAACAGATGATACGACCTGTTTTGATAAATGATTGTGACCTATAAATGACTTGATTGTGACTTGGCCCTTGTTTGACTTCAATTAAAACAAAGTTCTTTATTGCTATTTTTCTCTAATTTCTCTTTATAATGATCATCAAATAAGGGCTTAATATGATATTTGATTGTGACAGTGACATTAATTTATATATGACCACCCGATTCTTGAAAAAAAAAAAAAAAAAAGGAGTAAATGCATGAATAATGAAATTAAAACTTAGAAGGAGAAAATAAAAATTCTTATTTACTGTTTTGTTTAATTATTTATTTATTTTAACATTATGTTTATTTTCCGAACATAATTTCAATTGTAAAATATAAAAATAAAGTAAAATGGAAAGATCAATGATTGGTTAGAAAAATTCGGGTTGGCGATCATGTCCCCCATTATATTCGAGCGGGACAACGAGGAAGTTTCCTTTTTCAGGGCCCGTTCGATAGGAATTAAAATCAGATTAAAATTGAAAAACTAGTCGTTATTGATAACTTTTATTAAACGAGTGAGATCTAATAACGGTCATATTTTCAGTTTTAATTGAATTTTAATTCTTACCGAAGGGAGCCTCAATATGTAACAGTTTAAAACTCAATATTAAAATATTATAAATTATTAGGATATGGAAAAGATGATGAAATATTGATACTGACCTACTGTACACGTCAAAAAAATATCATGGACCCATTTGTTGCTTTTTTCCACTTTATTTGGATTATATTTCAATAAATTAATCTATTTTCAACTAACTCATCTTTAGTTTACCTAATCATGATGCATTGCATAATCAATTATCACTATAAGAAAAAAATAAATAATAATATTGCGTATATGGTTAAAGCAAGTTAACGTATTAAATACTGTATTATATGTAATATTAAATAAAATAATATAAAATGAGGGAAAACGTTGAATTTTTTGTTCAGTACTTTAAATCATATCTAGATGGCTAAATATAACTTCATTCAGATCTCTTCTTATTTTTCATTCCAACAAAAAGCAAAATAAAAAATAAATTTACAGTGTACTAGCAGATTAATTTAGCTAAAAGCGTAAAATTGTCATTAAGTATTATTTTATCAGTTTTGCTATACTTACATTTTGGTTCACGTCATGATTGACATTTCGTGAAGTGGCAGTCAATTTTGTGAGGGATTCTACAGCTAATATTTATATAGAACACGTGGCGAGTTTATAACAGAAAACAAAACAAAAGGAGGAAAATCCAATTCAGCCCGTGTTTCCCCCAAAATTGGAAAACCTTGAAAGCTCCCACGACATTATGCTTCGGCGACAACAATCGAGAATCGGTGACAAATAAGCCTGTCATCTTCTCCGGCTACGAACGTAATCCACGTGTCTGGGTTATTTACAAATGTGGATCTCTAAAATTTTTCAAAAATGCTGCTATGAACTCCATGATTCTACACTTCATTAGTGTTGCCATTTCTTTGTTTGATAAGGCTCCGTTTGAGAGCCTTAGTTTTCCTTTTCCACCCTTAAAAAACTGTTTGACATGTAAATTTTTTCATGAAAAATGTTTTTCACCTTTTTCTAAGTACAACCATTTGATGCACATTTTCTTGATTTTATTTTTCTACCTATTACGTGAGAAAGCAATTTCCACATTTTTTATTTTATTTAAGTAATGGCAACAAATTCTATCAACCATTGTAAAAAAAAAAAATTCACTTTTGTTAATAATTTCCATGTAAAGCAAAGTCAAACGAATGATATTCGGTATTGTTATTTTTTTTCAAATTTTTTTATTTTTGACAATTGGAACAAATTCTAGACCCAATAATAAAAAATATTATCACTTTAATGGACAATTTTCATAAAAAAGGAAGCCAAACAGACTCCAAACTTTCAGCATTTTCCATGGAAAATTATACCAATCAAACACACTTAATTACAATTCCCTGTAAAACATTTTCTAGAAAAATCTTTTCCCTGTAAAACATTTTCTTTCCACCCATTTCCACCTTTGCAATCAAACGGACCCTAAAACTTACGTATTTTCTTTGCTAAAATGTAATGTCATTAATGCGGAACCCTGGTATCTATTCTTTATGGGAAGTGAAGAAATTTCTTCTCTTATTGTTGGAGTCATATTCGTATCTAGTTATTTAGTGAGTGTTTGATGGAGATTAAAATTAGATTTTTAGTAGATTGTAATATAAATTTTTGAAATGTGTGATTGAAAAACTGTGAAATTCATGAAAAATATGATTAATATTAATTGTTTAACTTTGATTTAAATTAAAATTTGATTTTAATTCGAAACAAATAGGGCGTTAGTTCGGAGCACAAGTAAGCACATTTTCGCCAGTCGGTAGTCTAAAATCTACAACCTTTTCACCGTCTGCAGTGAATGTTGCCTGAGCCATTTCAGTCACAGGTTTGCTAACATGTGCAGATTGAATGTTCGACACGTGGTATGCATTACCCATTTTCCGCCGCGTAACCTTAAGAAAAACCTATTTGTATCACTCTTGACTGACTCGTTCATATCTCATTTCATTTTCATAATGGTGTCAATTAGATAAAAGGCTTGCACCGCACGTGCTGGTAATAGGAATGCAAGTGTAAAATTATAAAATATTAAATGTCATTTATTAATAAAGAAAGACTTCAGTTTCAAGCCTCGATGGACTTTACATTTATAAGTTGAGCAGGCCGCTAATGGCAATCCAGCCACAAGTTAATACCCCAAATGCTCTCGTTTCTTATTACAAAAGGAATTGACATATCTATGAATTTGATCTTCAATGCAGGTATATCATACCTTGATTCTAATGTCTTGCCTTGCTCTTCTGATGATTGCAGATTCTTTTTGGGCACGCAGCAAGAAATCTGGAATTATCCAGCCATCTGTTATCAAATCTCGACTGTAATAGAGCATGGCCCACATAAGTAATCCTGAAATTCAAGAACAGAAATGATTTCCTAATCAAGTTTCATTTAATAAAAAAACAAATCCAGAACGCCTTTCACAGTGAGGATATTCTGTAAAAATCACACTAGTTCTTCCATATCAGAGCACCTCCAGATATCTTTTACAATCCATGATAAATACCATGTTGGTTCAAGCCGAGTTCGATACACTAACCAAATCAGTGAAATTCGTAATAATAAAAAACTTGGATTATGTGACATGCATTACCAGCGAAAAATCAAAGCCGTGACAAAGAGTCTTCAGACTTCCAACTGAAAAAAGTATTAAGAAATAAAGGATCTGACAAAAAATCAACAATGCACATCTGGAAATATAAAGAAATCATACCATGCCAATGGAAGAGACCTCCAAAGCATGTAAACTCTCTCTCTCTCTCTCTCTCTCTCTCTTCAAGCAGGAAATCAATAGTGGAGACTGCTTGTGGACAATGTTGGAGCAGCACAACGGGCAGGTTTCTCCACTTCAAACTTCAAAACTATATTCAATTGAGCACATTATCTTTCAGTGGAAACGAAGGTATCCGTTTAAAATAAATAACAGCAAACAGATATCTAAGCTATTGAATCCATACCTGAGAATATGACAGTTGGCTAACTGGGAACCCCTTCTGCCTGACAAGCGTGAATTTCTTTTTCCAATATTTAAATAATTCAAAGAGTCTGAGGTCACTATAGGTCTTTGATCAACAGAGTGTCAACAAACTTTGAACTAGTGTACAGTTATATCCATAATTATTAAATACTACACTACTCGTCCACCTGAACAGCACGAAGCTCTGTCCACTATTTGACAGGTGTGGATAGATGCACTTCACTCTCCTTGGAAAGCAAAATAAGCTCACGTTTCGGTCCCTCACAATCGTTGAACAGTTGAACATCCTCAGACAAGCATTCCATGGCAATGCATACCTTCAAGGAGAAGTACTTCACCCTAGGGGTTCCATAAAAGGGTGCAACAAATGTAAATTTCCTAATTTCATCACACCCTCCAAATTCATGCAAGTCGAGGAAGACAAATTGAGTAGAATTTCCATCTACAGTCATAGTTAGCCATAATCGCTTTTCAGGAGTGAGGTTATACAACTTGATTTCGAATGGTATGCCTACAGGTAACCCTGAAACGAAAGGAAGAGGATTTTGGAAATCATTGGCATGGACATTCAGTTCAGCCTGTAGGTGTTTGATTTCTCCACATAAGACAATCTGCCTCGGGGAGAAACACTTGAGAGACTTATGAAGCAGATGAACATTCTCGAACACCCCATAGCTGGAATTGCCAATTTCACGCAATAACTTCTGAAGGTCAAGTATGAAATTTGAAAGTTCTATGGCTCCTTCTTTACAAAGATTTTCAACACGCGAAATTATATTGCGGATCTTCTTTAAACTAGCTTCAAAATTGCAGGTCTCTAAATAAGATATTCTCAACACACAACTCAAAAGCATTATCTCTAATAGATGCAACTCCTCCTCTCTGCTCAATCCTATGAACCTGTACCACATATCTCGGAGTCTCTTGTCGATTTTAGCCAGTAGAACCTCCAACACTCCCATTCCACGGTACCTGAGATTTCTGGAAGGGAAAATGTGTGTCCACACCTTTCCAAGCAGTTTTATGATATGTATATATTTTAAAGTAAAAGCTAAGATGCCAACAGTCTGAGGTGAGTCATTGGTTAACTTTGAAAACTCTTCCTTCCAGTTCCTGCATAAATTTATGTCCAATTATTATCCTTCACAAAAATGTTCCTAGAATTAAGGAACTTATGTTTTTACAATTGCATCAATGCTATACTTTCAAATGTATAAATTGAGCTAAGATTTAACATAGTAATCCTACCAAGGCAGTCCAATCAGTCACCTAAAAGTGATAAAAACTACCATCTTCATTGGCACATTATATTTGTTACTATATTGGTAATATAGCTTAGAAATAATGAATATACTTTTCATTACTTGAAGAATAATGTGCGTAGATCTGCTGAATAGACAACTCCGAAGCCAATTTATCACTTAAAGGAGGCATCTAAGATTAAACGTGGATAAACTATTGTAGCAACAGAGAATATAATCAGAACCTTAACGTTTGAATTACTTCACCCATGCATCCAAGTTCTATCAATCGCCATATATCAGAGATTTTTCGAAGAACAATCTTCACACAGCTCGTTACTCTATCATGCAAGTTTGGCAGGTAATCTAGAAGTGGACTTGTTAAATGAGCTTCAGAGATCTCATTGCTTTTTTGGCACAAGAGAAAATCACTTTGCTCCAGCTGTAAGGCTGGTTCTTCCCCTTTAAAGAACTCAGAAGCAGAGACAACTGAGAATCTGCTGCAATGAGACAAATAAGCCAAAAGACTATTCTGGTCCACCACATCTGACAAACCATGAGAGATCCTCCCCAATTCTGTAACTGCATAAGAAAATGCTTGTGGAGGAACTGTACAAATTTGCCGTTCAAATGAGACTGGAACTGAGATGGCCAACACTAATAATGCTACTGTCCTCGCATTGTCGTATCCGAGCTTACCTTCAAAAGAAGGCTCCAACTGAGGCATACATCAACATAATGAGACAAAGCTACGCCAGTTGATCAATAAATAGTACTAATATAGTTAATAATAAATTGAAAAGGTTCTATGGTAAAGGTCCACAGGAGATTCAAACACGTGAAAGTATGTTTTTGAAACTTTAGAAAGAAAGTACACTAATAGCCAAAAAAATAAGAAAATGGAGAAGAAACACAGAGAGCTAAGAGAATCACAAATAATATAGTAACAGCCCTTAAAATTAAACATACAGACAGAAAGCAGCATGCTTCAAAATATAAAAAAACCAAGGAATGGCGAAAAAACTGACCGACAAGATCCTTGCAGTGCCCGCCCCATGTGGGGCAGGGATTCCCCGCTTAATCAAGGCAGTTTTGGCATGATAGTTACTGCCCCAGTTGAGGCAGGGGAACATGATCCCCGCCTCACCCTTCCCCGATTGGCCAATTATAAAAAATTTTATAAAAAAAATAAAGAAAAAATCAACCATTTTTCCCTTGACCCGTAACCTACCTGAGCCCAATTAGGCAATTAACTAAATCCAGTTCCTCAAAACAAATAAGGATGCCAACAGACAGGCCCCAGCAAAGAACGTCCTGCCCTAGCCCATCCATTCTAGACATGGGGCATGTATCTAGATTCAGATAAAGTTCTACAAAGATGCTCCTCCAAAAGCATATGCACATGGCCAAACCCAGCTGAGTGAAAATAGTTGACAGGCTGTGTGCCATATGAAGCTAATCAACTAGATGGGATGGATGCAAAATATTATTTACAAATAGAATTAGAAGTAACATTAGAAAGAAAAAGTATTGTTTCCACTAAACCGTTACGAGACAAACCTACAACCAGAACTTCTTATTCCCAGGACAGGATTTCACAAGATCTACTAAAACGCATCAGTTAAAGGACGAAAATCTCTCTGCATTATGTAAAAAATGACGGTCCCCTATATTTTCTAATTTGTGATAAGAGTCAATACAAGGCAGGTTCCAATATTATCGTAATAAAAATCAATGCATATATTCCCTACTTAACAGAGTCAACTAGTATTAAAGAAGTAGATCTACAAGCATTTTTAAAGCTATACTGACCTCATGAAAAACATCTCGAATAATGCTGCCCACAAATTTCCCATGAGTTCGACCAAGTTTAAACAAAATCAAAAATAGATCAGCTTCATCCTGCAGTATTAGGAGATGAGAAATTAAACAAGATTGGTAAAATAAGTACGACTATTATGGGATATCCATACTTATAAAGCACAAATCCAAATATCGATGGTGCAACACTTTAACAAAAGAGCTCAGAAGCTTAAGTTTTTTTTTTTTTTTTTTCCAAAGGTTCCTCGTCAACATATGAAGCAAAGAAATTGTCCAAATGCATAAATATAGATACAAATGTATACATTGATAATCAAAGAAAGAACCAAGATTCAGAAGTAACACACCTGTGGATAAAATTCCAAATTCTTCATTAGGGCATTTAGGCCTAACCTAAACATGGCCAGATTCTGCAACTTCATTGATTGGAGAGCATTCCTTGCAGCAGATCTGATGGAGTCATTCCTGTCAAGCAGAGTGCCAAGGAACTGCAAAATACACAACTTTAAGTGACCACCTCTGGAGCTAAATCTTGCAAGGTTCACCTATTCATACTTCAAATATAAATCTAATCAATGTTTCCAGAAAAAAAATAGTCAGTGTTACCTGGAACAAAGAATAAAAACTAGAAACAGAAGTTTGCCAAATAATCAGGTGGATCAGAATATGAATCCAAAACTGATTCTAAAAAATAAAAAGATTTAGGGCCTCTGATATGAACTTTTGTGCATGCAGAGAAAATTTACTTCGAAATTTCTAATTTGAGTCGAGTCAGTTTGACTACATTAGTTTCTACATTTGACCAAGATGCTAAACCACTATTCTTGGAAACCGATGTAAGTGAATTAATCAAGTCACTTTCATCAGCTCCTTTACACTCAGGACACTCCAAATCCGAACAGAAGAAGATACAAAAATGGAAAGTGAGTAGTAAAAAAGCAACTCACTGGACAAAAAGAAATCTGACAACCCAGAATGGGAACCGAGATACTAACAGGAACATAGCAGTAAAAGGTGACAAATGCAAATCAAGAAAAAAAAAATGGAAAGCCCATAAGAACACCAAACAAAAAATACATTGTTGACACACTTCAGGTAGAATAATAAAAAATTGAAATGTTTCAGAACCAGAATCTGGTTTAGAGAGATCAGAAATTCACCCTACGTAAGAGTGTTTCTTCCACCTTCAGATGGTCAGATATAGCCATATAGCGTATTGTCTCCAATGCTTGTAACCTTACAACCACTGAATCATCATTCAGCATATCTATTAATATATTAACAGCTTGACGAGCAAACTCAGCGGAAAAAGCTGTCAGCATGCACAAGGAACGACAGGCAGATCTTCTTACCTTCAATTAAATTAAAAAAAAAAAAATCATAAATACACATCACTATATTTCTCAGAACATCAGCTAATAAATACAAGGGTTCAAAGGCAAGCAAGTTAATTATGGACAATGGTTATTTAAATCTGTATTGCCTCTGATAAAGATAAGCATTCCTGTGAAGTTCACAGATGGTTTGTCCATTGAAGGAGAGTTTGAAAAGAACTTGATACAGCATTAAATTGGAATTACAAATGTATATAAAACATTACCTCATGAAATTCATCCTCTAACCCATGTACAAAAGCAAATGCAGCCCCGGATATTTTAAGCAGCTTTGCAGTGAACTGGCCATAGTATTTATCCTCTTTTATTTTAGGCAAAGTCTTCTTAGATAAGGTTTGTAACAGAATATCCTCCGAAACCATTCTAATTTTCCCCAGGGCATCAAAAGCAATAACTCTGATCTTCATGTCCATGTCTCTTACCATTGAACAAAGCTGCAGTCATATATGATACTAGCTAATGAGAGCCAAAGATTGGGGGGGGGGGGGGGGGGGGGGGGAGTATCTGTAAATGATGGATATCGTTGCAGCAAGATGAGAAGAAGCACTTTGTTTTATCAATAAACTGGGATAATAACATAATTTTGCAATATATATGGAGTAATAAGCACCAGTGCATGAGGGAGAGAACACACAGATCAAGTGCAGGTACATTTTGAGAAGCCTAAATCTGATTAATTCTGCATTCCCATTCACAAGATATCAATGGAAAGACTTAAGCACCATGGCAAAGATTGTCACTAATTAGACAATGGAATCTTCTCATGCAGTTGCTTGCTCACTCCCCAACAGAATTACTAATTTATGATCAGCAAATGCAAAAAATGCCCTTGAAAGTTAAAAATGCAGTCAACAAAGAGCATAAGGATTAATAGCAATCTAAAAATATATAGACCCATCAGCTCATGAATGTGTCAACAGTTCACATTAGGACTTTCCACGAAATGATTTACAAGACTCAACTATCAAATCATACCACGAAGAAGAAACTCAGTCAAAGTACCTGTACAAACATTGCATCAGACCATTCTTTTTTACATTGATCTTGGTTGCATGCTACAAGCAACCGCCCCCACTCACTAACCTGTATCCACAAAAAAATAAAAATCCATTAGCTGTAGCTTTTTGCACATAAAGATTAAACTATCTCTAAATCATTTTCTTTCCCTGTGAAAGTAAAAGAAAGCAAAAGAAAAAGATAAAGGTGAAGAAAGGAAGTAAAACACATACAAAAGTCTTTCTCGAAAATGTACTACTCTGGCTATTGTCTAATGTCATATTCTGAATAAAGCTTTTTCAATACAACCTCATAATAGATTTAACCATATCCTATGTCCAAAGTTTCTTGCACTGCTTCTTGATCGAATACTACTTGTCCTAAATTTTGGGAAGAGCATATATAACAATTAGATCACCAGTAGATCGCAACTCACGAGTGTCTGAGCTGGAGTGTAATTATAAAATATTTGATCATGCTTGTAGTTGATATGCCTATCATAATTTTTGAGAACTACGGAAAATCTAAATTGACTACATTTGTATATTACTTCATGCAAAAAAATTAAGCTGGAATACTGGAACAAAATATAAACGATGATTGTGTCGGAACTTAACAGCCGAATTACTAAATAAAAACTTGCAAACAACACCTTTTAAGCTAACAAGCAAAAAATAAATACAACAAACTGGAAAATGAAAGCCTTTTATGAATCAGGTTTAGAATTTTACCCCGCGAACAGCTGAGCGCCTAACAGGGTCATCGCAGTCGAGCAGAAGATCCACAGCACGAAAATAACAACTTTCTATTAGACTTTGATCTTCGACCATAATGCAATCACTCAATTCTACCAAACCATCCAAGGCAACTTCCCGGATATTAGGATATGGATCCCTCGTGAACCCGAGAAAAACAGGGAACATTACCGATGGCCTCACGCAAAAGTTACTAACATTCCGCAATAACATACACCTTGCAGCAACAGATTGCCCAAAACACAGAGAAAGGAACAGATTTTCATCAGCAAGGGGGTCGGCAGTCTCAGTAGAACCAGGTGGAAAGTTAAGTTTGGTGTTTACGGAGAGGAGGAGGGAGAGGGCATAGTGCAGGGAAGAAGTCGGGGTGCTGGGGAGGTAGATAAATGCACGGACGGTGGCAATAATGTGGTGGCGGAGGTCGGGGTGGTGGTGGGAAAGGGAAGAGACCAGAGAGAGAACATGGTGGTGATTAGTATGATCGGAGGCAACGTTTTGGAGGCACATGGTTAGTGTGACGAGTAGGGAAGAGAGAGTGGAGTAAGAAGTAAAAGGGTTAGTGATGAGAGAGAGAGCTAGGTTTAGAATTCGGGTAGGGAGATTGCAGTTTTGGCTGAAGGCTTGATGGATCTCCGCAAGGAGTTGCTCCTCCATGGGCGGCGGTGTTGGGGAGGAAACTTGGTGGTGGAGTCGCTAAAACTGTATACAAGTAGGGAGGTAATGAGAAAATTTGAAGTATTGGTTCTCAACTTATTGCTTGAGCAGTAAGTTGGTCTAAAACTTTTAAAAAAGAAAAAGATGATCTATAAAGTTTTAATTATAATTAAAAAACTTTAATCAGTCTCGATTACTCATTACAGCTTGGGAGTTTTTTCCTCCGATGAAATCAATTTTTTAGTGACATCTTTTATGAAAAGTTGAGAAAATCAATGTTTATTAGTTTTTTTGTGCACTTATTTTGGGTGTTTTATGTAGTGTAATTTGAGTCGTATTTTTCAGCCTACCAAATAAGTGATTTTTGGTTTTTTTTTTTTTTTTTTTTTTTTAAAAGCTCTTTCAATTTTACCATATCTAAATCAAGACAAAAATTCAATTATACATAAAAGATTATTTATAAAATAAAAATATAATAACTAAATCATGAACAAAAATTACTTATAAGTAATCACTTATAAAACAAGAATTCACTTTTACGTAAAAACTTGCTTATAAAGTAAAAAAATACTATAAATAAAATATTAGAAATTATAAGTAAGAAATTTCCTTATTTTAAAAAAAAATTACTTATAAGTACATTAACTTATAACTATAAATGTACTTATAAGTAAAAAAATCATAAGTTTTTTTTTTTCTCTTTTCAAGTTCAAATTTAACTTTTACATAAAATAATATTTATTAGTAAAGAAATTTCATATAAAGGATTTATAAATTGAAATTTTACATATATGTGTGTTACATATTACTTAAAACATCCCTACTTTTTTTATATAAACATACATATAATTTTATTCTTTTAAAAAATATTAGAGTCGTTGAATAATAAACAGAAATTTTAATATATGTTTTCGATTCCATCGAGTCTTCTGTTAGGCATCCAATCATAGAAACAGAGAAACTAAATCGTATTGTTTAACGATTAAGATCATACATATATTTTTAGTGTAACTGAAGATTTAATCATAAGGATCATTTCAGTAGCAAAAAATCATGGGAGACCACAACAAATCCAAGCCCCAAGTCACACCTGGGAAAATTTGCTCCCTGAAACTGTCCATATAACTAATGCTTAAGCTGCGATAAAATTCAATTAAATAGTAAAAGAAACTGTGAAAATTAATATGCGAAAAACTGTCCTTGAACAGATCATAGAAATATAAAATCTCCGATCAGCCGACTCAAAATTCAAACTTCAGACAAATTGAAAGAAATAGCTTTCTAGAAATTCATAAATAAAACCAAAAAAAATAAAAAAAATCCACATCTAAAAAATAACAAACAAAAGGAAACACTGAGGTTAGTCAAATCTAATGAAAAATATAATCATTTCAGGGGCAAAAAAACAATGGTGAAGAACAATTTATCGACGCACTTTCTTGTAGCAAGACATGGTTACAATGAAAAAAAATATTGAGAGAAAGAGAGATAGAAGCAGTGCAAAGACAATATTGCATTCGGATTAATGAAGACAGCCTACCTTGAATGGAGAAGCAGATTTCCAAAAATTGAGGGATGATACGACAGTTCCAGGTATTTTGGCGTCCATGAAAGAAACATGGAATAGAGATGGTGAGAGAAGGAGTTGAGACACGTAGAGCTAGACGGTGTTTGATATAAATTAAAATCAGATTTTAAGTGAATTGTGATAGAAGTTTTGAAATATGTTGTTGAAAAGATGTGAGACCCATGAAAAACGTGATTGATATTGATTGTTTGACTTTGACATAGATTAAAATCAGATTTTAATCCGGCTCGGGTGGATATCTAGGTTTATGTTTGAGCTGAGTTTTAATTTTTTATGTTTTGGGCTTGGGTTGTTAATTTGAACACCGGCTGTTGTCGATTTTATTTAATTAAGATCTTAAATTCTAATTGCTTTTAAAATATTTTTTTATTATACAGGAAGGGAAAGGAAAATCATGGGACCACCACCTCGTATGCGATAATTTTACAATATTGCGCTAGATACACGTGAATTCTATTTCAAATTAAAGTTTTCAAAAATCTTTCAAATTCTACAAAAGTCTATAAAAATTTTAAAATGAAAGTCTATAGAAGTCTACAAAAGATTTTCACTAATTAATACAAATCTATAAAAGATTCACGAAATCCACATAAATCATCACTTAAAAAATGTTCATCAAAATCTTCAAAAGTCTCAATTAAATACACTCCCTAAATGGAGATGATGAGAGAAGGAGTTGAGAGAAGCGTAGAGCTAACAAGGGGATGGATACCTAGGTTTAGGTTTGAGTTGGGCTTTTTTTTTTTTTCTTCTTCTTCTTCTTTTATGGGTTGGGGAGGGATGTTAATTTTAACATGGCTGTTGTTGATTTCTAGATGGGCCAACTAAAAATGACTAATAAAAAGAAGTGGAAATTACACTAAGACGTATATTTAAATATGGGAAAAATTCATTTCTCCTACTTTTACTTTACCTTATTTCAAAAATATCAAAACAACTTTTACATTTCAAAAATCAGATATTTTAACATATACATACACATATATAAATATTTATTTATATATATAAATATAAAAAAATAATATATATATATATATATAAAATTAACCCACCACCACCTCCACCACCCCTACCGCTCCGGCGACTATTCCGGGGATCGCTCCGGCGACTACTCCGGCTCCGGCGATCGCTCCGGCGACGACACCAATCCCGGTGACTATTCCGATCACCATTCCGACGACTATTCCGACGACTACTCCGATTCCGGTGACTATTCCGGTAACCATTTATGGTCACAGCTTACCTGTTGTGTGGTTACAGTTCAGGTCACAACGCATTGTTATTTGTTTGTAATGATTAATAGTGTTGTTTAATCATATCTTTTATTTGTTCAAAGTTGTTTGGATTTCAAATCATGGTCGCTGATCAATATTTCAAGTCACAGCTCAGGTCACAAGTTCACAGCTCAGGTCACAGCCCAGGTCACAAGTTCTCAACTCGGGTCACAGCTCAGGTCACAGGTCACAGATCGGGTCACAGCCATAGTCGCCCACCGACTTCTGTGACCACCACCTCACCAATGCCACCAGCCGCTGCCAGCACCATCATTGTTGCCAACAATCACACAAATCATCTACCGCAAACCCACCTCAAGGCCGCCAATATCCACCACCAACATCACCAACGGCGCCTCCACCACCACCCACCACAAAACACCGTCAACACCACTACAAGACCACCGCCATCAACACCGTACCCACAACATCGCCTCGGCCACAGTCGCCCACACAGCCGGAAATCACCATAAGCGTCGCCATTGTCACCACACACAGCCTAACCCATACTCCACCATCCCCCCAGCCCGTGCCACCACCAACACCACCAGCGCCTTCACCACCATCCACAACAACAAAAAAATGCAGCGCCTCCACCACCACGTTGTGGACCGCACCGCACCGAAAACATCCTCCACCACCGCACCTCACACATCCACCACACATCGCACCTCGCCAACACTACACACCTCCAAACACTACTCAAAAATAAAAAAAAAAGAACGGATCTGAGGTGGCGATTTAAAAGCCACGGATGGACTACACAGCAGATCCATAAAAGTTGCAGAGGCGGCAACGAGATGGAGAAGAGTTGCAGCGGTGTCGGTAGTGGAGGAAATTGGAGGGGAAGAAGACGGATGCAACATCTCCGTTCTCTACGGCGTGGGTGCGGCGTCGGGGGCGGCACCGGTGAGATCGATGAGAGAGAAAGAGAGATGGAGAGAAGATACGGTAGTGAGAGAAAGTGAGGATTGAAAATGAATTAGGGTTGGGTATGTAAATTAAATTAATTTTATAATATTATTATTAATATTAATATTAAATATAAAAAGCATGTATCTATATCTAAAATATCTGATTTTTGAAAATTAAAACATGAAATCTGATTTTAGAATTAGGATTTTCAAAAGTAGGGAAATGAGTAATTTCCACTTTAAATATTATAGTTCAAAAATTAGGTATAAGGTTTACTTTTCAACTTATTGTTACACCCACACTAGCCAAGGTGAAATGGCCGAAGCCCATTTTGTTGAAGCCCATCTACCATTCGAGGCACCATTTGCCAAATCCCAATGAACCTCCGAGACCCAACATTACCGGAGTACCCATTATTGAAGTACCTCAATGATGAGGCTCACGAAAAGCGAAAACACTGAACAAATTGATAGATTTTCAACGCTGAAGCACTACTTGTTCAAACCAAAGCTCCAAAGCCCATAACGTAGAATTCAAAGTTCAACCATGACAAATGATGACCTAAGATTGAGGATCTTAAAATACTTGAGATTTTCTTGGAATAATTGATTGGACAGCTGCAATGAATGAAAATGTTAGTCATGTCAACACATGGTATGTTAGATTTATACTAAGTCACTAAAAGTGGCTTTAGTTAGTATTATTTTAGAAGCATGTATTCTGGAATAGTAGATTGATGGAGAATGTGTTGTTGAAAAAAAAGAAAAAGTTATTGATGTGATGAAAAATATTATTTTATTGAAAAATCTCTGATTGAAAATGAGTAGAAGAATGAAAATGAAAATTTTAATATGTACCAAACATGAGCTTAATTATTTGTATTTCTTGGATTAGTTTAATAGAAAGCCCGAAATTGGATCAAGAAGGACTACATTGAGTAAAAGTAGCAGTTTTTGACACAAATCCCACACATTATAAGTTGAAGGACTAAAATAAAATACATTGCTGGAAAGAAGTGAAGCCTTGAAGAGAAATATTAATTTAATTTTTAGCCTTTGAATTGAAATTTAGATAGTGCCTTCTTTTTATCATATTATAATTTTAATAATTTATAATTTTATGGTAACTATAAAAAATAATAATTAATTTTATGGCCAAGTCTATTTTTTTGTTCAAAATACATTTTGAATTAGTATTTTGATTAAGAATATTTGATTAAAAAATAATGAAAAGTTTAAATTTACGTGTAATATTATTTTATTAAAAAATGTCGAATTAAAAATAAGAAATAAAATATATTTTGAAAATAACGAGACTTATCATTTTTAAGATAAGCTTAAAGTATGGATCTCCTATGCAATTTTCATTTTTAAGATAAGCTTATGTATGGATCTCCTAAGCAATTTCATCGCTATTTCGCTACCCCAAACCGTATCGATTAAGCTAAAACGCTCCCTATTTATAACATACAATCTCTGTAACTAACCACCTAAAAAATGGCTAATTCATCTCCAGCAATTCTCCCAATTTCCAATCCCAATACCACAACCGACGCTACCACCACCACCACCACCACCACTGAACAACCTGCCGTTGGGACAACCGCCGTCCATTCATTGTTTACTCAAATCTTTGGCACCGTCCGCTCCGGTCTCTCTAATAGCCGCCCCTGGCCTGAGCTCGTAGACCGGTCCGCCTTCTCGAAGCCTGAGTCGATCTCAGAAGCCACCCTTCGGATTCGCAAAAATTACACGTATTTCCGAATTAATTACCTCTCGATCATCACTCTTGTCCTCGCGATCTCGTTGTTAACAAATCCTCTTTCCCTCCTCCTCCTCGCTGGCCTTCTCGCTGCCTGGCTTTTCCTCTACATCTTCCGATCTGCCTCCGATTCGCCACTCACAGTCTTAGGCCGCCAATTTTCCGACCGTGAGACTCTCGTCGGCTTGATCGCCTCTACCGTAGTTGTGATCTTTCTTACAAGTGTAGGTACCGTTCTTGTTTCTGCTCTCATGGTTGGTGTTGCCATTATTTGTCTGCACGGTGCCTTTAGGGCTCCAGAGGATCTTTTCCTTGATGAGCAGGAGCCGCAGGGTAGTGGTCCTGGCTTCCTGTCTTTCTTCACGGGATCTGCCCCTGCCGTACCACCTGTGCCTGCCAGGATCTGAGGGCGGGATCAATGATCAATCAAGATGACGGTGGTAATGACAATAATTCATATATTTTCTTTACAAAAAGAAGACAATAATAATTGAAAAGGAAAGGATCAGAATGAAGGTTTATGCTAGTTCTTTTATACGTTTCCGATTAGGCTGGATATATGTTTTTCTTTTATAGTTAGGATATGCCAATATCTGCTATTTTGTTTCTGGATCTATAAAATTCGTGTTTTTCTTTCATATTGTGATTTTGTATGAGGAAAAGCATTGAACCATTTTTTTTTCCTGCAAGAAATATCTGAATACAGTGTGTATGTTCAACTGAATTAATTTTGACATCAATTTATGATGTCTTATTTTTCTGGAACGCAGTGATTTTTTTTTAATTCTTTTATTTGTATGAAAGTGTTGAGGATCTGGACCTACTGTTGATTGAATTAGTGAGATCTGCTGCTTATTTGCTCAACTACAAAAGAGGAAACTAATAAAATTGTGACGAACTTTGTTTGATAATTTGTTTCTTGATGCATATGGTTCTATGAGGAATTTAGATTTCTTGATGGAAATGTATACTCATCTATCACATTACATTTCATGCTAGGCTATATGTAAAAGGAATATACGATCCACGGGGTGAGATCACAGCTTTCATTTCCCCTTTTGGCGGGAAATGGAATCTGAAAGATTTTGCTTCCTATTCAAAACCAGGATATTTCTGAAGTTTTACTAATGGAATCCATGTGATCTCTAAATTGATTGAGATCGTTTGGGTCGGATAGGATTTGTTACTTGAAAGAAACTAGATCTTGTTGTTTATTCTTCAGTAAATCTTGTAATCTTGCATTAGAGGCCTGAAATCATCCCATGTTTCAGGAGATTCTCGTATGAAGGCGCTTCGAGTTAGTGAAGAGTTGAGCCAGAAACCCAATTTGATATAGTGCTTAATCAAGGAGCCAACTAAGTTCTTCGCTCTAATGCCCACATAAGAGCAAAGCATTAAGGTATATAGACTTAAAAGTTTCGTGAGCAACTCGCTAAGTTGAATAAAATCTCAGCAGGAGTTTAAATCTGCAGTCCCTGATCCCTGTAAGATTGTCTCTTTAGAGCATAATCAAGGAGCCAACTAAGTTCTTCGCTCTAATGCCCACATAAGAGCATTAATGTATTTAGACTTAAAAGTTTCGTGAGCAACTCGCTATGACATGGCTGATGCTTAAGTTGAATAAAATCTTGGCAGCAGGAGTTTAAATCTGCAGTCCCTGATCCCTGTAAGATTGTCTCTTTAGCTGTCCTGTTGATGAGTCAATGTAGTCAAGCATACAAACTGGGATACAAGGAAAAATGTTTTGCAATTAGTTTCCATAGAGCGATTTTTAAGAGCATAAGTTGGTGAATGGAGAATTTTGTCAATTCATTGATCCCCGAATCCGGCTATCAAATAGGCAGTTGAGGTTACCCATAAGTTGTAACTGAGGAGAAGCTAACACCCTTACCCTTCTCTGTCTTTCCCCTATAAATATTAGATCATTCACTACGTTGAAGAGGACGCTACAACTAGAGTAAATGTTAGGCCATTCACTACATTGATTGAATCGATTGCCACCAGCTTGTGTAATATCATGGACTATGTATTGCAGACAATTGGACAATTGAAGTTGCCCATCTAGCGGGGAACTTCAATTTGTGTTTCACCATGGGATGGCAAAGACCTAAGAAGCACGAATATTTGTAAACTTATTGCATACCCATATTCGATACGTATTCAAGCTTGAATACTCTTGGAGACTCTTCGATACGTATTGGACACTTTAGAAAACTTCCACAGGAAGAGTTTTATTGGTTTTAAACTCTTTTTGAACTCATTATATTGTTATTGGTAATAGATGATGGTTTTTTACTTGATAATCAATAATTTATTGAAAATAGATAATATTTATTAATTAATGAGGATTACCCTATCTTTTGTGCACTCTATGAAAAGAAATAAAATAACTCAACAATGAGCTAAAAAATTAGTTTTCATTCATAGCAATTTGCATTTTTTATCAAGGAAAATAATAGTAGAAGATGTTGGACCGATTGAGGTTGATAATCTATCATTAGGCACGCCTTGGCGCGATGCGGGGTCAAAACGCCAAGTCAAGTGGCTTGGCGTCTTATTTAAGGGTCAAAACGCCAAGTCAAGTGGCTTTGGATTATAAAATTTTGAATTGTATTTACTTGGAAATTTTTGGTTTAAAAAAAAAAAAAAAAACTATATGGGGCATTAAACGGGGCAAAAATCCGCCCCGCCCCGCCCCGTCAAAGGCGGGGCGGGGCGGGGGTGCCCCGCTCCGAACCCGCCCCGTTGCCATCACTACACCTAGTGCAATTATGCATGCTCAACATTATTTTAAATGCTACCACTTGACCGCTAATTGTAGAGAGTTGTGATGATGAGGAGTATGATGGGGGTGGAAAATGATATCTTAAAACTTTCGAGAGGTACTAGAAATGATGACGAAGAGGATTTTGTATCAGAAGACACGGAGGACGAATTAGATGAAGAAGAAGTTATTGAATTGGAGTCCGATAAAGAGTTATGTAATATTTAAGTTCATATGCTATTTACTTACTATTTTGTATTTAAATTTGAAACTTATATTTTTGTTGGAAACTTTGAAAAAATGTATAAAATTCCTATAAATCTGTTTTAAATGTTTAGTAAGTATTATTTTTAATTGATTACAAATTAAAATAAGAAAACGTTTTTTTTACGCATATGCCTCGCCTAAGCTCATAGCTTGGCTTCCACGTATCGTCACGCATTACGCCTTTTATAATACTGATCATTAGAAGAGTCAATGTTGAAGAATATTGTTTTTAATGATAATGAAAAAGTTGACCATGGTGACGTTAAAGAAAATGAAGTTTGAATAATTAAGAACTAAAATAAAATACTTTAGTATCTCGATCCAAAATAAGTTGTTGAATAGGATAGATCTTTAGGAAGAAGTTTGCATCATCATTATGTTATTTCATTATAATTGACATTTTTTAACTAGCAATTGTAGAAGAAATACTATCAAGTATTTACGGCCTCATTTTCCATGTTTGTATTTCAATGGGGCTATAATAATTAATATTTAATAATGTATCTCTAGTTGGTTGCTAAATACTTTTAAATACATAATCTAAGAGAATTGTCCCCTACTTTTATATAATCATGTGCTATTTTTCTCGAAATAATAAAAAAAATAAAATTACTTCATTATGAAGTAACGTTACAACCTGCAAGTTAGATGAACGAGTGAATATGATTGATTAGTAGGACAAGAAACATATAAACGAGCTATTATGCTTCTACCGACAAACATAAATTACCTCTTTTTCGATTTTCTATAGTGGAATTCAATAAATATTGACCGACACACTAATACTAAGGCCCTGTTTGAGCCACCTTTTTTTCTTACTAAAATGAAAAATATGACCGTTATCCATCACATCAACATTTAAATTCAAATTCTCTATCTCTTGTGTGGGCCCCAATAACGGCTATATTTTTCATTCTCATTTTCAAAAAAGGTGGCTCAAACAGGGGCTAAGCTATTTCTTCAATTCTTATACTTTAAACTGTTAAAATAACTTATTTATCTATTTTGATTGTGTTAGCTAAAAAGAAAAAAAAAAATTAAAGTGCGAAAAAGAATAGTTTGAAAACTCAAGGCTGAAAAACGGTATTATCAAGCTGACAGGTGCCACGAGCAGGTGGAACCCTACCAAAAATTAGCCGTTAGAGCATTCCCGCGTTAAACACGGACTATTTTTCAACCAAAAAATACTGTATTAAAAAGAAACCTCAGATAACTAGCCGTTGGAATTAAATTGGAAAACCGGACCCTTTGTAAACAAACGTCTCCTTCTACTGAACACTTTGTCTTCATATTCAGTCTTCTTAAACCCTAGATTCCGTCTCTCTTACTAAAGATTTTCACATGCCCTGTTTCAGACACACTCTCTCTCTCTTTTCTTATTTATCTCTGTTTCAGTTAAGCCTGAGAGGAAATAAGAGTTGTTCGAGAATTAGAGGGAGGGAGAAAGTTATATTTTTTATTCTTGCTTAATCTTGTTCATGTTAAACAATTTGGAATTCATTGAGAGTTCATGGACGATCAAATTCAGTTGTTGACTCCAGAGATTATGCAATTTCAGCTTGAAGGGGAAGCTGCTTGGAGCTGGGATACATATAAGAAGAAAGGAAAATGGAAGCAGCATTCACGGCTAAGGACCCACAATTTTTTCTGTGTTTTTCTGCTTATGCTTTTTAGTTTTGGACTAGGTTCAGGCAAGAGATGGGATGGGGTAATTGTAACTAAAGCCGATTATCAAGCTCTCAGGGCCCTAAAACAGGAATTTGTCGATTTGAGAGGGGTCTTGAGGAGCTGGAATGACAGTGGTATTGGGGCTTGTTCAGGTGGGTGGATTGGAATTAAGTGTGTCAATGGGCAAGTTATTGCTATCCAGCTCCCATGGAAGGGATTGAGTGGCCGAATCTCGGAGAAAATCAGCCAGCTTCAGGCTCTTCGCAAAATTAGCCTCCACGACAATGTTATATCCGGCCCCGTTCCTACCTTTCTTGGGTTCCTTCCGAACCTCCGGGGTGTTTATCTTTTCAATAACCAGCTTTCTGGCTCAATCCCTCCATCAATTGGTCACTGTCCACTTCTTCAGACTCTTGATATTAGTAATAATCAGCTTAATGGAATGATTCCTCCCAGTCTTGCAAATTCCACCAGGTTATATAGACTCAATCTAAGTTTCAATTCTATTTCAGGACCTATCCCTTTAAGCCTTTCCCAGTCTCCCTCTCTTATTTTTCTTGCTCTTCAACACAATAATCTTTCTGGCTCAATTCCTGATACTTGGGGTACCAAATCAGTAAATCATTCTTATCAACTCAAGTCTTTGACTCTGGATCATAACCTTCTTTCTGGAAAAATTCCGGCTTCTCTAAGCAAACTCAGGTTTCTTGAAGAGATTAATCTGAGTCATAACCAAATTGATGGGGTTATGCCGAATGAATTCGGTAGCCTCTCTTCCCTGGTAACCTTAAATCTCGAGAACAACCAACTCGATAACCAAATTCCAGATTCCATTGGAAAATTAAGAAATCTCTCTGTCCTAAACTTGAGTAACAACCAGTTCAAAGGCCGTATTCCATATACTATAGGGGACATCTCCGGTATCACCTTACTCAATTTATCTGAAAACAATCTCACCGGGGAAATTCCGACTTCCCTTGTCAATCTATCATATCTTGCTTCTTTTGATGTTTCATATAATAATCTCTCCGGCATTGTTCCATCTGTTTTGGCGAGGAAGTTCACTGCAAGCTCTTTTGTGGGTAATCTTCAACTATGTGGATACGGTAACTCAACTCTATGTGCTTCTCCCCCACCAGAAAATCTCCCTTCAACTTCAAACGGGACACCAAAGAATCCCCATCGAAAACTGAGTTCGAAGGACATAGTTCTCATAGCAGCCGGAGCCCTTCTAGTTGTTCTACTAATTTTATGCTGTGTATTGCTATGTTGCTTGATCAGAAAAAGAGCAGCTTTAAAATCTAAAGATGGTAAAAGCGGGTTAGCTTCCACCGGTCGAGGTGCAAAGCTAGTTCTGGCTGCTGAAAGGGAAGTTGAATCTGGTGGTGAAGCTGGAGGAAAACTTGTCCACTTTGATGGTCCATTTGTATTTACAGCTGATGATTTATTATGTGCAACTGCAGAAGTAATGGGAAAAAGCAGTTATGGAACCGCATACAAGGCAACATTGGAGGATGGTAATCATGTTGCTGTGAAGAGGCTAAGGGAGAAGATCTCAAAGGCTCAGAAGGAGTTTGAAATCGAGGTTGCTGAACTTGGAAAGATTCGACACCCTGATATCTTGTCCCTTAGAGCTTATTACATGGGACCTAAAGGAGAGAAGCTTCTCGTCTACGATTATAAGCTGAATGGAAGTCTCTCATCCTTCCTCCATGGTAAGCAAGAAAAAAAAGTTTTAAAATTTTATTCACTGAACTGTCATGTCTTGTATGCATACCGAACATGATCTGATTGATTATATTAAACCACTAGTGACTTGTTATGCTGTGCAGCACGAGGACCCGAAACCAGCTTTCCCTGGCCAACAAGATTGACCATAGCTATTGGTATAACCAGAGGACTCAGCTACCTTCACACCGAAGAAAATATAAAACATGGGAGTCTTACATCAAGCAACGTACTACTCGATGAGCACAACGATCCTCAAATCGCATATGTTGGCCTATATCGACTGATGACAAGTGCTGCGAACACCAATATGATTGCAACTGCAGGGACGATGGGATATTTTGCGCCAGAGCTTTCGAAACTCAAGAATGCTAGCACCAAGACTGATGTCTACAGCCTTGGAGTAATAATATTGGAGCTCTTAACAGGAAAATCACCTAGCGAGGCAACCAATGGACTCAACCTGCCCCAGTGGGTGGCATCTACTGTGAAAGAGGAGTGGACTAATGAAGTTTTTGATGTGGAGCTTATCAGGGATGGATGCAACACTGGTGATGAATTGCTAAATACATTAAAATTAGCTCTGCATTGTGTTGATCCTTCTCCAACAGCTCGGCCTGAAGCTCGGGAAGTTCTCCAGAAACTGGAGGAGATAAGGCCAGAGCTGTCGGACTGTACAGCAGCAGGCTCTGGTGATGATGGTGCTGGTGCTGGTGTGGTTGCCGGTAAAACTGAATGAAAGTTGACCTCTGTCTATAAGAAATGCAGAGATGAAACGAAGCAGGGCATCAGATTTAACACCCGAAAATATTTTATGCTAAGGATGCATACAGTTGAGATTTTTAAGCATTATTCATTCATACGTTTATTTTAGTGTAATTATATAATTTTTATAATGTCTGCCTTAAATGAGATCAGGTCTTTTGCCATTAGTTTTAACTGTACATACAAAGCTTTTACTTCATGTAATGATTCTATATTTAATATTTGTGATAGTAATCCTATTTCCTACAGTAGGTTGTGTTTATGTTTTTTTTTAATTAAAATTATCAGATGCGAAAAGATTCAGATGGGAGTGAGCGCCGAATAAGAAATCTTGCTCTATTGAACACTGAATCCCTCTGCATTAATACAATTAAAAACGTTTTTTGGGAGTGAAAATTCATACGAATGATTGCAACTCGAACGAACTATGACAAGTTGATTAGATGAAACAAGATTCAGTAAACAATATTCAAAGTTGAAACTCATTAAGAAATGGAAATAGTGAAGAATATACAACGGGAGTGGGGCTTTTGCCAATTCTGTACAAGTTGGTATATTATCGAATGTCCTACTGATGACAAAAGGTCAGAGCATAGCCTTCGGGGCTAATCAAGTCATCCTTTTGTCTCGTAAATATTCTTAGAAGTGTTCGTCAAATATACAAATTTATCGTCAAACTAGGAAGTATGTCATCAGCAGCTCAATATAAGGTATATCGCCATTCAGCAAGTGCAGCCTAACAATCTCAGACAACTAAACTACAATAGGAAGCTGCATCTGGCAAGGGTATATAAGTTGCAAATCGACTACCTGGTGTATGTGCTCACAGACAGGTAATTGCTCTCCACATGAGCCTAACGGCAGTCACCATTATGCAAATAACGGAAGGACCTTGGAGAAATTACTTATTTGAGGCTCAGGTGTCGTCCTTCTCAACATCAGACTGAAGCAAGCTCCATGGTCCACTTCTAGTGCTTAGCCTAAAATCAAGAGCATTTAGTGGAACAAGTGCGTGTTAGAAGAAACTAAGGTGGTTTTTTGAAAATCTACATGATGTTGGCCACAATATTATAACATGTTAAAAGATTCAAATATTTCCATAAAAGAGATTTTCGATTTCGTTTTTTCGATTAAGAAGAATAAATTTCACTAATGTGCATGGAGGGGGGGCAATTCATGAGTCGAAGAGAAACAAAAACACGTGATTGGACTGCACAGTCAGGATGATATCAAGACTCGTGTAGCACAGAGGAAGAAATTACTTATTTGAGGCTCAGGTGTCGTCCTTCTCAACATCAGACTGAAGCAAGTTCCATGGTCCACTTCTAGTGCTTAGCCTAAAATCAAGAGCATTTAGTGGAACAAGTGCGTGTAAGAAGAAACTAAGGTGGCTTTTTGAAAATCTACATGATGTTGGCCACAATATTATAACATGTTAAAAGATTCAAATATTTCCATAAAAGAGAATTTCGATTTCGTTTTTCGATTAAGAAGAATAAATTTCACTAATGTGCATGGAGCGGATGCAATTCATGAGTCGAAGAGAAACAAACACACGTTATTGGACTGCACAGTCAGGATGATATCAAGACTCGTGTAGCACAGAGGAAGAAGACGTTCACATATAGCACAGAGGAAGAAGACGTTCACATATAGAATCATTCTTTCTCCATATTTTATTCTATTGAGTCCCCCTTGCGAGCATCTAAGAGATATATGTGATATGTTCCAAGACCAGATACCATTTTTGTTCCTTCCCCTTTTTCTTTTGTTAGTGGGGTGTGGCGTGAAGGGAGGAGACAGAATCAGTTTACCAGAAAGCTCCAGCTACTACTCGCAGAGTCATAAAGAGAAACAGCCCACTCCATACTCCAGCAAGTCCAAATAAGGGAGAAATTACCAGTAAGAAAACTGAAGAGATCAGTCCAATAAGCAGCTGTTCATCAAAATTAGATACCAATTGAGAAGTTGATAATTATAATTGCTTAACTATTTAGAACTAGGCAAACAAAATTACCATGGAGTATGCAGCAAATCCAAAGTCTGAAACCCCATAATAGAGCCCGTCAAGAACAAAAGCAATAGCATTCATAGGCTGAGACCCAGCAACAAACTACAACACAAAATTAAGTGTTAAAACAATGAAGTATGGTCATAAATAGTATTAAACCAACTTTCTAACCTTCGATATGTTTCCCAATTTAAGAAAACATACCAAGGAATTTTTTGACCTAGGATAGTCTAGTCAAAGCTTTAGAGAGCATATAATTGTATTCAATGAAAAAGAATGCATATCCCGCCAATCAATAATATGCTATCTGACATTGTTTGAACTTGTGTAAGGAACATGCACACACGATTAACAAGTCTAAGCCAATCCTATTACAAGGATAGAGAACTTTGCCCAATCTGCTCAGTTGTTCCCATTCAGCCAAGACCACAATTATGGTGAACCTTGAGACCTGAAGATATCATTTTTCTGCAAAAGCCTTAGTTCCAAATACCTAAAAGTCAACCTTTCTAAGGAGTTTGCACTAAAAATCAAGCTCGAAACAAAAACGACAGATTTCAAGCATTTCATAATATACTCTCTCGTTCTCCATCTATATGCCACAATGTTTTTCAAGAAGAAAATTTTCGAGAATAACATTTTCTTACCCAGGTCCCAGATCTGGCAATTTTCAGAACTCCTGAGTCTGTGCTGAATAAGCTGGACAGTGCATCAAAGCTGGAGAACAAAATTACTGCTAATGCTACTCCCATTACCATACTAATCTGATCAATTCACAGAGGAAGAGAACATTCAATAAGGTAGTTCCTTGTTTATCTCATAGATGTCAAAGATGCATATGATCAGAATATAGACTAAAATTAGAAGCAAAATAAACCTGCAGAACTTTGTAAGCCACTTTGCTTGCTTGACCATAATTCCCTTGGGAATAATCACTAGCAAGGAGAGTCTGACAAAAGAATTTCAACAAAGACGAATGAATTAATTGAAACCATTAAGACTAAACCCATTTGGCAGATGGAGAATCCTGGTAGCGAACCCATTACCAGATTGTGAAGTACCTCAGATGACAAAACACAACCGATATAACAAAGTGGCACAAATAATGGACACTTTGGAACTAAGGCTTCAGGTGTATAAAATTCTTCAAACCATATATAGTTTCATGTAATATGGAAAGTTTAAGTGCTATTGAAATATTAAATTATGGGAAATCCTAAAATTCAGATTCATCGAGAAAAAGGCTTATGCACCATGGTTTTTATCATATTATTTTCTTTAATTGGAAGTAAATGAAGAAGAAATCAAACCGATTGGCTTCATTGGATGACAGATGCAATCACTTCAAAAATATAATTCCTCCAATGAACTCCAAAAGTGTAGAATAAAAAAGTTAAAAAAATATGATAAACATTTTACCTGGCCGGCAAGTGCTAAAGCATCGTTAAGCAAAGATAAAGCCAACCAAACTTGAAAACAAATCTGATGACCGGCCATAGGTACGGGGCCTTCTCTTGCTGCCATAGATGTAGCTAGTGTTGTGGTTGCAAGGACTGCCATAGTCCTCCCAGTTAGAAGAGCACCTAGGAAATGATAAGGAAAATTTAAGTTAGTAAATAGTAAAAGTTTGTGTCGCGGGTAAGTAGTAGCATTGCATGATAAAAGTAAACACAAGTTATGTTGACATCATGGAAGTCAAACATGCTAAAAAAATATTTAGGCTCTAGAGAGTGCTCTTCAACAAACACTATCATGATTTAAGATAAGATGCAACTCAAAAACTTCTACAGCAATTACATAGAAACATGGATTGCTTATGATAGCTCCGTTTTAAAGATGCACTCACAGAATGGCTAAGGCAAATTTGTTCTTTCTTTAATTTACATATCTAAGCATAGCCAAAAATAATTTGCGGCACCTAATTTGAATTCAATTTCAACATTGCTGAATCCGAGGTAATGCAAAGTAACTTGGAGCTCAAATAGAACCCGTTTTGTGCTTTTACATTCTCTTTCTTTCTTCCTAGATGTTTATAGCACTAAAAGACCAAAAAGCATTTATATTTGTAGTTTCAGTGGCAAAGGAATTTTCGCTCTAGAAATCACTGTCCCCATTCCTATGAAACCTGGGCCAGATGAAATTGCAAGCCAAGACGCTGTAGCAAACACTAGAGCACTTCACTCCCAGGCAAATGCTTGTATTAATTCGTATGAACATTCACTTTTCTCTTTAATTATGAGCTATATGTGAATTTCGAAATGTCAAAATTCATTTCTCCACTGCCCGCCTTCAATTTTATATCATTCATCAATATTTTTCCCAAGTGATCTAACATCTCAGACCTTCAATAGTCTCAGTGGCAATAAATTCAATGGATCAAAACGGTTCTATTTTTTTCACTCCCTAAGAACATACCAGATTGTAGATACTGAATAATCCTTCCTCTGTTGATACTTGGAGCAATAAATAGTACTTTGTCACTTAAGTTCCACAGTAGAATCAAGGCAGTCAAATATCTGACAAAAAGGATGAACAGAAACATATGAGACGAACAAAAACCAGATAGTTTGCTATTGAATATATTGTGTGTGATCCAACTGTGGAGTCAGCACATCACTGACGTACTCAGAAATCACTGTAGAAACTGCAGCACCACTAACACCGAGATTCAAAAAAAAAATTAATATTGGATCCAGTATTGCATTCAGTAAGTTGCCAGCTCCTGACACCCTGACAAGATGTTGTTAGTTACAAGTAAAGCTAAAAAATGGGAATTGGGACCAAAGGACATATGTATAAACAAGTCCAGAGCTATTTAGCATCAAATTGCATACCCAATTTACAGTTAAATCATAAATAGTTATCATAAAAATGTGGCAACAAGTTGCAAGCCTTCTGTCAAGAAGTGGCTAAATATTTTCAAATTCCTATTCCACTGGTACCTAGCCAGACTAACTCAAAATACTGCAATGTCTGATTACTGCATGAAGATATAAAATGCCATGCTAGGGCAAGGCCTTTCAAAGTCTAAATAGTTATTTAAGGCAAAAATGACTTTGATGCAGTTTCTAGCACGTTAATCACTGCAAAATTACCTACTTATTAGATCCATTAGAGCGAAACCAAGTTGATAGTATTGTATCCCACGTGAGCTTCGCAAGAAAACTTTTTGGCTCTAAATTATAATATATAATGTACAACCATCATATTCAGTTTGCTTTTTGCAATCCAATAGAGCTAACTGCCAGCAGCTTACTGCAATAATCGTACCGACTACATGAAATATTTAATTTACACCAAAGAAATGAATTGCAGAAGATGAGTAGATGACACAGAGAAGATATGCATGGATTATATTGACTACTATGTATGTAAATACAAACTATTGAATTGTAATACTTGCCAACCGCAAATAAAGGTGTTTTTGTATCCTTGAATCCGCGGAAAGTTCCTTGAGCAGCAAGTGCTATAACAATTGGTGGAGCACCGAAGGCCCTTAGTTTAAGAAATTGCTCAGCTGGCATGCGCATTGGTGAATCCTGTCATATACCGAGGCAGAGTAAAAACAACCAGAGAAAATTTTCAATAAATAGTGATATACACACGGTCACTAGGAATACAATTATTATAAAATTGGGGACATCCACAAAGAAAACATGATACGTGGTGCTTCTTTCTGCCAAATATAGTGGAATAGAGTGAAGGCATTTCATCTTGGGCATTGATTGCTAGTTAGCACATCACTGCACCTATCAGGGCTGTCTAGACATGGTAGGAAGCGTAAAAATAAAAATCTGGATAGGCTTCTCGTACATCAGGAACTATACATGAAAGTCCATGTCGTGATTTTTTTTACAAGTCTAAGCGTATTGATCTTTCTCAGGACAGATGGTTGTAAAGGGAAGGCCAAAGGCAATCATATAGATTTCAGCAAGTCTACATGCAATGCTTCTAGTTATTTTTTTCCAATCCTGTTACTGTAAAATTATTATCTCAACGTAAAAATACTTGAATTCACATGTTTCTCTAGCAAAGCATATTCAAAATTTTAGCAACAAAATAACAATCTTCTAATCAGTAGGAAACAAATTAATGTGTCCAAAATGAATATCTGATTAGCTAAACAAGACATACAACGTGTATACCCATCATATTCATTAAAAAGCTGGAGCTGGTGGAAAGTGCGACAGCTTCAATGATGCCAAGACCAGCAGCAAGTGCCAGAGAAGTTGATACTGAAGGAAGAAGTATGTTGCTTTGGTGACCTGCCTGGCGATCTTGTCAAAAAGCCACAAAAAGCCATGAAATAACCACATTAAATGATGTGTGAGGACCAAAAAGTTGAAGTTGCAGATGCTAGTAAAAAAGTACCTTGAGCAGTTTGATCACATTCATCAGCATCCTTGGTAACTAAGGCTTGCTCTTCAGCAACAAAGGATGTTGTAATATTGAGTAAAGGCACATTGAACAATTTTGACACTAGGTTGAACACTGAAGCTGATACACCAACTGCTGCCAGTTCAGCAGATCCTGCATAACATGACACGAAATAAACTCAAGATATTGCAAACTAGAAACAACTGATACAAAGCTAGCTTGAGCCGTGGCTTAATCAAAATTATGAATGTGCGTAGTTCACACCACAAACTAATGAGATAAAGTTAGTCTTGAAATGTGCAAAAAGCTCCATCGAGATTGAGGGATTGATATAAAGAAATGTGATCATCAAAGTGAGAGAACTAAATGGGATGAGCGAGGTGGGCAAGTAAAGGAGGTAATTCTTGCTGAAATCCATATTCATGACCTCTAATTTTATAATCTTAATCCAAGGTCAAATATTTCTTCATATTCTCTCAAATTCTTCCGTATCCTATTTACTAAACCAAAAGCAAGAAAGTATTCTACAAACTCGCTGATTTTCAAATTTAACCACAGATACACATTATAACTTAAAATCCTTCCACATGCCTATATTAAATTCTGAAAAAAAAAAAAAAAAAAAAAAAACGACACCACTAAATATTAAACAACAAAATGAAATACCCAAATGGCCAACAAATCCTGTAGAAACAAGTGAAGTGATGGGGTCGGCTGCTAGAGCCAATGCAGCCGGTAATGCAATTGACAGAATCTCCATTCCCAGTCCATCCAATTTAAATTCTTCCCTGCAAAACCCCAATACTACAAATCAAATTCACCCAACACACAAACACCTGTAACAGCTTCAGATATCATAAAATAAAGTACCTGAGACGATGCAATAATACAGTAATACCCGAGGCGTTATCCGGGTTCCGAGTTTTGACCCCATTATCTGCACCTAGTGATATAGGTTTTTCAGGAGGAGAATGAGGTATAGTACTGGGGTTTTTCTTGGACGAAGATTTGGGAATTGTTCGGAATTTCGCTGAATTACTATTGATAATTTTGGCAGTAGTAAAAGATTTGAAAGGTGGAACAGTGGAATTAGGGAAACAATAAGTATGATTATAGCAGTAGATATTATAATTAGGAGACTGGATGGAGAGAAGATGATTGTACTGGTGGTGGTGAATAAGGCCACCCGCCATGGCTGAATCCCTGGAGGAACAATAACAGAAAATCTATAGGAAGTTGGATTTTGTGATTGTCAACAAACCCGGGAAAAATATCCATTTGCCAAGAATAAATATTAGCGGTTAGAATGCTGAGTTGAATAAACGAAATATCTACAAATATTTTGCAAGTACGCAACCAAAGCATGGGAAAAAAAAGAAAAAAGAGCAGTACTAGTGTACTACTATGGTACTATTAATACAAAAAGGTACAAATTTAACTCATGGGTGGGTCTCGAGGAATAAATGATTAAAAAGTAGGAAAAAATTTTGAATATTAAGAAACGTAGATTTTTCAAATTCCTTGATATTGATTATTTGAGCAGATTTCTACTTAATTTAGTGTGTATATTGCTTTTATAGTTGAAAATCACGACTTGTAGGTGTATTGAGCCTCTGTTTGAGTCAAATTAAAATTTTTATTCTCATTTTTCACCACATAAATAATATTTTATCACATCAATAATTTTTGCTTCTTTTTTAACCACACATTCTCTATCAATCTACTATTCTAAAATATATTCTTTTAAGATAATGTGGCTCAAACACACCCTAGGCATAAAAAAGGAAGAGATTTGAAGAGTAATCAAAGTTAAAGGGATGAAACTGAAGAGCTACTAGGAAGTTGGGACTTGATTGGAAGTTTTTAAAATGCTGATTGGAAGAATTCACAAGTTTTGGGGACTATTGTTTACATTTTAAGAGTCTGGGGTCCAACTTATACATTCTCAAGATGAAGGATCAATCCAGATGACATTAGAAGCGATATGACCGAAGATGGCTAAATTGAAGATTGAGGGTCTAAAGAGTACACAAACTTAGAGCTAGGCACTAAAACTGTGCATAAGCACGAATATGCGGACTGCGGTCACAGGATGCCTAGTTGCGAACTTGCGATCGTTGCGGGTGCAATTTTAAGTCCATTAGGGCATCTTCAACGGTACTCTAAACTAGTTCAAATTGTGATTATATCTTTCGATGGAGAGTTGTAAAGGAAATGTAAAGTGCATTTTTTGATAGGAAATATCTCTTTTTTTCTTCATCTACCTGTGAGACTCGTAAGAGACAAAAAGCTATCAATCCATTTGCATTCAATTTTTTTCTGTTTTAGATCTTTTAATTGAAATAGAGTTTGAATTTAGATCCACCGAAATGTAAAAGTGATTTTGAAGATACCAATTTACACTCAATTTTATATTATCATTGGAGATGCTTTTAGGTGCATGTTTGTCGCAAGTGCGATCCAACCAACACAAAGAGTTCAATTTTGTTTTCAACCCAGCAATAATTGAGTAAATGAACCGTTCTCTTGCAGAATAAAATCAACAAATAGCTAATAAATAACTTTAAATTTTGTTAAACATTCACTAATACTCATTTTTGGTCTTTCACGTCTCAATTTTGAATGCAAAATCATTCCAAACTTTTCGTGGTTTTAATTTTTCAATGTTTGACGAACCATTTATATTAAATAGAACGATCATATTAGTAAATACAGAAAAGTTATACTTGAAAAGGAGATGTGAATGTGAGCTACGGTCACACAAGACAATGTTTAAATATTTTCAATCATGCTTAATGTACAATATTTTTGACAATATTGTTGACAACATGTATTGGATAGTTTAAAAAACAATTAATCTTGTCAATCAAAATTTTTTTTTTTTTTTTTGCCATCTATAACATTGTCAACAATATTGTTGTAAAAAAAACATTGTACAAAAAGCATTATCCAAATATTTTATGCTCTTTCTTCTTTAAGTTTATCGATCCTACTACAGTGACAAAGTCAACGATAGAAGGGATACGTGTCAATACATAATTGGACAGTTTGATAAAAAAAAACACCCAATCACACCTTGTGGTATTACTAGGCTTCTTATCATTGACCTGGCCAAGAACCATTATTCTAGGTTTATTACAAGTGTCCTCATTGGCTTGTGTACTCTCTTATATATGTGAACTCACAAATCACAATGTACCATATATATTTGTCTGCACTTCTTAAAAGTAAAATCTTCTTCTCTGCATGGAATATTATCACCGGCAAAAAAATAGGCTTTTTTTTTGGGAATAATATATTTTCCAAGAATAGAAATGTTTGTAACGACCATATCAATTTATATATTATCCCATCACTTATTTTAACACCAAAACCAGTTAAAGCTTTGCAGTAAAATTCATTATTCAGGTAGCATTTGCAGATTTTCATATGTTTGGCTAATGTTTATAAATACTAAAATCACTTTTTATCCGTATATTTTAAAAGAATCACAAATAGTCAAATACCATCAACTTATACATTACTTATTTTTATCTATTTATAATTTAAATCATTTATAAACATTTTCTAACATGTTCTCACAATTCATACATCCGTGTGAAGTATAAAATTAAGTGAATACATTGCGATGAATTAGGCTTGTGTTACATGGTTTGGTGACTTCATATTGTTTCACGTTAGCAGGTTTGACAAGTGTTTATAAATAATTGAGATTATAAATAACAGTGTCTTAAAAAGTTAACCTAACTGCAAGCAAAACGTCCCGTCTTGACGGTAAGTGTGAAATTAACGTTTAAGGCGCACTTAGGCTCTCTTTATTTATTTAATTTAATTTATTTTTTTAAAAGCACTTTATTTGATTTAATTTCAAGTTTTCTTTGAAAATTGTATAATTGACTAATTGTAGGAATTATTAGTAAATCCCTATTTGATCCGGATTAAAATCTGATTTTAATCCAAGTCAAAATCAAACAATCATTATTAACAACGTCTTTCATGAGTTCCATAACTTTTTAACCACACATTTCAATTTTTTTTTATCACAATATACTAAAAATCTAATTTTATTCCCTACCAAACATCCTCTAAATATGGTATTTTATAATTTTAGATGTTTATTATGTACTGTCTTAATTATTAAATAATTTTTAGAATGATTAAAAAATTTAAATAATATAAAAAAAATAAGAAAGCACTTTTTTTTTAGCTTAGGCCTCACTTGGGCTAGTAAAACTTGAAGCTTAGAGTCCATATCTAACTACACTTTACGTTTTTTAGAACAATGATAAATAAATAAAAAATGAGCTATTGCAAAAAATATGTGAATAAAAAAGGACTTCGGTATTTATTAACAAGTTATAAACGTGAACAAAAAATATCTCACTCTGAATACGATTTAACTTTCTGGATCGACATAAATGCTACATCAAGCGGAAATCAAAAGCCTCCTTTTGTAGGTATTGAAAGTATTTTGTGGAGAATTTCTTGGGACTCGGAGCATAATACTCCTTTGTATTCTCCTTTTGTCTTCTTTTTGCATGTGTACCAAACCACTTATAATATTCCTTGTGTTCTTTCTATTTTGCCTAAAAACCCGATTTCACAATTGTTTCTAACCTTAATCCGCATGGCAACAAGTTAGAGAACACTGTAGACTAAAGAAAAAAGAACTGTGGAGTGTCGACAACACGCCCCCACACACCAAACAAAAGCTGGGGGAATAGAATCAACAGTACGACGTCCCTTCTTGTCCTCTGTCTAGTTTTGTCTTCATATTGTCTTCGTGAATGTATATTACATACAAATAACACAAGTATCTATATATTGATAATATGGGAAGGAGCAAAAAAGGCAATAAGGCCAGGTAGAGGTGAGCATGAAGCGAGGAGAAGTAATTGCGGAAGAGAGAATTAGTGAGATTAGGGGATGTATAAAGAGCAGCAAAGGGCCATGGCTGGTTCGTAGAGCCACCAAAGACGGTGGCGTAGTGACTAAGTATCGGTATCCATCGGAGAGGGAGCGGCAGAACAATAAACAAAGGGAGAGACGACGGCGGTCCGTGGCCCATAAAATATTTGCAGGGCTTAGGGCTCATGGGAACTACAACCTTCCAAAGCATGAAGATACCAATGATCTTCTCAAGGCTCTTTGTAAAGAGGCTGGATGGCAAGTTGAGGAGGATGGAACAATTTATAGGAAGGTGGGCTTCTTCAATCTATCATTTTCTTTGAACTGTTTGCATTAAGTCTAAATTTGAGATTCACTCTACCATTGGCAGATTTTACCTATAATTTTCATTAGGACAAGTTATCCATGTCCTAATGTTTGACATTCTAATTTAATTTTCTTGTTTTAATATTGATAGCATCCTGCAATGGGAATGCCAAGCTCGATCAACATAGATTCTTGTCAAGTTTCGATGGACGAAGATCAAGAATATTGTAAATGCATTGATGATCACACTGAGTCAAAACTTGGAGATCTTCAGTCAAGAACCATATTACCGCTTGAAGAAGAGCGTGATATTACCCTTACCCTAACCACATTGCCAGTGGAATGATTATGTACTGAAAACTTAATATTGAAGTGATCCCAGTTCATTTTCTTGAAATGCCTAGTGAATGTTTGGTGCAATGTGCTGGGTAGACAGTATTGTAATCGATTTTCTACTTCATTTTTAGCCTTAAAACTGTTATTGCCACCTCAAGTGCTCCTGTGAAAACAATTGAAAGTGTTAAATTGGAACATGAAAACATGAAACGGTCCTAGTTACTTTGGGGCCATATGAGGTGAAAATCTCTTGTATGGTTCTGTATTCATTTTAATCAAAGACTTGATGCACACAAAATATTTTTAGATAGGTAGCTTCATCACTCGAATTCAAGACCTTTGCTTGCTCTCATATTAAATTAAATCACTCCATCTAAAAATTTGAACCTTTAAAACAGGGGACACTTAAATGCTGGTTTCGACGGATGTTGTACTGAATAATATAAGCGCACAAAATTTCATTCCAGGCATCAGACACTCCTGAAAGGCACCAATGTGCACAATCTGCATAACTTCTTGGATTCAACAGTTGATCTTCTGTTGATTTGAATTCCTCAAAAGCACTCTCTACTGTTCTCATCATCTTCTGATTTGTTTCACCTATGTAGCCTTTCGGAAAATTGGTTCTGTTTCTTTATAGCAATTTTGATTTGCACTTGTGCCCCATTCATCACCCCTGCAAATATTAAATATTACATGGCATGTGATATTTGAAGCATTGACATCAGCAAAGATTGGTATTCAAAACGAAAAATTATGAAGAATTTCTTGTGATTTAGGATCTGTAAAGTAGAAATGATATTCAAGATTTTGAAGCGTCTGATCATTATATTGGGTAGGACCCTTAAAACGGGCTGGTAAAGCGAAATCACTCGATTGACTTTAACCTACAAGCTAAGCATTAGCATTTATGTGACTTGTTACGCTGTTAAAATTAGGGGTTCCATCTTAAAGGGTCGACATTATTAAGAGGAGTAATCCAATTCTTTATAAATTTGTCTATATTTTCATCTTTATTTGAAGTGAGATTTTATCCCTTAACATACCCCCACAATATAGTGACATATTTGAGCAAGCAAATCTTGAAATTTGTGTGCTTATTTTTTAGTGTTAATCGGATCAAATTGCTCGTTTGAATTTAATAATCTCTGATACTATGTTAAAATTTTGGATTCCATCCTTAAAGGTTAATCTTGTTAAGAGGAGTAATCTGATCCTTTATAAATTAGTTTATATTTTCATCTTTATTCTACGTGAAATTTTATTCCTTAATATACGCAATGACAATCATTAAGCCCCTGTTTGTTGTAGATTAAAATTAAATTTTTAGTAGATTTTGATAAAAGTTAATGGAATGTGTTATTGAAAGGTTGTGGGTCCTATGAAATGTGATTAAAATTAATTGTTGACTTTAACTTGAGATTAAAATCAAATTTTAATTTGTACCAAACGGGGGCTAAATTCTACTTCTCGCTTTAGACCTAACATTCGCAACAACCTTTATATTCGAACTTGGTGAATACTATCAGGTCGTCTTTCCAAGGAGGTCAACTCCAAAAAGGTGCATGCTCTCATACAAATTGTTGCTACCAGATAACTTTCTTTTAAATGGTATATAATGAGAGGTGTCTAAGTGCCTGTGCAATGTGCAATCAGATCACTAAAATCGTATGCTTATGTGTGGGATGGGGGTGGCTTAAATGTATAAAAAACTATCATACCTTAGGTGAGCTGGGGACATCCTAATGAAGTATAGCTGTGTCCTGGTTCTGTTAACATTGATTTCCAGCCAATCTGATAATGTCTTTAGGGCCATTTCATAACTTCTTAGCATATCTATTTCCTTGTAGATGCCATCTGGGCTTTCAAATGATCCCCAAATGTTACAGAATAAGCTGTCAATTAATGCTATCATGAATTTTGGAGCAAAAGTTTCTAGTTTCATGAATTGCTTGAAGATAAAGATTTCGACGAATTCACTTACAGAATCTTCATTTTAGGGCTTACCCACCAAAGATATGTGTTGAAGATGATTATATCTGCATCAGTCCAATGTTTCACAGATCGCAGGTTTGGCTCCCGAGATTCAACGCATCAAGGCCGTCCTCCCCTCATTCTTTGGCCGGCAAGCTCGAACAACTAGTATACACGCATGCTATGAGTAGGATATAAGGAAGAATACATGCATATGATCATATTTCATTAGTGCACTATTAGTAAGATAGGTCTCGAGCCTAGCTGTTAGCGTATTTGCCGTGCCGAATGGGGAGCTAGACATTCTCACTGCATGACATTCTCCCCCATTCGAATTCGCTTACGTCCTCGTAGCGAGAAGAGAATTTCGCATCAATACGCATTCATCTCGTTGCAAGGATAACAACGGCACAATTCCATATGGATAGGCCTCCAAACCTGCAATAACTCGTACTTGCCGCCTCCGACACCAACCTTCACCCTCCGCTCCTCTGAGCATTGGTTCCTCGGGTGGACGGTCTCGGAACCGCAGCGCCTCAACGCATGTCGAATTGTGCCCTGCATGGTGCGCTCTTCGAAACCTCCTTTGAAAGGCACCTAGGCAATTGCGCAAAGCTGTCCCTCTTCATCCTTATTCCTCATAGCTTCCTTCGTCGTGTCCTGCCAACTCGTTGACACGATCCGTGGCCCAAAATCTTTTCTCCACAAGAACACACGACATTGTCCAATAACAACACCGCATGCTCGAGCGGTCCCACTCTGATACCAACTTTCACGGATCGCAGGTTTGGCTCTTGAGATTCAACGCCTCAAGGTCGCCATCTCCTCATTCTTTGGGTGGCAAACCCGAACAACTGGCATACACGCATGCTATGAGTAGGATATAAGGGAGAATACCTGCATATGATCATATCTCATTAATGCACTATTGGTAAGATAGGCATCGCGCTTAGCTGTTAGCATGCTTGCCGTGCCGAATGGGGAGCTAAGCATTCTCACCGCGTGGCACAATGCCTGGTATGCTTCTCTATTGCTTGAACTCTTAACAATTCTGTCTGGTAAACTGTGTGGTTTAGTGGATCATCAGAGTTCGATTCGACTAGAAATGGGGACCAATAGAAATCAATAGAGACGTTGTATTCAAGCAATTTCGTGTATTTATAACACCATTAAAGATGTATAAATATAAGTTCCACATCAGCTAGACATGAGAATATTTCAGTACATAAAGGATTTGGGTTAATCACCAATAGACTAACTTTTTGGGATAAAACCCAAAGTCCCAAAATGATGAAAAAGCAAAGATAAGCACAATTTCTACCAAATGTGACATCGCATTTGGAACTCGCAACGGCTTTGAAGGTGAACAAATTGCCAATGATCTTTCTGGATTTAGATGGTGAAGGAATTGATGATTACATCAAGCAGACCAGTGAATCCCATCGATTTCTGTTCAACGAATCGCCAACGAACACAAGCCTCTTACCCCTTAGCCTATTTAACAAACTTGTGGCATTGGACTTCGCTGCACGAATAGATTCTAATATTTAAAAGTTCGAATTCATAGACAAGCAAAAAGACCATGACAATTTCATATCAGAGTGCTTACCTTGGGAGGTCACATTGGTGAGGCTGCCACCTCCAGTTCTGATAGTTCAAGTCCTTCCTGTCATACTTCTCGCAAGCAAACTCGTCTGCCAAATACAAACATTTTCGCTCTTTGTAAAGAGGGTAAGACTGGTTATCGAATACCCATCTGACCCTAAACAAGTTACATTCTGATGACGAGTTATTCTTCATGGCCTGAGCTTCTACTTCTTCCATCCACTGCTTATTTTCTGTGGCTTTCATGTATATGCCAGCAATGAGCAAAAGCACTATGGGAAGAGCCACAAGGCAACGGTAGTTGAATTTTATTCCAACAATACGATTTGCATTAGCCATGTGAGTCCCTCTTTTGTGCATCTGTACATGTATTCCCTGATTTTTTTATGAACGAAGAGTAGGTGAATTTGCATACCAAATTCTTGAGCAGTTAGGTTTGGTTCAATAATTGGATGAAGTCAAACTATCCTTAATTATTTTTGAGAGTAACCTAATAATGTATTTAGTAGTTAGAGAATATTTCAGATCATCCAATAAAATATTTGTTTTTCTGGTCTTTCAGAACTCAAAGATTCACTGATGAAGGATCAATTTAATTTTTTATTTTTTATTTTTTATTGTTCAGTTTAATTTTTTTTTTTTATTATTCCATATAAATTTTAATGTCCATCCTTTTATGTTCGTAGTCGATACAATTTTTTCCCTTCCCTTCTGTTTCTTTGGAGAACTTGTCTATCCAACTAGCTACCGTTATAATCACAAACTACCTTTGGAATATCTTGGATACTAGACAACATGTAGTACATGCATGACAAACATACCCTATGCAGGGAAATATGTGCGACAAACTTTCCATTTTAAAGTTGAAACAACATATGATCATCAACTCAAGTTGGTCCATAGTTAAAAATATAAGCATACAGAAGATGATTCCAAACATCAGGAACTCCAGGGAGACACCAGTGTATACAATCTGCATAGCTAAGGGGATTAGATATTTGTTCTTCTGTCAAAGGTTCCCATTGTTTCCTGTAAATTGAAGGGTGTCCATCTTTTCTGTAATCCGAGAGCTGTGTAATGTTCATTATTTGTACCTTTAAGCCTCTTTTTTGAAGTTCATTAATTGTAGTTTCAACTATTTGCATCATCTTGGGATCTGTCCCACTTCCCCTGTATCCCTCTTTGAATATTGCTTCTGTTTCAGTATAACAATTTCCTCCTTTGGATTTGCCCCATTCTTCTGCCCTGCCATTTCATTAAAACAAAAATCACGCTATTATCGATGGTATTCGAGGAAACTTACCTCAAATTTGTTGGAAATAAGAATTAGTTTATTGTATCGTACCTTTCATGAGTAGGTGACATGCTCATGAAAAATAATTGAGTTTTAGTCCTATTAACATGGATTTCCAACCAGTCAGACCATGTCTTTAGAGCCATTTCATAGCTACGTAACATATCTATTTTTTTGTATATTCCATCCGATTTGTTGAATGAACCCCACCTGAGAAAAATAGTAGAAACTTTACATCCTCAATAAATATTTGATAGCATTTTTTTCACCAAATTGTGTGATAGGACTTTTTGTATCATGAATTGGCATATTCATTGGATTCACTCTAATCATTGACCTAGTCAAAGCACAAGGCACTTCGGTCACTACAACGTCTTACTAGTCGAACTAGTGACCTTTGATTCAAAAAACGAACCCATGATTCTATTGTTCTTTGACCTGATTAATGATCGGATCGAATCTGATATGTATAGTCGAACTAGTTTTAGTATGATTTTTTTGTTTAGTACTCACAAGACTTCCATTTTAGGGTGTCTCCACCAAAGGTAAGTGTTAAAGACAAGTATATCAGCATCTGTCCAATGTCTGGCATGCTTTTCAATGGCTTGAGCTCTCACAATCCGATCCGGTAACCGATGGCTGATCGGATCATCAGAATTGGATTCCACCAGCAATGGCGCCCAATAAAATTCAACTTTTGCGTTGTATGCCTTCATTACGTTCCACAAACGAAAATTTATGCAAGTGACACAGTAAACAGGGAGAATAATGATAAGTAAAACTGTTTTGTTCTCATCATTATTAATGTGTCTTACACAAATTCAATGACAATTTTAAGACATTAAATTAATTATCTCCAACGTCTCTGGAAGTTTTGTGTTTATGTAATAGAAGATTTGTGTACATTGAAGCACATAGTACGTAACAACATACACAATCTTGTATCACATACACATCGCAATGGGAACAAACCCGTAAACCCCACCACCCGATCAAAGACAAGTTGAATAAGAAACTTGGCCTCACTTGACCTAATCAAGATTGATCAACTTGAGTCAGGATCTTTTTATGTAAAAACTCTTACTCAACCAACATGAATTTCCTCTACTCGAGCTAAGTTGAATTGAGAGGTACCAAGTATTTGAATTTTGTCCCACTCGATGGGATCTAGAAAATGCTAACACAAAATTATAATAATTAGTTTATGAACAGTAGGTATGGACTGACCTTAGCCTTGAAGGTGATCAAGGAGCTGCCATTGTTGTGCATAGATTTAAGCCCTTTTGGAATGGCCTTCTCAAGTAGACATACCATTGACACCCACTGCCCTCTATTTAGAGAATCCCCCACAAAAATTAGCCTTTTATTCCTCAATCTCTCCAATAGTGCTGTGGCATTGAACCTTAATTAAGATAAGAAAACAACATTCCACCAACTTTTAATCTTTGACGGAAATATAATCTAAATAAACAAGTTGTCCCTTCTTAAGAATTTAAGTTTTTAGACGAAGTATATTTTTTTACGAGATCATAGAAATAAAGTTATCCTCTTTCTAAATATTTAATTTTTTAGATGAAGATCATATAAATAAAGTTCTCAGTCTTTGTAAATGTTTAAACTTTTAGATGAGTATTTCACTGCAAACTTTGTGAATGAGAGAGAGAGAGAGAGAGACCTTGGTAGATCACAGTGGTGAGGTTGCCATCTCCAATACTGATAACTCAAGTCATCTCTCCCAAACTTGCCACAAGACAATTGATCCGACATGAATGTACACTCTTCCTCTTTGTAAAGAGGATAAGTCTGGTTATCAAAAACCCATTTTCCTGAAAACAAATCACAACCAGAAGATGAAGAATCATTCCCAGTCGTTTGATGAACTACTGCATCATCTTCTTCTATCAACTGCCCACTCTCTGCAGTCAAATAAATGGCTCCCACAATTAAGGCAGCAACAAGCAGTGCTATAAGGGAATGGAAACTACACCTGACTGCCATTGATCCATTAATGATGAACGATGAATTCTTTTTCGTCATTCCGTTTTCTCCTTTCATGATGAGGGATCAGTGTGTGGGAGTCTCTATTTAGGGTTTATCTTATCTATAATATCAAGTGTTCTTTAGTCGTTGGTTACTGTTCTTTTCTTCTTTGGGTAATCAAAGCGGTTGGAGAAAATGAAATTTCAGGATTTGTAATCATGAATGAGGAGTAGTACAACTGAATTAAGGAGTTGTTGGGTCTTCTTCCATTAATGCTTATTACAAATGTACCCTATACAACTTTTTTACTTTTTTTATTTTTTTTTCAGTTTTAATCTTATAGCCCTAGTGCCAATTTATTGATTTCTCAAGTATATAACTATATATATGCAAATTAACATTGTCGTTTAGCAAACGGCGATAATTTTAGAAGATAGCATTATTGCACGAAAACAAACCGTGAAGTTGACCATTTAAAATTAGGACTCGTGATAAATAATCAATGACGGTGAAGTGTTTAAAGTGCCACGAAAAAAAAAAAAAAAAACGTAGTTCTGTATCTTAACGTATTGAAAATATTTTGACATGAAAAATGTAACAAAATTATGTTGTTAGTGAATACTCTTCAATTAACTATGATAGAAACTTTACCATATCTCGTTCTTTCTGCCATTATGAAACCTTTTAACAATTCATTACAAAAGTTTTCCATGACATTATGTAACCAACATTATCATCAACAGTTGATTTCGTGACAATTTTTAATGGCGGAAGTAAAAGCAATTAATCATTTCATCTATGAATAAATCTCCTTTTTTTTAAAAAAAAATTAATTTAAACAAGAATTAAGATTGGTTTTGAGTGGAGGGCTTTTTGGTAAAACAGAGAAGAAACGTAACTTTATCTACTATGTTATATTACAGGTAACAACTTGGATGTTAAGTTGGCATATTAGGTTGTGCTGTTGGGTTTGTTCAGCTGTTGACATCTCAATTCCAAGACCGTTGATGTCTATTACCAAATAAAAGAAAAAGAAAAAGAAAAATATACAAACATATAGTAGACGTTAAGGTACTCCAAAACAAGCCCATGCGTTTCTAACATTCAAAAGAGAGTACAAATGAACTAAGTTCGTGAATATTTGGTATTAAAGAAATAAATGTGAATAAACAAATAATTTCTCAATCTAACTCTAGTATTTGAGTATTATCGCTACTCAATGATGAAAATTTGTGTATAGATCCTCTGATAAAAGGACGTATGCATGTAATTAGATAACATGTTCGACGAATAATACTACATTAGTATAGATATGAGACACGAATTGAAGATTAACTCGATTAAGCTGGGTTAATCATTTGGAATCTCTCCGTACGAACCTTTCTATGCCCAATGCACTGAACTTGGAAAGACCGAATGCCTTGATTCTTCCTCTTCTCCTCTCCTGGAACATCCCAAGAGTGTGAAAGGCGGCTATACCTCAGGCAAGGAGCGCTTCCTCTAGAGAATATGAAATATGTCAGAATTTCCTCGATACCGGAGCAGCTAAAAGAAGCAGTAGCAACCTATGGAATAGTACTCCGATATGTTGGATTAATGTTTAGAAAAAAATAATGTTATTAGTTAAACTCCTGAATCAGCTGCATTTAAGTCATTATTTGAAACAAATTCAAGTTTAAAACAATTAGGTGTCGTTCTCTTTGTGTTTCAGTTTTCTGTTTTGAGTTTTCAATTCGTTTTGAGTTTTGTGTTTTGAATGTCTATTTTGAAATTGTTGAAAATGTGTTCTTTTGGATATTTTGAAAAATCATTTCCAAAAACTAAAAATGGAAAACACGTTCTTTTTCCTCCAAATCATTCGCATCTTTCTTCCACCCTATCTCTCCCCCTCTGTCACGTCTCTCTCTTCTTCCCCCCCTCCGTTGCGTCTCTCTCCCTTCTTCACGTCCTCATCGTCGCGTCTCTCTCTCTTCTTCCATTTCCCTCTCTGTGAACGGTGGTTGGGTGCGATATTGGCTGTGATTTTGGGTACGATTTTGGGTGTGGATGGGTGCGATTTTGGCTGCGGCGGTGGTTGGGTGCGATTCCTTTTCTTCCTTTTCTTTTTTATTTTGCTTCTGGTTCTCTCTGTGAACAATGGTTGGGTGCGAATTTGGCTATGGTGGTGGTTCGATTTTTGGCTGCGACGTTGGTTGGGTGCGACTCAGTTTCTCCATTTTCTTTTTTATTTTGCTTCTGGTTTTCTCTGTGAACTGTGGTGGTGGTGGTGCGAATTTGGTTGTGGTGGTGGTGCGATTTTTGGCTGATGGAGAGATGTTTGGCTGTGGTAGTGGTGATCATCGGCGATGGAGGAGAGAAACCGGTGAGATGAGATAAGAGGCAGATTGTGGAAGGGAGAATGAACTGTGGTGGTAGTGCGATTTTTGGCTGATGGAGAGATGTTTGGCTGTGGCAGTGGTGGTCATCGGCGATGGAGGAGAGAAATCGGTGAGATGAGATAAGGAAGAGGCAGATTGTGGAAGGAAGAATGAATAGTAATTCCATTTCCCGTGTTTTCCATTTTACCTTGATTTTGCTAGAAAACAACCAAAACGGTTGAAAAGTCATTTTGCGTTTTCAATGTAAAAAGAAATTTCGTTTTCGAAAACGCGTTTTCGGAAATAGCAAAGAGAACACGTTTTCCCCATTTTGGAAAATTGAAAACAGAAAATGGCCCGAAAACGGCAAAGAGAACGACACCTTATAGTTTTTTAAAATTTGTTATGTCTTGTTTAATTGTACTCATTCGAATACTATATTTCTTGAATTTTGGTTGGTATCTCATATCTGGTGAGAGGGGATAAAATGGCTGTCTAGTTAGCGAATATTACAATTTAAAGCACTAATTTTGTTCTTTGATCAGCGTCTCATAGATCTTCTTCAATATTTTCTTACTTAATGCTAACGGGGAAATAGCGTTCAATGGTTTGATGAATGAAAGATAAAATGGAAGATGCAGAAGAACTCCCATTACTTTTAACTATTTTCTGCAGATCAAAAGCTCTTTTGGAAGTAGCTTAGTTTAACATTTTTGTTTTAGCTGGCTTATGTAAAGATAGGGTTTTTAGGAGATTACACCCTCCATTATTTTCTGTCTTTGTATCTTGTTGGAGATAAGGAGAAGGAAATCCAAACTCCACACGAAGGTTTGAATTTGGTAACCTAAAAATTATCATTCAAACTAGAGTAGCTTTTCCAAAACATAAAAAAAAATGGTTGGTATGATAATTTTGTAAAAATTAAGGACTAGCTCCGTGGTTGTTTATAGACAATTACCTAGAGGTTCAAGGATCAAATTCTCATTAACATGATTTTTGTAGAATTTCAAAAATGCATACTGCAATCCGAGTTTAATAACTAATTAACTTTGCTCTAGGAAACACCAACAAAAACACGAGTATTGAACATGAAATGAATAAATAGACAAATAGATTTTTTTAAAAAGTACCGACGTATATGATGCATCTTGACATGCTAATTAAATTTTTTTTTTTTTTTTTATATTGCAAAGTAAACTTATTTTTTGTTAATCCGACATGTCAACAATACATCGACAATGTATTTGTAATTCCATCAACGTGTCCAACTATACAAAATCAAAAAATAATAATTTAGACACACTATCTATACGTGTCCAACTATAGAAATAAAAAAAAAAAAAAAAAAAAATAACTTTAGACACGCCACCCAATATTTTTGACACACGTTTGTGTCGTGGATGTCCGACGTGGTGTGTCGGCAGCGTGTCAATAACGTTTTCAACTTTACAAAACTAAAACAAATAATTAGACATGTCACTAGACATTTTCGATGTGTATCGGTGCATCCTAGTATACAATGGTAGCAAAATAAAACATACTCTAGAGTCCAGAATATACCAAAACATTATGTCCATAACCTGACAAGTGACAACCTAACTATGGAATGTAAAGAAATTTTATGCCTTGAGAAGAAGATGTCTACCAAATAATTATTATGAAGTAATTTTTACATTATTCTTAAATACTTCAATGAGTCTTCCTTATAGAAATTTTGCAATTGCTTTGTTCAAAATGTTGAAAAAATAAAGCAAATAGATATATTTAATGTATCTTTGCATCATAAGCCAAAAATTTGTGTCGTGGATATAATTTCACGATATATGTCCATTTTCACCACCCAAGTCAAGAATGAGTGAATTAATTAGGGTTATGGTTAATTTGAGATTGTTTTTTTTTTTAAATTCTTCCAATTATATTATATTCTTTACAAATCAACAAATATTTGGCGGTCAAATTCTTGGTATTTAATACAATTAACATGTTTTTGGACAATTAATCATTTTTCGCTGCATCAAAAATCCCTATTTAGAAAAATAGTATTCACGTTAGAGTTTAGTTCCTCACAAAAGCAATTGTTAACACTACTTTGATTGTTGTTGGCTTTGTCTTAAGAGTTACGAGCAGTTGCTCCTTGAAGTCAAAGGAACCTAAAATATTTCATTAACGCGAACACCCACTTTCGCCCAATGTTTGTCCTAATAGGTGCTAAAAGCATCAATAAAATTAAATGCACATACTTGGTTCACATTAAGTTTCACATTCCCCTCACATGGGGGTGAGACCCTTCATTGTGAGTTATCACTCCTATGTGAGGGGGATGTGAAACTTAATGTGAATCAAGTGTGTACATCTAGCATGGTTCGTTGGGCACGTTGATGCATACAATTTGGGAGCTTAAAAATATCATTATTTGATGTTGTGGTTGTGGTCATCCTCTCTCCACACCATGTGCTTTAGGGAGGAGGAATGGACCGGGACCATAACTTGGCCTACGTACAGTGTTCCTTTTCGAATGATTCAAAATGGGGTTTCCTCTAAATTCTACGTCTCTTTGGGAATTTTTAATATAACGTCTACTTGGCTAAAAAAACAATTTAGAGATGTCCCCTCTTCTTCAATACTTGCACAAGAAGGAACTAGTTGTTGGAAATGTGTTATTTGATGAATGAGAAATTAAGCCAAATTTTGAATTATTGAAAAATTATATGGAATATTGTGAAATATTCTAGAAAATATGTAGATGAAAAGATGTGTCTTTTCATATGGATCATGACTCTTGGAGATCATGACTTTTGACATTATTTTTCAATAATTGTCTCTTTATGTAGAGATGTAATTGTATCTCTTTATGGAGAGATATAAATTCTAAGAGATGTGTATCTTGGTATGGATGTTCCAACTACTATATAAGGGATCCCACATGTTTGAATTTGATATGGAATAATGAGAAGTGGAACAAATTCAATTGATAGTTCCATATCATTCCATTTCATGTTTTACTTTAGTTTTGCATAAAACACTTTGTAGAAGTGATTATTTCTTGCATCAAAATCATGGTTATGGTAAAGAGAGAATTCCGTTCGAGTTCGTTGGTCTAAGTCATTTGGAGTGCTCCTATGGCTAGACGTGGTCGTTGTATCTTGGGAGATGATTGTCAAGAAACCGTTAGTACCGATGCGGGGCAAATTCATCTTAAGGACAAAGTGTCAAACACTTGCCTCGACCGATCGCATCACTTGCATCTCCTCTTTCTTTTTCCGATTTCATTCTAATTTAGTATTTTGATTTCTGAAAGTAACTGATATTCTTTTGATTTCATGCTAAGGTTTGAATTGAAGAACAACGTGCGTTCACTCATATTGGGAAGTGAAGAATCAATATTATTATATTCGAAGTCGGTAAATCATTATTTTATCTTCTCAAATCAGATTTCGATAAGTCGAATTCTATTTCGATTTCACGAGTATAACACGGTACGTATTGATTTGAATATAACGTGCACAATTATCAGTGTAATATCTCCAACACTAGTCACACGGAGATAACCTCGTCCAACTAGCGTATCAAGACGAATAACAGAAGTCATCAATTCATAAAAGTATTTGCACTAAACTTTTCTTCAGAGACTAGGTCAAAGATTAAAGGGACCCCTTCAAGACTCGAGAAAGAATTAATAAAAGGCGAAGGTGAAAATATGTTTCTCGAAAGACTTAGTGAATCCATTAATGCTTAAATTGTTTAGTTAAAATTTGGAACAGAAGAAAAGGAATGGGATAGCGTGAAGGCATTGATCATAAGTAGACAAGAAGATTATTAAAAGCCGCTACTATAGTGTCCACTTGCTACCAATAACGTCCTATTCGCTCTACTTATTATTCAAACTCACAGTACAAACAAACATATGACCAACTTGCGTATACTTTTACTATAAAACAAATTGCAAGTTGCAAGTTGGTCTAACCAAAACTACAAGTTGCAAGGTTAGCTGTTGATTCCCATCACATATTCACATTTAATTTTTTTTTTTTTTTAATAGGCAACATGAATATATACTTGTGGACATTGGAAATTTCTAGGTTGTAGACCTTTTTTCCATTTAAAAAAAAAAAAAAAAAAACTCAATAGCTACTACTTCTACTTAAGCAAAATGGGTTCATATTACATCTCATTTAACTTTTAGCAACTAATAAAGATCCTGCAGAAAACAAATAACCTTTTTTGCAAAAAAAAAAAAAAAAAATGAAAAAGAAAATCTATCGAGTAAAGTCTTATATATGTTCCTTTCGAATAACGCAGCTAGTACTTATGGAACTAAAATGACAATCCCAACAATTTTTGTTTAGAAGTTAAGCTTTTCTTTTTTGAAATTTAGATAATTTTCACGTTAATTCATGTTTCATGTTCGAGTTGGCAATGCTTACATATATCAACAAACGCCAAAATTGAAGTGAAATATCCAATGTTTTAATCATTTTATACGAGGATTTTCACTGTCATAAATTATTGAACTCAGATAAGTGCATCTTAAACCAATTAAAACAAATGATTTATAAAAAATCTCGACCTAGGAATAATATCAGCCGACAATGGAACGTGTGATTATTTAAATTAATCTCTTTTGAGAGTTCCAACCTTAGCTAGCAATTAGCAGCATCACGGCCGCCTTAACCACTTGCACATCGAAAGGTTGGCCATTTCACTCGTAATTGACATCTAAAAAATATTTTTTTTGCCTTCACAATATATAATCAATTCAATTGTTTTCTGATTATCATACATCTCTCATATTTTTCTTTCTCCTCCCCTCTCTCGTAAAAATTGAAATGTCCAATTAAATTATTTCATATAAACTGTCATATCACCAACATTTCATCATCATAATGATAAATATCATTATTTTAAGTTCAAATAATAATTGAAAAAACATTGAATCTTTTTAAGCAACCACATTATTTTTCTAAAAGCTAGGAAAAATTAATATAATTCCACAAATTACAAACATAAATAAATAAAAAAATAAAAACTGTGAATTTCTTGGACGAACAATGACAATTGACAACCTCAAAAAATGTGAATATTCATGATTTATGAAAGCAAAACATTAATGGTGCGTTACACGTCAACAAAAACAAGGCCGATTGGCAGATAAATCTGATATCAGTACTTCTCACTTTGTAGATCTATACATACCTATGTGTGCGAGTGCATGTGATAATGTTGAAGTCGGGATCTAGAAAAAAAAAAAACAATCTTTGAATAGCTAGATGAACAATTTTGACTTTAAACTGATTGGACATTTTTCTTTACAGAAACATTTTGTCGGGCTAAATTCTCAGCGATCTGTGCAAGTGACTGAAGGTTACATTTAACAATGGTGTCCACGAAAACGCTTGTTTCTTCTTTGCTGTTACCTTGAGGTATGTCAACAAGGTAAGATTCCACGACAATTGTCTCGTCGCCGCCATCCGCTGCTGGGTGTAGGGTGGTAACGGAGCGATAGTTAGCCAGGCGGTGGTCGCCACCAACTACGCTGAAGCTGATGACATGGTGTTCGTCGTTGAGGAACTCAAGGCGCTCGGTGCTGTTCACGGCGGGGAGGCCAGATATGACGTAGATCTCCCGGATGGTGCCTACGTCACCGTTTCCGACGATTACGTTGCAACTCTTAACAAAGTGCTTGTATGTCTGTGGGTTGTCGAAGCGGCGGACGATGGACCATACGGTGTCGACTGGAGCATTTATTTGCTGGATCACGGCGGAGCAGCACTGGTTTTGGGCCACGGCGTACGTGTGGTAGCAAGCGACGTGGTCTGGGACTTGGGCGCTGCAAGGAAATGGCGTCCGCCACGGCAAGGCGGCGGTGGGACTCTGCTGAACATGTTTCTTACATATAGGAGTGGCGGTGGAAGCTGTGGTGGTGTTGATTCTGTGAAGTAAAACAGATGATTTTGGGTGATTCGAAGGCATTTTCTTCAAGGGTTTTGGTTTTTTTTTTTCCTTGATAATCTAGAGAGAGTTATTTGAATATTGCGTACTAGGTTTACTTGTATGTACTCGTGTATATATAATCCGCCGGCTGACGGGGGAGGAGGGTTGAGTTTCCAACTGTTGAAGGGCGGTGGCTTGGATGATGAGTCTCTTCTTTCAAGTGGGCAATATATGCAGTTTCATGTGAGGGTTAACTAGTTGCTTCGTGTGAATTTACAAAAACAACCCTAAATACTTTCTTTGACTATTACAAATTTAAAATAACATGTGATTTATATTTATTTTTTCTTTTCCCTAATGACACAAAATAAAACATAAAAAATTATCCTGCTTCGAGAAGGAGAATATATAATGAAAGGTTAATCAACTACATTTATGTGCCTTACTCATGTTCAAAATTGGTTGACTGAAATATTTTTCATTGGCACTTGATCACTTTCGAGACTGCAACATGAAGAAAAACGTGTAAAATTTTTAACGATACCTTATATTTGAGGAATCCATAATTTTTTCATAACCTTCATGAATGTTGCCAAATGCATCCCCAACATAATCAATCTCTTGACCTTAGCTAAAAAGAAAGTATCTCAGAATAAAAAGGTTGAAAGCTTCTTTCAATTGTTTTTCAAATATTGTTATTTAGTTTTGAAATATTCTTTGATTTCTTGTAGTTATAAGTAATATAATTGATACATAATCTTTGATTTTTCGATAATGTTTCTCTTTCTTTCGATGTGCTAGTAATCTTGTGTACTATGCAGGGGCAAAGTTTAGTTAGGACAGACTTTTAATGTTGACTGTTGACAATATAACTGTCGTAATAATGATGTCGTTTATTAACCTAAATTCCTAAACCACATATTCTCAATTGAATTTTTTTAACCCTAAACCCTAAATTCCTAAATATAAATAATAAATTCTCAAATCACAGATTCGCAAATCACAGTTCTCATTTGAATGTTAAATTGCCAATTAACTCATTCCTTATAGAACATAAATCATTATTCATAAATCACATGTCATAAATAAAAAATAACACCAAATACCAATTCCAAATTTCCAAAGCCAAAAAAAAAAAAAAAAAAAAAAATGTAAAAGAACAATGAAGAAGACTTACTATCCAGTGTTTGTCCATTGATGTCTGCAGCTCACGAGGTCCTTCTCCATCTAGCATCCGACCGAGCAATCGAGTTCCATTTCTGGGTTTCTGCTCACAGGAGGTGCCGAGGTGGTGGATGAGAGTTTTTGGCTTTCTGCTCACAAGTCACAGCCCACAACCACAGGAGTCCGGACTCCGGAGTCTCAGCTGAGCACACTGCAGTGTAGTGACTGCGGTCTGTCTACCATCTGCAACTCTACGTGCGCACGTTGTGTAGTGTTTTCTTCTCACCTCCGTCGATCATATGGAAATGGTAATAGATCACGGTACATATATGGATAATGGTAATATATCAACTAAATTTGGATTGGACTTGTTTATTTTTAAAAAAGGCCCACAGCATTTTAAGCTCAAACTTAAAAAAAGAATTCCCGTCGTCTTCTCCTCCTCTCCCGCTTCCTTCCACTAACACCGGACCACTGTTCCGACGGAGTCCAACACACACGGCCGCGCTCCCTTGTTGAGTGTTGGATTCATCACTGGTACTATGCACTTTGCGCACTATTATTTTTCTTAATGTTTTTAACAAATTATCGAAAATGATATGCATAAAATCAAGAAATTGTCTAATTGTAGAGAAAAAGTAAACACATTTTTAGATGATACACATTCTTCTTACTCGAATATTCCAAGTCCATTTGCATCTTCTTATGTTGAATATTTAGTTGCACTTGCTTTAGATACAAGCTACTCGTTCAATTGGATAACAATAATTTTATTGTTTCAAAGTCTCTCTAACTTAATTCTTTAAAATAATTATCATTTTCAATCGTAACGATATTTCGTTGCAGCATGTTTATATGAAAATTTGAATTCGACGGCTACCAATCGAAATCACAATCTTAAGCAATTCAGCACATCAAACACACTCTTAATTATGTCCATATTTGATCAGATAGATAAAATAATTTAATGAAAAATTTAAGTAAATGCGATGAACGCATCCAATAACAAAGTAAAAATAGAATATTTTGTGGGATATCAAAATTATTCATTATTTATAATCAACTTAAACTAAAGAATGTAGTTGCTATCAAATCTCACGTAATGTTTTAAAGTTTCTTCTCTTTTTTTTTTAATTTATCTTGCAATATCACTTTCAAATAAATTAATAATTAACATTCAAAAATAATAACTTTACTCGTTTTCAAGTTCAACTCAGTGGGGTCCTCCAAGTCATTTCGCACAATTAAAAGTTTCAAAAATCAAGTGGCAACCCTTCTTGATAATGCAAAATAAAGAAGCAAAAAGACTAAATTACCCTCCTTCGGTGGCCTCACAACTTGGCCTCCTTTCCCTCCTCCAGTGGACTCACCAACTTGGCCTCTTTTTTCCCCTCCTTTAACGTGAACTCTTACCCAATTGATATCGATTCACGTAATTTATGTCGCTATCATAAGATATGCATGTTGGACCAAATCTGTAATTGCCTTTAAATTTGATTTTATTATGCCAACTTGATTTTAAATAGAATTTCATTTTAAGTGATTATATATTTCGAAGTGTTAATCTTACCATTTATGTTGAAATCTACAAAGTAATTTTTGAGTATGATAATTTAATCGACTCTTAACAATAAGTAGGTAGGTTGCCATGATAGCGAAATTTCCAAATCCATAAAGCATGATAGCTTAAATAAAGTTACCATCAAAATTTTGACATGATGAAGATCGAAAAGAACCCAAAATTTGACATATAGTTATGTAATTTATTTATTTTTTCCACATTAGTCAGGCTAGTTTGTAATTTTTGTACTCTTGGACAATCAAACGGAGTGCAAGTATGGAAATCTCAGACAAAATCTAGTATTTAATAAGGCATAACCTTCTGCATTTGAAAATCAACAAATATCGACCTAAAATTCATCTTGAACATGTAGACATACAAAAATGAGGTCCAATTAAATGGTCCAAAGAATGAAGCTCAGTTAGAAAATTCGAAGGATGGACCCAAACGAGACCATGGGAAAACCCAAGACGAAGTTATGTAGCGGAGCCCAACATCGCTCAAGTATGTGAGACGCCCAAGATCTGGGCGAGTATAGTATTTTGTTGTCATTTAAATCAATGATTATTGAAACAATTAATGTGCAATCTTATCACATTCCCAACATCGCTCAAGTCTGCGAGACGCTCAAAATCTGGACGAGTATAGTGTCTTGTTGTTATTTAAATCAACAATTATTGAAACAATTAATGAACAATCGTATTATATTTCACGATCCAAGAATCTCGGTTACAAGCAGTTAAATGATGGGAGTAATGGTAACAGTTAAAAACGATAGTTTCTTGACAAGTTATCAATTATGGAAAAAGTTGGTAGTTATAGGGCGATGAACAGTTTTCGAACGATTCTACAAGAAAAACTGTTAAAATAGTATAAAGGAGAAAAGAGAACATAGAAGCAAGGACGGGAAGCAAATCACTCTCAATTAGAGAATTATGTAATTTCATTTCTTTAAGTTATTTTTGTTAACTTTCAATTACTTTACAAATTCAGTGTACTTGTGCTCCTTGGAGGTATTTCGCTTCTTGTAAATTATAATCTTCATAAATAAAGTACCCATCGTTGGAATTTTGTCTGGAGAGGTTATTGTTCCTTACACAATCGTATAAACCTTCTTTTAATTGTTAGCGAGACTCGATTTCCACGTGAAACAGAACCACAATAAGATAAATAATTGTAAGTAACTTTTACATGGTCCGTTTCAGGAAGCTCCTTAAAATTCTTCAACAAATACAAACATAAAAGAACAAAAGTCACCATTATACAATTTCACTAATATTACTGTCAAGATACATTAAACACAAATCAAGTCCAAAATATTTAGCTATATGCCTAATATATCCTCATTTGGCTTACAAAAAGATTAAAGAAAAAAAAAAGAATTGAAAGGTTGTATTAATATGTTCACATTGGCACTAAAATATTAAATGGTTGTGAAAAAGATAATGGCTGCGAGAGGAAGAGTATTGCAACTTATACTATTACTAGTTTTTTGCCTGTGCAATGCACAGACTTTGTTAGTTTTAAGGTAATATTAACGTGCCTACAAAATAGATTTAGACAAGCATCAAATTCACCATTAATCCAAAAAAAATTTATATACTTTTTTAACAAATTTACAAGTATCTTTCATAGAGTAAACTAAATTTTGTGATCACGTTCAAGAAACCAAGTTCTCATAGGATTCAAATTACATTTGAAGAAACAAAGTTTTCAAAGGAGAAAATACTAAGGTGAATAGGAACAAGAGAAATACGTTTCGCCTTCCTTGTGATTCTCTGTTTCATCACTAATTTCCTAGCTAACCAAGGTTGCATGAGAAAATGAAATCAGTGAAAACATTTCCTTCATCCCATTCAATTCAATACTGGTGTAACACTTTAAAGTGAGAGATTTTTGTATACTTTATGCAATGATATAATAGGAAAATGAGTAAGGTGAGGAGGTGAAAACAGTTAATTGAAATGAAGACCGTACCAAAAAAAGTGTTGAACGTTTCTTGTTTTCACCTCTCTGAGCTCAATTTATAAGATAAAGATAGTGCAGTGCATCAAAAGTATTAAAGAACAAAGATTCAAGTCAGTTGAATTGGCATAATAGAACTTTCCTTTTCAATTACGTGTGTATAATCAATTCTTAACTTTCCTATAATTTTTTGAATCTCGGACTCGGATATCCTTACAATTCTTTTTAATATTGGATAATAAACCAAATTCTTAACTCGTGCTCAGAATTTATTCTAATCTCATCTCATCTTACCTTAACTATCTTTTTAACATTCACAGAAAAAAACTAACATGGGTTCCAATATATCAAACAAAAAGATACTTAACATAAGTTGTGAACTTGTCCCTAGCCAAATGGTAAGAAACCAATAAATCATTCAAATATTCCAAAATATGTTTTTGATTGTCAAGAATATAAAACTAAGAATAAAAAAAATCATATTATGTAGTTCATCTAACACTAACACAAAATAAATCTAGCCTAACATGGTAAAACAAAGAAAATCAGAAAAATCTATGAAGAACGACATCACCAATTTGATTCTTGAATTAAATCTTCACGTCGTGGTGTTGTTCTCCTCTTTTGTTGCTTAAAACCCTTGTTCAATGTCTCCCCCCTTGTTCTAGAAGGTTCTCGAGTTTAAATACCATCTTCAGATTTGTTTCCAAAGGTATTTGAATTGAAAAAAGAAACTAGAAATTTCGTCTGGAATTTGTACTATGCGACCAGATGGTACACTTCTATGCGGTCGTGTAGAAGTGTTGGGATGTCTCTTTATTTTTGCTGGAGGTCTCTATGCGACCGCATAGTGGTGTCAAACTACCGATTCTTGTGTTTTGGTCTTCGATCTTCGTCTTGCCAATATCGACCTCTTTTCCCATGTTTTCATCCTCTAATGTGTTATTCCAATGCTTAATTAGTCAACGATATCTTCTCATTTTCAATTCCTCTTCCATGTCATCTTTCGGTTATTTGCACATTGGTCCCTTAACTTTGGGTTTCTTGCGTTTTAGTCCATTTTCCCATTTTTGTTCTCCTAACTTCCGCCATATTCATCATTTTTGTCTTGCATAACACAAATTACGTCAAATTAAACTATATTCCACATATCTATTATCAATTATCAACGTTTGTGGCTTAAACTAAGTGTGTAAAACGCACTTATCAGTGAGAAACCAATAACTTGGGTATAATGGAAGTATGTTTACTTTGAGAATAATTTCTACAAATATAATAGATATAGGATCAGTGTAATACAAATAAACTTACAAGAATTTCTTCAAGATCCTGAGAAGAATATGCTTGGACAAGTTTCCCTCTCTCTCCTCTTATACCTGGAGATATAGAAATTAAAAAGACCATACAATAAAAATATTAATTAATTAAGCTGGAAGCAAAAGAAATTGATGCTTATAAATTAAAAACTAACCTTCCCTTTGGACGAGTCTAGAAAAAGAAAAAAGGAGGCTAGAGTTTTATTAATTCTGCATAATGAAAAAGTGAATACAAAATCTAAATATAAATAGACTATATATAGTCTAAAATAAAGGAAACTAAAAAGACTATTCTACCCTTAATAAACAATAAAACAAAATAAGACTATATTTGTTAACATCATCCCTCGAACTCACGATGCATAGTATCGAGAGTTTGCAAGAAATCAAAAACGATGAATCGAGCCGAATCGAATCGAATGAACACCCATGTCTGCAAGTAGCCAACACAACCACACAATCTCAACAAATCCAGACGGACACAAATTTCAAATCCAAATATACCGAACCAAAAACAAATCAAATTTTCAATCCCATCAATATGGCCAAACTGCAAACCAAATTTTCAATCCCACCAACTGGGCCAATTGCAAACCAAATTTCCAATCTCTGGGCCAAATATACAAAACAAATTTCAGATTACTTACAAATTGCAAACCAAATTTTCAATCCCATCAACTAGGCCAAATATGCAAAACAAATTCCAGATTACCTACAAACTGCAAACCAAATTCCCAAATGAACTCAACCAAATTCCAGATGAACTGGACATATACTAAACCAAATTTCAGATGAATTGGACATATACTAAACCAAATTTCAGATGAACTGGACAAACTAAACCAAATTCCAAATAAACTGGACCAAGTTCCAAATTACCAAAAGCTGAAGAAACTCCAAACAAATTGCAGAAACTGAGTTTTGGCCACCGGAATGTGACGTGACTTTGTAGAGATACATCCGAAAAGAAAAAAAAACAACATTGAGAGCCGGACGAGCGGCTCAAGGCCGCTCGTCGGAAACGAAATTCAAAGGTTAATTTATTTAGGATCAAAACTGCTCTGATACCATGTTAAACAATTCAAAGAAAAGAAAAAGAGAGACTAGGGTTTCATTAATTCTGTATAATGAAAAGTGAATATAAAACCTAATATAAAGAGACTATATATACAATAAAACAAAATAAGACAATATTTGTTAACAACCTTGACAGCTATATCATGATTGTCCTTGGAAGTCTTTGTTCTGTTTATAGCTACTACCACTTTCTTTGGTTTCACTGTGTCTTTTTCTTTTTTATCAGCTGTTTTGCAGCCATGATCAATAGTTGATACGGTATTAACATACATAACTGCCACAAAACACCCATTTCTCAAGATCACAAGAGCAAAAATATATTAGCATAAGCCATCTGTTTGCTTATGCATCCCTTCAAAGACTGAAATGACTCCTCTTTGCAAGTTCACACACACACACACAGTGTCACAACTCTCAAATCTCTTGATTTAAGCCTCTTTGTATACAACTAATTTGTTATTTCCCCTGTTATCTTCTCCTTTGAAGAAATTATTTCACAATAGTAAGTTGTACTAAAATGTGATCCGATCATTTTCTTGTTTATATTGATGATCATAGTTACAAATTCTAAACATGGCCAGCCTTCCTCGTATGCCCGCACTACCTAAATTGTAGAGGAATTTAGGGTTCATATGGATTTGGGGATTTCTCAAATTGGAGTTTAATATGCAATCATTCCTTGATTTGGGGTTTTTACTGTGACGGAAATGGTTTGGATTTGATTTGGGGAAGAATTGAATAATGTTATGGAGAGGAAATCATGGTTTGATGAAAGCTGCCCTACAAATCCGTGCTTCGTTGTATGTTAGTTAGCAAATCATGGTCTGCTTTGATCAAATCTCCTATCTTCATCACCAACCATCTCAATTGTTCCCTTGTTTTTTATGTACTGGCGATTTACAAATTATAATTTCCCACCTACATATGCATTACTTCTAGAAACGGGAAACAAGGTGCAAGCTACAATCTTTGATCCCAACATGCCAATTTTGGAAAATTTACTGGTCCTATTTAAAATATACTTAATATCTAATACAACGGTGAAATATATACTACCGCAATTTAGAGACTCGATCGATAAACTTAGTGATCCATTTCTGGAACAACCAGAATACAAGAAACTCAGGAAGACCGTAGTGCACTTCTGTCATCTACATATGTGTTTACTCCGTTTGAAAAGTTGCAGGAATACATGAACTCAAACACAAACATTTTTAATTTTTAATACCTCACTTTAGCTTCTATTTTGAACTTGCAAGTAATTGAATCTTTTCATCGTGTGTATTCATTCTTACAAGTAATGAAAATATTTCAATGCTAGAGTCGAAAGAAAAAAAGAATAAATTTAAATATGTACTAAGTAAATTATTCAAGTGATACAAGTTTCGCAGGTCCACAAATTTCAACCATTTGCAATAAAATTTAGACTTTGGACATTTAAAATTTAGTTATCGACTTAAAATCAATCAAACAAGAAGGTCTATCAAAATTTTAGAACATATATCCATCCATATACTCCAATTGACGTCCGAATTTAGTGTCATTTATTCAATAGAACTATTTAATGTTCCATATTTCAAAAGCATTCCAAATGTATGAATTCATAGCTTAGTTAAGCGACTCATCAATAAAATGGCATTTAACTAATTTGATTTTATAAATTAGAAGTCGTTCTAAAAATTGAATTTCTCACAATTATGTCTCGTATAATAAAAGTATATAAATATTAACAAACGTCAGCTTACTTTGTTGAAAAGAACTATATTACTACAATGTTTACAAGGTAACTGGGCTTGTGGGTAAACGCCCGGACACCTTTAGCATTTTTCTTACATTATTAAATAAATAAATAGTTGTAACGAGAAGTAGCGTGTACCAAATGTTCATATCAAGAATGAAAAATATAAAAAGAAGAGAGATGAAAAATAAATTAATTTGAACCAACTTATAAATATTTTTCATATTTAGCTTCATTTGTTTCTCATTTTTCATCCATAAAAATGAAAAATATGATCGTTGCCCATCACGTCAAGGCATCAATTTTGTGTGAAGCTTAATAACGACTATATTTCTCATTCTACGATGACGAGAACCAAACCTGCCTTAGAATGAATCTCTCTCAAATCTTCGTACACCCACTAGTATATACGAAAAGTAGCTTTCATCAGACCTAAGAAAGTTTCAATTTTCTCTCTCCCTCCCCGTCGACGAAAAACAAAGAAAAAGTAAAAAATAAGTTAAAAGACTTGCAACAGTAGAAAAAGACTGCTGAAAAAGAAGTCTTATCTCAAGCTCTGAAATTAGGGCTTAAAGAGATTGAGGAAATTTTTTCTTCGCATCAAAGTACAATCTCTACACAGCAGATTGTGCTGACATCCGTATATATACAGATATATAAATTTTATTTGTGTATAGATGGATCAGGTATTGAACAAGGTGGGTTCGTACTGGTTGGGGAAAAAGGCCAACAAAGAAATTAGCTCCGTTGGCGATGATATTAACGTAAGAATAATTATCTCTACATTTCTTGAATTCTACTTGTAATCAAGGTCGTTTGGATTTTTGAATTTTTTAATGCGATTTTTTGTTGAAGAGATTGATTTGATCTTAGTAATGGTTATGGAATATTTGAAGTTAAATACTATTGTATAATAATTACAATCTCTTTAGTAAATTGGTTGGATAATTTTTCAGGTGTTTAGATGGTAGAATTCGGATATTTCCGTCTGTAGGAAGAATCAATATGAGGATTTAGCATACTTTTCCATAAATGTAAAGATCTGGTGGTCATTTTTCGTGATAACACATTTACTGCTGCTTGTTTATATTTATTTAATTGCCGTGCAGTTACATGATTGTAAGAACTGAGTAGAGAGAAAATTGCTTGTAGCTTGAGACAATTACTTATTGATTCACTAAAGATTAGTGAAAATACCATTGAGAGATAGATACACATTTTGAAGGACCATCTGTTATTTTTGGGTTTACTAAGAGGATTGTTTTGAAGTAATTGAATTCCACTTAAGTTTTTCTTCTTGATCAGGATGTTTGAATATCAAATAGACTAGGAAAGAACTGTTTCAGTATAAAAAATGTTTATTTCACACATGAGCAAGAAATGCAGAGGTCATATATCAAGTTTGGGCTGTATGATAGAATCAAAGTGATTCTTACTTCAATCCAAGCATTGGATCTCCTGTCTCGTCTCTCATATTGTGCAATTTTGGGAAATTTGTACTTTTCATCTCAACCTTTGTAACCCTCAAACTTTTTTTAGCATCAAACATCCTCTAGCGAAACTCGTCCTTCCATCCATTTTCGCAGTTAAAGCCACGTCAAATGATGAATTTGCCCCCTTTAAAAAAAAAAAAAAAAAACCAAGTGAAAATCTTAAGGGAAAATTGCTGCAGGTGACCTAATTTTATTTTTTTCAAAAATTACTAATAGATAACAATTAAATACAATTGACAAAAAAGAAAGGAAAAAAAGGGTCTTCTTCCCTAGCTTCCCACACCCAATCCAAGCCATAAATCCAGCCAAACTACCACCGGTGAGCCACCCCACAACTACCATCACAATCAATAACAGATAAAATGGACAAAAAAGGCAGCCAATAATCCTAAAAATGGTAACACTACAAACCCAAAAAACCAACGTTAATAACAAAGAAAAAGGAAGACTAACCATAAAGTCTTAATTGAAAATCAAACCAACATGAAAGCAACTTGATCAAAGACGACATCTGCTTGATCATCAGTTGACCTGGATGAGTTGACTTTGGAAACAGACCTCGACCCAGTTCCTGACCCAACTCCATGTATCTGAACATGATCGATTGATGATTTGAGAGGCCACAACAGGGGGTGCACTATATCCAAAGATGAAGCTGAATCAGATCCTGAAAATTGGTCTCCTTCTCTTCTTTCGGTTGTTTCTGCCGCAAAACCTTCCCAGAAACCTCGTCAAAGCCCTTGGTATTATTGTCTTTATGTTCTTTCCCAATCTTCTATTCATTCTAGATTACTGAACCTTTCATAGAATTCTCATTCTCGATTTTTAAATCTTTGCTCGTGCTAGATCTTTTCCTCCATCAAGCTGGCATCTTTTTCAAGTATATGTAAATTAAGTTTCTATGTATATATGAAATTATCTATAATATATTAAATATCACTTCAAGTGAGAATCATTTTTTTGAATTATTTTAGCTCTACTATAATTCAATTATTTCAATAATAACTTACTTTTCATTTTTCAATATGTATTTAATTTATTTAATCATTTAGTTATTACATGTACATTTGACAAATTCATTTCACCCGTGAACTTTCATTAATGTATGAATTCCCTATTATTTATTCTAAATTAATTAATATTAATTTTCATTTATGCATTTTGGTGTTACTAGTTAGTTAATTAGAATCTCACATTTAAGAACGCATTTTATTATTCATGTTCATGTATGTTAATTAACATCAAGTTTTACTTAATAGAAAATTAAATAAATGATTTAATATTCATTGTCACATAAGTTAATTAAAATTTCACATTTAAGAATACATTTCGTTATTCACATTCATGCATGTTGATTAACATCCAGTTTTACTTAATCGAAAATTAAATAAATGATTTAATATCCATTGTCACATAAGCTAATTAGAATTTCACATTTAAGAATACATTTCGTTATTCATGTTCATGCATGTTGATTAACATCCACTTTTACTTAATTGAAAATTAAATAAATGATTTAATATTCATTGTCACATATATATTCTTGGATATTAATTCTAAATTAATTATCATTCATGCATATTCAAGTAGTACTTTTACAGCAGTATTTATAAAGCATTTCATAATAACGTGGAATGCACATTCAACGTTGACTAGTATTAAAGGGAGGACAATACTGGTTAAGGGGTTGGTAAGAGTTGGTGGTGGGGTGGGGTGGAGGCAGTGGCAGCAGCTGATTGGTGATGGTTTGGGTGGGGGAGGTTTTCTATCTTTCTTTTTCTAATTTTTTTGTCAGTTGTATTGAATTGTGGTTTATTTGTAGTGTTTGAAAGGATTTAGGGTTCCTGCTTCAATTTTGTTGGTTTTTTTTTTTTTTTTTTTGTTTATTTAAAGAGGGGGGTAAATGCATCATTTTACGTGGATTTAATGGCTAAAATGCACGGAAGGGCGAGTTTTGCTACCTTTCTGGAAGGTTGAGGATGTCTTATGCTAAAAAAAAGGTTGATGATAGATTATGCAAAGGTTGGGGATGAAAAGTACAATTTTCCTTTCCTTTTTCTAGTGTTAGTATTTTGCTTCAAGGTTCAGAATCTTTGGCAATTTTCTACTCTCGGAACCTCCATTGGCATCTATAGTTCAGTTTCTGAGAGTTTAAGGTTTATGTCCAGGCACTTCCGTTGCATTTTACAGAGTAAAAATTATTGGACGAATGAATATTGTTGTAATTTTAAGTGAAAGAAACTAGATTCTCTTCTCTTAGTGTCATGCAGAAGAATGTTCCCTTGTCCAACTCGGGGAAGCGCACGCTCTTATCTATTATGTATCGTCTCTGCTAGTTTATCCGAGGAGAACACTATCTGCTTTCAATAGTTTCTTTAGCATAATTACATTGTTTTTCTTTCTCCTCTCTGTTGATAATATTTTTCTTTGACACGTGTGTATTTTTTTAAATTATTAGTCATTGTCAACCAGTATTGAAGGAGGAGCCAAATGGTTGGTTAACAAGTTAAAAGGTTCGTTGTTTCTTTCTATTTGCTCTGCCTTTTCACTTTCATTGGTTGATGGGAATAATATCTTTACCGCTCAAACGCAAGCTCCACTTTTTTGCTGCAGACTATATCACAAGTTGAGGTTTGAAATGCAGCAGCTATACCAACTGAAAAAACAATCTGTTAATTTTTCTTACTACTTGATGTAAATTTTTCTTCTCCTTAATGTATCAGGTGTTTAAAGCATACTGATGCTCCACCATTTAAGATGTCGACACGAATATTGATAAGCTGCATGAAGTTAATATTTAAATTTTCTGTAGCCACTCTAAGCTCCCTTCAATATCCAATAGGAATCTGAACACATTTTGACAAAAATAATGGAGGGATTTTTAAGAGGTCCACCATAAAAGCCAACTAACAGACTAATGGAGGGCACAATTTGATTCTATTTAGAGTTTCTGTTAAATGAATAATTAATGGAATGGACTTTGGTTTTGTTGGATGTAGTCTCTGTGTAATATTAGCTAATGATAGTTCTCTAGGTTACCACATACTACTCCGTAAGTTTACTTTTGGTGGTTTGAGTTTACCACATTTGTCATCTGTATAAAACTTCTGTTCAGGGAAAATGCAAAAGCCGTTGCTGGAACTGCTGAAGGAATATGACATGGCAATAGGCATTTTCCCTCGTGATGCCACCAACTATGAGTTCGATGAAGAGACGGGAAAGTTGACTGTCTACATACCATCAATTTGTGAAGTGGGTTATAGAGATTCTTCTGTCCTGCGTTTCTCGACTGTTGTAACTGGATATCTAGAGAAGGGCAAATTGGCTGATATAGAGGGAATAAAAACAAAAGTGATGATTTGGGTAAAAGTGACTGCTATTACATGCGAAAAATCAAAGCTCCATTTCACTGCTGGTATGAAGAAAACTCGAAGCAGAGATGCTTATGAGGTTCTTAGAGATGGCGTAGGTGTAGATAGGTTCTAAGATGGTTGAGTTGCTGTCAATTATTTGGTTGTCATAATACATTTTAGAGGTAGTTGGACCTTTACTTTAGCTTGCTATCTTGATGTTTGGTTGTTGTAACGTTTGGAATCACGACATGTTTAATAGTATTTATTTCATGAATCGTGTTCAAAGTTAAAACACCTTTTTCCTGTGATGACATCTTCATGACCAATATATTGGTTTCGTAGCAATGGTATCCCATAAACGTTTTGCGCGGAAAGTAAACGTACATGGGTAGAATTTTAGTAAGTTGGGAAAATGATAAAACATTGCACCAGCCGGGAATCGAACCCGGGTCTGTACCGTGGCAGGGTACTATTCTACCACTAGACCACTGGTGCTAGTTGATTTGGAGAATGTATCATGTATTATTTATTCAAAATAGGGAAACCAACTTAAATATTTGATTAACATCTTGTATGAGCCACATTTTCTAAATAATTAATTTTTTCAAAACTTATTTTTAACTACAGATTTTCCAATAAAATAATATTGCACGTATATTGAATTTTTTTTTCTTAACTCTTGCTCGAGCTCATTATTCTCAACACTCATCTCCTATATAATAAATTTACATTTAAGTCCCTGTTTGGTACGCATTTTGTAACCAATAATGCATTATTTTTTTGATGTGATGGGGAATATGTTGTTGAAAAAGAAAGAAAAATTATTGATATGATGAAAAATATTATTTTATTGAAGAATGTGTGGTTGAAAATGAGTAGAAAAATTATAATGAAAAAAAATATTAGCATTTTCTTGGTAAATGGAGCCTAAACAGGGGCTTAATTTTTAACCACACATTCTCTAAAAATTACTATTCAAAAATGCATTATCTTTTTCAAAATGGGATTCAAACAAGGGCTAAATTTGAAATATATTTGTACATGTTGACATCTAAATATTAGACTTTCTAATATTCTTTCAATTTGCAATTGGGCCCCCGTTTGATGCACATAATTTCGGAAAGAATGCATTTTTTGGTTGATGTGATGAATAATATATTGTTGAAAAAGAAAGAAAAGTTGTTGGTGTGATGAAAAATATTATTTTATTAAAAAATGTGTGGTTGAAAATGAGTAGAAGAATGAAAATGAAAAAAATAATATGGATCAAACAATGACTGAATATGCAAATTGAACCAGCGTCCTTAAAGGAACAAATCACTAAATCATTGGACCAGAAGTACACAGACAAAGAGTACAACTACATGTCTTTTAAAAATCATCTTAATGTCCAAGATAGTCGTGTCAACAAATCGAATCGAGTCGAGTTGTGTCACGAGTCGAAACTCGAAGCTTAGATTCGGTCAAGCGAAAAAAAATCAAACACAAGGTAGTCGTGTCAACGAATTGAGTCGAGCCAACCACGAGCCAAAACTCGAGCAAAAAAGGTTCGAGCATTTTTTTGCTCGAGCCGAGCCGAGCAAAAGTTAGGCCAAAAAATTAAGGTCCGACCTGAGCTTTCAATGGGCCGAGCTAGCTCGATTTTTTTTTTCGTGTGGAGACAACTGTCTGCAGGCAGCTACTTCTAATTTTTTTGTTTTTTTTAAATTCTTTCCCTCCCAGCTGCCTGCAACTTTGCGAGCAGTTGTTTTCAAATTATTATTAATTTTTTTTTACAGGCCCGGCTCTTCCAGGCCAAAAACGCCCTGTGTCACGCCATACGGTCTGGCTTGGGCCCTAGCCTTTTCCCTAAACTGGGGCTTGGCCCAAGCCACGAGCCGGCTCTACTCGGGCTTTCCCAGGTCGAGTCACGGATGGTCCGAGCCGACAAATCGTTTTGTCATCACTAGTCCAAGGTATTCAAGTTTGGTCAATAGTCAACATTCTGATCAACAAATAAAATTTGAATGAATGACCTACTTTTTTCAATTTAAGTAAAATCAAGATTTTTCACATGATTTACCGGTATTAAGTCTAGATTTTAAAAAACAAATGTGAGATTTTACTTTAGCAACTTGTTGAAATACTTTTTCGCAACTTAAACCCAATCAGTTGAGAATCAATAGATTGTCATTTTCGTAAAAGTATATTCTTGCTTAATCTGCGCTTAGAAGACCCCGTTGAAGGGTAATTCGCCCCCACATAATTTTCAAACTTGGCATGTTTACAATGCAGAATTATATTCAAGCAAGCAATCTCAATTTTGTGGTATGTACCATGTTCAAACAAAAACTAAGTAGTCTTACATAGTGTGAACACATTTACAAAATGCCAAGATTCCTTTTGATTTTGATGTCTTCTGGATATTTCCTTGGCACCACAATATTTTGGATCAGACCACGAGCCTGCCACACGCCCAGTCCATGTGGACCCATTATCACCCTCCACCTGTCTGATTGTCAACGGCCCAAAATCACTTGCCCACTGCTATATAATTCTTCTACACCAATTCCCTCAAATCATCTTGAATTCATCTTCTTTAATCCATTCTTACATTGTATTCTAAGATTTGTTTTAGTTTTCCTTTTCATAATGTTTCTTGAGGCAATTTCAGCTGTTTCGGGTTCGGGTTTAGGAACCCTTTCGAATTCGAATACCATTTTGAGCCCATCATCTTCTAATTTGAATTCTTCATCTGTGTTGAATCTTGTTTTGCCAAAAAAGCGAAAAAATGGGTTCGTAGTATATGCTGAAAAGGCTAGTGTGCCACTCACAGGTGTGGTGTTTCAGCCATTTGAAGAGCTTAAGAAAGATGATCTTATGGTCCCAATAGCTCCTCAGCTTTCACTTGCCCGCCAGAGGTTTTCGGAAGAGTGTGAGGCTGCAGTTAATGAGCAAATCAAGTGAGCTTTCAACCCCTTTTCTTCACTTCATGTTTTGGATCTTCTAGTAAATATAGGGATGAATTGAACAAATGGGAAAAGGGGATTCATGTAATCGATCTCAAGTTTATTAACCTTAATGCTTTGTTTGTTGTTGCTTTTTAATAATTTAATCTTTTAGATGAGCTCATTCAATATAACATCAAAGCATGCAGATGATCTAGGCTCAAATCTCTTTGCGAGGTCGGCCTTGGCCCAAGGCAACCTAGGCCATTGCCTTGGGCCTCAATTTGTGAGGTGGCCTAAAAAAATTAGAAGTCCAAAAATTTAACAAAAAAATTCCTTTTTTTGAGTTAAGTCATTTATTCCATTTAAAAGACACGAATAAATAGCATAAGGGAAAAATTCATAAATTCTACTTTAAGTTTACCCTATTTCAAAAATAACAAAACATTTTTCACATTTCAAAAATCAGATTTTTGATACATACATACATACATACATACATATATAACCCACCCACCTCCACCACCCCCGTCGTTCCGACGACTACTCCGATTCCGGCAATCGTTTTCGACGACTGCTCCGATTCTAATGAATATTCCGATGACCATTCCACCGTCAATTTATTCCGACGACTATTCCGATTCCAGTAATTGTTCTAACTCCAGCGAATATTTCGGCAACAATTCAGGTCACAGCCCATGTCACAAGTCATAAGTCACAAGTCACAGCTCATGTCACAACACATGCTTTTTTTGTTTATAATGATTGATAACATAATAATGCTCATGTCTCACATTTTTGTTAATAGTCACGGGTTATTTTCAAATGGTCACAGCACAAGTCACATAATATATTGCACATGGCTCACGATTTTGTTCATAGTCCCATTGTTGATAGTCACAGGTTTATTTCAAATGGTCACAACATAGGTCACAGAATATATTTTATGGTCACAGTTCAAAAAATTTATAGGTCGCAATTTTTTTATCAATCATAAATCAAAAATTTTGTAGGTCACAAATTATTTTGAAATCACAAATCTAAAATTTTATAGGTCACAAATTATTTTATTGGTCACAGATCAAAAAAATTATATGTCATAGGTCACGTGTTTTCAAATTTGTTGATCACATGTTCGTTTTTAGTTACAAATTATCAATTTTAAAGTCACAGATCAATAACTAGGTTACAGACACAAAAAAGAACTGCCACTGCCGTTGACCCCGCCACAACACCGCCCAATCATATCCACCATCGCCGCCGCCACCTCACCATCACCGCCGCAGCTCCATCGTCACCACCACGGCCATCAGCATCACAACCTCCACCACCCACCCAAACTGCCGATCCACCATCACAAGAGCGCCACCATCACCACCACTATCAATCCAACCTGCCTGTCGCCTTTAGAAGACAACACATCGCCACCAGCAGACCCACAACGCCACCAGCAGACTCAAAAAATTTTTTTTAAAAAAAGGGCGACGCTACTGCAATGATACAAATCCACAACGCCACCAGCAGACCTACAGCCTACTACGCTGCTGCAATGATACAGATCTCGTGCGACACTGCTGCAAATTAGGGCAGCATCGCGATTCGCGATTGCGAGGGGGAGGAAAAGGGAGGTCCGGCGATTGGGTTGCTGCAGCGGGAGGATCGTCGTCGACGGTGGCGACGGTTTCAATCGGGAGTGAGAGAGACGAGGATGAGATAATTTAGGGTTTGATAATTGATTTTAGGGGTGTGGGTATATATAAATTAATTTTTATAATATTATTATTAATATTTAATTAAATATAAAAAATCTGTATCTATATCTAAAATATTTGATTTTTGAAAACTAAAAGATGAAATCTGATTTTAGAATTTGGATCTCCAAAAGTAGGGAAATGAGTAATTTCCACATAGCATAATGGACTAAATAAGAGCCCAAAACACTTAGAAAGTACCTTCTTAATGAGCTTAATTTTTTTTTTAGAAAAAAAAAAAAATCTCTCATAATTTTTTAGTAAGCTTATAATTTTTTTTAAAAAATAAAAAATTATACTTTATGAATTATTTATTTTAAAATGACTCATTTAATTTTTCAAAAATAATATAAAAAAATCAATTTGAATAGAACGTGAATGATACTAAAGTAATCAATACGCTTATAGAAAATTAAATTTAAGAGATTCTTAATAATTTGTCGCCTAGGACTCGAATATCTTAGGCGAGCCTTGTCTCGCTGCACTCGTTTATAAAAGTTGTACACACGCCATGTTTTTTAATGAAAAAAATGAATCTGATCTATTATTGGAATTTGGCTTTGGAAGTATCAAAATCCTTTTTTTTTCTTTTTTCCGGATTTCATGTCTGAAAATTCTTGTACTTTCAAACAATTCCCATCATTCATTTCTCTATACTTGTACACAAAAGGTTTCTTCTATTGCTTCTACTGACATATTGATATTCCCTTCTCGTTTCAGTGTGGAGTATAACGTGTCGTATGTGTATCACTCAATGTACGCGTACTTTGACAGGGACAATGTCGCTCTTAAGGGCCTTGCCAAGTAACTAAAACAGTCAATGCTTTATTGAATTTCAGTTGCTCTCTGTTTTCCCTCATTTTCCCCTACTAAATCGAATGTGCTATGGTTAATGGTCAGATTCTTTAAGGAGTCCAGTGAAGAAGAAAGAGAACACGCCGAGAAACTAATGCAATACCAGGTAATCGGTCGAGCAATAAACATGATACAGTTAAAAAGAAACACGTCGTAAAAAAAGTGAACTTATTCTTTATTGATTTGAATGCAAGTAAATATGATTTTATATTCGTCTTGGTGAATAACAGAACATACGAGGAGGTAGGGTGAAATTATATACCATAATAATGGCCCCTGCAGAGTTTGATCATAATGAGAAGGGTGATGCACTATATGGTAAGTACAGTTTTTTGCCTGCAAGACCATGTTTGGTACATGCTCGAGAGAGCAGGATTAGACATGATTAAGGAACAGATACACGTGAATAAATTTGTGGTGTCCATTCTAATGTACTACACATGCCATAGATGCAGGGTGTGACTCCCTGCATCAATGACCACATTTCAGTTGTATGCGTCGATTTATATAATATTTTTACTGTCACTCACTGAATTTGTATTTTCTTGATTCAGCAATGGAACTTGCTTTGTCCTTGGAGAAGTTAACTAACGAGAAACTTCTGAACCTACACAGTGTAAGCCTCTCTGACGTTTCTTGACATGTTTTGTACATCGTACTGGTTCGAACAACTGACAAATGATAAAGTGATGTCCATTGTTAATCACTTGCTCTCGATGAAACAGGTGGCTGATCGAAACAATGATCCCCAGATGGCAGATTTTATAGAGAGTGAATATTTGGAAGAGCAGGTATACTGCAGCGTGTGTGTGTTCTTGATATACGAATTAATCAAATCGATTTTAACAACATGACGAAATTTAGCTAAGAACTCGAATTAAGTCAACAAATAAAGATTTTCGACTTTCCAGGTTGAAGCTATTAAGAAAATTGCAGAATACGTTACTCAATTAAGGATGGTAGGGAAAGGACACGGTAAGTGAAAAGGCCCAAACCACACACAATATTAAACAAGATACAAAAGATCAACCAAAACAGAAAGTAAAATCGCAGAAAATCTGAAATGAACACAAGATATGTTTTGGCCTAAGCCCCGGAGGTTCGGCGACCAAATCTAACGCCTACGTCCCCCGTTGAGCATCCAAATAATGGATATTGCTCGGTTGCACTAACAAGCCAAAATATGGCACAAGAGTTACAAGATTTGTACAAGACAAATGGCTACAGGCACTTATCTCTTTTACAGCCTTAGATCGATCGCCTTCAGAACACAGAAACAGCCAAGATCACACAAGATCTGCCAAAGCACTCATTCACTGCTCGAATCACAAAAGACTCAGCACAATAATCACTCAAGAACACACTAATCAGGAGTTCAACTATGAGGATATACAGTTTACAAGAATCAGAATGTAAACCCTAAAAGAATGAGTTAATTCTCTCTAAGATCGACAGAGAGGAAACCCTAGAACATAGAGAGAATAAGGTCGATCGAATTCCCAGAAATGAGGCGTCTGTGCCAAGATAAAGAGTCGAAGACTCTAGAATCTCATCCAATGGTAAGTAACGTGCCAAGTGTCAACAATCCAGCCATTTCCTTTAATAATAAAAGTGTCATTCCAGGAACACGTTTTTAGCAATTGTTGGAAGCACAATAGACAGGTCAAGGGTTCGAAACTCAACAGTAAGATATATATTCCAAAACATCATCTTCACGAGAGTATATTCTTATTCTACATTTTGATCCTTTTCTCGTATTACTGAAAAATATTTGTTTGTATACGAGCAGGAGTATGGCACTTCGACCAGAAGCTCCTCCACAATGGCAACGGTGCAGTATGAAGATGCCTCTTATTGTTTGTTCTTAATTAAAGTCGAGCTTCTGTCTCCATGTATCAGTTCTGAGTCGTAATAATAAAAATAAAAAAATGTTGTAGATTGGATCTAAATCTGAAGCTTTGTAATATGTCTGTAAAATAGAAAATATTGTACTAGAATAATGTTTGATCAATCTATGTTTATAGATCACGCTCTATTTACTAATCTTATTCTGTATTTCATAAATACATGACACTGACAGTGCCCAATCCAAGTGATTTCATGAATAAAACGTGACCAATTAACCTTCTAGTATGGAGCAACTGTTTTGTGTGCCCTTATTTCTTCGTGTCATAAATACATCAGCAATAGCAGTCGATATCTGCTATTGTCAATACTACAAAACAAAGACGAGACCTATAATTGAAGCTGAAAGAGAGGCAAAATGGTGTGCATCAACACGTGCCAAACCAATCCAGTAGCATGTTCGGTGTTCAGCATTCGATAGTATGATTAACAATATTTAACTTCTTTTTCACGGTTAATATTGTCTAAAACTATCTAATCCTCGTACTGAACATGCCACTGATGATCAAATTGCTCAGAAACAAAATCTCCAGCACAAAACTTTCTTTCTGTGTTTTTTGTCGTGGGCATCAACGGGGAATGAAGAGTGTATCATCTCCCACATAACCTGTATGTCTGTATATCCTGCACAAGCCTCCATGTCCTTGTAAAGAGTAACCATCCCTTGCCCTTTTCCTGTAAAGAAATGGAAATGATTTTGAGGCTAAACATCTGTTTATTACCACCAAAACAAAGTACCAATCCTTAATTCTTGAATAGACACATCTAGCAATTATATATATTAACCTTCTAAACATCCTTAAATGGAAGATTAATTTACAAAAATCCAAGTCCACATCCAAAATTCCATTCTTTGATTATTTATGTTCCAAATAGTTTCCGAATACTTGTTTTACTTCTCGTTCCATTAGCAGCTTCCGAGGGGGTTTATTCCCACAAGGAAGGAACTCCCTCGGTAAGTTGCCTCCAAGAATGAGCCTTTCTCTCCTTTGGCCGCTGAGGAGACATAGGCATACACTAATGAAACACAAACACAGAATATAAATGGATTTCATCACCGTATAATACGATGGAAATCATTTAAGTTCATCTTACCTTTGGCTTTGTGTCTGAAAATTGAAGTAACATTAACAAGCATATCCTTTCTTGTTGGACAAAGAAATAAGTCCCTGAAACTAAAGCACTGCCAAAATTTTCTACTCTCCATTTCCATACAAATCTTTATTTCATCATAGTCTATATATATTTTCTCGTTCATTAAAACCCAACTTTATTAGTTAAAGTTTGTGGCACTGAAAAACAAAAACCATCAGACATAGCAGATAGAAACAAGCATCCAGACAAAAAAAAAAGGCTTCAAAATTCAATAATCTTAAATGCACCCATACATAATTGTGAGAGCTCTAGTGGGAAAGTACTATTCGATTCAGATTTTTTTCTCATGATTAAGCTAATACAAAACGATTAAGCAATAATATATTAATTTCTTTAAAAGGGACTCGAAACTAGGGCGACCTAGTACAAAATATATACTACCACCCCTTGTGACCGTGTTGACCTTACCTCAAAGGTCAAACTACGGTCGAGGGTAAAAGTAAATAGTTAAGTTTTATGTGATCCAACATCTTATACCCTTTTTCTTCAATTTAAACAACATCTGTGTAATCTCAATTGGAAAGGGTCTAGTGGGGCAGTACAATTTGATTCAGGATATCCTTATGAATAAGCTAATATAAAAGAGATTAAAATCATATTTTTAGTAGATTTTGATAAAATTTGATGAAATGTATGTGAAAAGTTATGGATCTCGTGTGGTTAAAATTAATTATTGATTTTAACTTAAATTAAAATTTGGATTTTAATTTTTAGAAATGAAAGCTTAGATTAATTTGATTAAAAGGGAGTGGAATTTGGAGAGAGTTGTGATAGAGAAAGAAGAACTTATTGGGAAGAAATAGACATTTTAAGTAGAAGCAATTGGTTTGGAATGTTGCTTTTCCTACTTATTTGTCTAACCAAAGATTCTCTAGTTTATTTCTCAAGGAAGGTGCATACGGGCCCCACGGTCAAGCGGTTGGTTGGTTTTTCCTCCAATGTCTTTGTGTTTGTGTGGAGTACACTTGTCCTCTCCCACACTTACAAGATAATGTAACGAGTTTGCTTAGAAAATTTAGTGACTAAATTGAGTTGTGCTAGTGGGATTGAAGAGTCCACTGTTATGTGCTATACATGTCATACTTGTTCGAATTACTATCCACGTCGTTTGCACGTACAAATATAGAAGTGGGTTGTCACTTGACCCATCAACCAACATATCGAAATAGGTTTGGCTAGTCGTTACTTAATGGTATCAAACCATACTTAGTTCAACTAACAGTTGTCATAAAGGACGTTGGTCAATACTTATTTTTCATGTCGAAGTAAAATAAGGACGAGCTCGCTTTTATAGGTTCACAACTTTAAAGTTTGTGATTGAGCTCACTAATTTCGCTTATTTTAGACAATTTCGTGTGTGTGTGTGAGAGAGAGAGAGAGAGAGATTATAATCCATTAGTTATACACATGATAATAGTAACACTGATACATTACACATGGTAAAAGTAGCAAGTAGAAACTAACCATGTGCACTCTAACCAAATCTGTCCATTTAGTCAACTAAGACATCTCACCAACCTGAACTTGTTCTCTTTGTGATCAAATTTTTTTTTTTTTTTTGGCACTACTATTCACTCAAGCAAAACATAACACTAACTTAGCATTGATTGCCTAAGATTGGGATAAGTGGATTCGTATCAAACGCACATCAATCTATATGGCACAAAGATTACGGTACGAGAAGCTAACACACGTATTGACTCGTGTCAAATTGCTTAAAAATCAAAAGTCACATACACGCAAGTAAAGAAGGATATGGCCTAATATTCTAAATAGAGCGTCAAGTTTGGAATGATATTTGTGACGGAATCATACATCCTACAAGATCAAAGAAAATTATCTATGGTCAAGAAAACTTTGTACCCTTACCCTAATTATTTATCGAGAATGATAATGCAAAATTCTTAAAATTTAACATAAATCGCTAATCGATGATGTTAGCATAGAACCAAGATTTAGGAAATGTGCAACTAAATTGAGCAATTACTCATCTTCCAGCTCTTTCTAATTCAGCTTCGGCAATTCTGCTTTGCATATATCAATTTTCTTCTGATAATTTAATGAGTGTACAAATTATTGCTAAAATCTTCATCTTTTATAACTTCACCCATCTATCTTGCTTAGAAGAGAGGAAAATAACCTTATAATTAGTTAACTGAACATTACACCGAACTAATTGACTTAAAACTAACTATATTTACCTTAAAATTAATGTTTACGAGATAATTCATTTATTAGTGGTTGTTAATTAAGAAATAAAAGTTTGGGATTTTTAGTGTAATTACCTTCTCAAAAGCCAAATTAAGTTCACAACTTACTCGAATATTTTCTCTTTCCTTTTCACATACGATAATTTTTTCAACGTAATACAATAATTATTACAAGGAAATTAGTAAAGAGCATACATCGAATAGTTATTGAATTCTGAATATGATTCAATATCGCGTCCAAATCCAGATTTAGTAGAACTTTTTTTTACCCTACTTATGACGGTATCCTAACTTCAATTTCATCACTCAATTTATACTTTTATATCTACCGATCTGTAATAATTCATAAATAATTTATTTGGTAAGTTGAATTATAGTCGGGAAGCATCACTTGAATATGAGGGTAGGCCTTTTTAATTTGTAAAGGGGATGGCATCAAACAGATAAGGCTTGATGTGGATAATAGGACTTGATCATGATCCATAAAGTGTTTGATTATGTCTCTCCTACTAAAGTGTTTGATTATGTCTCTCCTACTAAGTACTAACTATTACTTCAGGAAAAAATGTTTGCACGGTCGTTGGAAGTTTCACGTTCGATTCTTTAAAGGAAAGGACGATAAAGGATTTTCGTCCCCCAATTGTGAAGAATAAGATCATTCTCTAATTCAAGAGAAAAGTGGTCTTATTTGGAAGAAGTTTTACTCCCCCGATTTTGATTTACTTCAATCCTTTAACCATCGCAAGCATTTTGCAATTTGCAGAAGGGAACGTTCATTAATTGAATATTGTTAAAGGGGTCTACGACAACATTCTAACAAGTATATATTGTTATTGGTTAACATAATCGAGATTTGACAACATTTTTAAATACATATGGTTAATGTTTCTTTTGCAACGTTCCTTCACTGTGCGCACAATTTTACTTTATCATATAATTATTACCTTCGAATTGCCCATATTAATTGTCTAGTAGCAAGGTAAATTCGAACTTTTTCTAGGAACAAGAATCAGTAAATTACGTGTTTATTTCGAAAAGGACAAGAATAATAATTTATTTGGACAGGAAATAACTGTCTTAACCACAGGGAAATTTGACAAAGTATTTCTTTTACTATCTCTAGAAGCTAGGAATTGCCACTTTTGACTCGTATCAAATACTGAAGACTGCACTTTTCCCAATTACAGTGGGGAAGATGATGAATATATATTTCACTGTTATTAAAATCAATAATTAAATAATTTATCGAAAGAGAATAATTGGTATATAAAATGCAATTTGGAAAATTGTGTAACGAATTGATGGTGAAAGAATAAAAAGAAAAGAAAATAAAAATAAATTTCATTCTCCATTCTGTATTTGTATGCATGCATGCATGCATGTATGTATGAACATAAGATGTAAGCGTGATGAACTAATGATGCGTGTAGTTTAACATATTCTATAAATATATGAATAAAGAGACAGACATACTCATTCTTTGATGATATAGATCCGCATTAATAGCAACACACATATTCCTATGGAACCTAATCTTGAATCCACAACTTTTATTCACTTTTTATCACAAATTTTATAGAATTCATCAGCTTTTATCAACTTTTGGCAATATCACACAACCTCTCATATATGCGCATTCATGCGAATTTTTACTAAAATGAAGAAAATTTTGCAATACTCTTAGACTATACGAATTATTTAGCTCGAACTTGTTTATATAACTTAAATGAACTGCATAACTAGGTTATGAACAACTTATAAATTAGTAATATGTTACTTTCATTGTGTTTTCTAATTAGTTTTCGCAGAGTAGGTCACCAACTTGGAAATATAAATGTGAAAGGGCTTATTTCGAGATAAAAATTAGCTAAATAAAAATCTTTTATATATTTTTTTCTTTTTCACGTCTTTTAAATAAGGAACATTGCAATTATATGTAATTTTAATCCTGTTGACTTGTTAATTATCCTTCCACAATTTCTTCATATATTTTTTTTCATATGATTAGGAATTCAAGTCCCTTTGAAAACAATCCTCATGCGTTTGTTTGATACACATAATAGACAAAATAGTGGAAAAAATTTAAAACTTTCATTCTTTTATAATGTTGTCCATGATCTTGTCCAATCCAAAAAAAAAAAAAAATCCCATATTTAATGGAAACTGATTATGTAACAAATATGCCAAAAGAATATAATGTCCAAAAAACCCTTTTTTCTTTCTTGAAAACATTAAAAAAATAAGAAATTGAGGTTATAAATAATATTAAAATTTATACGAGATTTTTTCTAGAAACATTGACTATGTCTCGATCATTGACAAAATAGTCTCAAAATTTAATTCTAGATTATTGACAAAAAAAACATGAGCAACGCCCAAGCCCAAGTTCATAATCTGACTCAAAATGTCCGGTCAACGGATGATTTTGTTGGTCCAATAAAAAAGTATTTTTAACTAAAATAATATGACTAATTTGAAATAATGTACCACGATCCTCTAATTTTTATATAACCCCTAAAATCAAGTTGTCAACTATGTACAAAACCCAAAATAAAAAAAAAAATTAAGTGGGGATACATTACGTGTATTTATGTGTTATTCGTGGAGATGAGAAAAATAAATATTAATTTGGTCCCAAGATGAGTATAAGAACAAACCCCGTGATTCCCGACGCAATGGTAGCTGCAAACATGCAATTTTTTTTTTTTTTTTTTCTTTAGAATAACATTCCATGACGGTTTCTTACAGCCATGTCTCACTATATCTGATTAGGGTCAGGGTGAGTTACTAGGGGGTGAGGATTTCCAGGAATATTGTCTTGTATATACAGTAAATGTGAGTGAAGCTGCTTACAACTTACAAGACTTTTATAAGCCATTGTTTGACGTTAGAATCTCTCGGTTTTGATGGCATATACATAAAATGGTTCAACTTTATCTTCGTTTACTGTAGAAATCTGGTTGGTCTCGAGGTTTGTCTATCCAATTATAAACAGACAAAATAGTAAGAAAAGTTTATTTTGAACTTATTTGGAACCAAATTTCTGGGTTTTGCAGTCCTTTCGAAATTAGGATTAAAAAAAAAGATATAAACACAGGTTGAACTAGTCCACAAATGACAAACTCGGTTATAGGTCTAAGAAAAGACCATGGCAGCAGTTTTAAGTCGTTTTTAAATACAAAAGTACTTATTTTCATGAAAAAAATTGCTTTTCTAAACAAGGTGGACGATTGTGATCGGGCCCTCTGCCCTCATCACATGAGTGATGTATAGCATCATAGATGCATGCATGCATCTAATGAGTAATGATCATGCATATATAAGTTATTTACTCACACATTTACTTGTCAGATTCCTATGGATTTCCTCTAAATTATTGTTAGAGAGAGAGAGAAAGGAAGAGAGCGAGAGGTCTTCCATCTTCCTCTCCTGATCTAGGGTTTTAATGTATACAGTCTATTGAGCTGTAGATAGTCAATATTCTCTAGCCCGGTTGATATAATTATATAAATCATCCTTTTCGAGCTAAACTAGTTGGTGCATAGATGATAGGATAATTTCAAGAAATACGTCGAAGAGTGAAGGTAATAAATTGAAACATGGAGGGAATTAGTGGTGACACGGAATGCTCCAAGACGAGCCCTTCTGCGAAAAACGATGACGAGGATGAAAGGACTGAGAAGAAAATTATTTATGAATTTTGCAAGACGAAAGATGGAGTGCGAAGTTCAAGCAATAGTACTATTGAACAGAGCGATAACATCAAGCTGACCGTGAGGCCTTATGCTCGATCCAAAACACCTCGACTCCGGTGGACACCCGAGCTTCATTGGCGATTTGTTCATGCTGTAGAGAAACTTGGTGGACAAGATAGTGAGTTCTAACTAATTGTCTGGAGTTCATATAATTTTTTGGGATTAAAATTGGGAATGGTTGTTCTTTACTTGTTTTTAATCTTTAATTTGATAATTTCTTGTGCAGGAGCAACGCCAAAGATGGTACTTCAATTGATGAAAATCAAAGAGCTCAATATCGCTCATATCAAGAGCCATTTACAGGTAAACGTAGCAAAATTTTCGTTAACGGAAGAAAAAAAAATATATAGATTTAATTACCCCTTTAATGGAAATTAGAAAAGATTATTGTAATTTTAATTCCATCATAATTTGTTATTTTGGATGTTCAAACAGATGTATAGACACAAGAAGATTGATGATCCCACTCAAGGTACCCCAATTTCTTTATAATTGAGTATCAATTAGGGTTTTCATTTTTATAGCTTATAAAATTCTTCTGTGTCATATAGGGATTGAAGATCAAACACTTTTGACGGGTCGTGCAGATCAGAATATCTACAATATAAGGCAGCTTCCCCTTCTTCCAAGTTTTAATCAAAGGCATGTGTCTTAATTTACAAGCAGATTTCATAATTATTTAGGGTTCATTAATTGTGTAGAGACATGTTTGATAGAGTATTGGATAGCACAAGAGTCGAGACAGTGTTAAAGAACGAAATTAAGTTAATATCTTGTTTATTATGTTGTCAACTAATTGAGTGTTGTCTAGTACAGCACACCAAATATGCACATGATGATAGTATACTCACTCATCATGATTCAAAGATTTTCTCCAGATATGCAGATGCTTCTTGGAATGGCAATGGGAAATGGATGCAATACTCTACAATGGGGCAACATACACATAACAAAACCCGACCCGGATGTTATAATACAGACACGGAAAGGATCTTGAACAGACATTGTAATGGTTTAGCAAATCACTGTTTTTGCAATGAAAACTCAGTTAGGCACACCCATGAATTAAGAGATGATCAATTTGGATCCTGGCCAGGTCAAGCAAGACAAAACCCTGTTGAGGAACAGAAAATTCAAGAGCAAATCAGTTCCAATATTCGAAGATTCCATCAAAATCAAGAGGTTCCAGCTACAAGAGAATCACAAACGGAGACCTTTCCTTCCCTTTCTGCGGAGCTTTATAGACTTAAGAACGCTGGTTTTAAGAATTTCGACAGCCCAGCGAATTTCCAAAAGCAGACAACTTTAAAGAGAAAACTGGGCACGTGTTCTGACCTGGATTTGAATTTATCACTTGGGGTAGAATCAAAGAATGATGAAAACAACTTATCCCTGTCGTTGTACACTCCATCATTCTCAAAGCTTAAGTACTTTAAAGAAGGTAATAGTACTGAAAATGCAAGAGGGGCAAGTACTCTGGATCTGACTCTATGAATTAGGGCAATTCTAAGTGAGATCTTGAGGTACTTGTCCATGGAATGCATAATTTTCTTCTTGTGTTGTAGCATGAGTATTATAGGTTATATTTAGTATTGAACAATGTTGGACACTACTATAGACAAGATTTTTGGCTTATTTTTTCCTAAATATTGTCCAGTTTGTTCATCCTACCGGACAATGTATGTATGGTTTATCCATTAGTTATGAATATCCAGTTGATGCTTCATTGAAGAGTGTTCAGAATAAAGTTTTTTTCTCTTTTGGACTAACTGAATTGTCTAGCAGGTCTACCAAGGTAAACTTTGTTACTAAACAAATAAGAGACAAAATAAGTAATTTAAAACTAAGTTCGATTTACATTTAAACAAAATCAAGCATGCTCTTAACTAATATATTTAGCCATGGAGGGAGTGGAGAAAAATAATATATTCAGTGAGAATTTCATGCAAATAAGAGGAGAATAATTAGGGTTTTTGATTTCGAGTAGTACAAACAATTTTTTCTGCTTCAAGACGTCATTGCATGTTGTTTAGGTGGATCAAGTTATGAATCCTCCTATCTATGAGTATATTGGATTGTTTGAAATCTATTTGTGTTTTAAACACGAATACAGAGAAGTCATTGTGTGATTCGAGAGGAGTGAGACCCTTTGTTACTTTTTTCTTCATTACGATGAAAATATATACATAATTTGGACATGGAAAGTTATTCGCTATAAACTTTTGTGACTGCATTCCAATTTTTTGGCTTCGTTTTGTATTAATTTTCTCTTATAATTGTAATTAGAACTAGACCCCTTGCTAATAGCATATCACACGCTGGAGTACGTTCAATTACTCAACACCACAAAATACCAGTTGTTTGTGGGTAATTTGTGTTAGAACAATATGAAATAGCGTAGTATTTTAAAGTAAAAGGTGAATATGTTTTAAGTTTTTGTTTGAAAATTGTTAACTGATGTCAAAAATAATGATAATCACGAGGATGTATCACCACATTGTGTGGTTCTTAGTTCAAATATTTTGTTCATGTACGAAAAGAATGCTAATCAGATTCATAAAAATGCTTATCCAGACTTAATTAAAAAGGTGCGCACATTATTTGTCATATTATCTAAGGGGAAAAAACACTAAAATTAGGGGATGGGTACTATATAGATCTTAATGTTATAAATTAAATATTATTTATAAATAATAATTGTATCCATGCAACCCATATTATACCCTATAGATATAGAACTTTTGATTCTCAATAAAATTCACGGGAGTTTGGACTCCCAATATTCCATTACATCACTAATTTATAACACATTATCAGCACGACGAACTTGCTGTTAATTACAAGACTTTTCTTATCGACCCCTACTATCAGAACATTCTCAAAGTTCATATGGAAGTTGCCTTTGTTGATAATTCATGTCACGTAACGCTTTAGATGGTTAAATGAAGGAAGATATGCGGCTATTTAAAGCATTGAAACGAAGAATGCGTAAGGTCAATTTGCATCAATAGAGATTGATAGGTAATAATAACCACTGGTCTGTACATTAGCCTTCGAAATCAAAACAATGAGCGTGTTTAATGCATTTGTATTCCGTATTATGTGATAGTACAATCCAGAAATGGACTAGTCAAATTGTTCCCAATCATGAGTTACCTTAGTAGAAGATGGTCCAGTGGGCATGGCATTTACACTTCCAGATCCAGATTCAAATGTCGCCCACTCGGTCGAAACTGAAACAGAATTGTAGGTGTTGCTAAAGGGATTGGAGTTCTTTGATTTAAGGATGTCCATTGTCTCCACAAAGCTCTGGATACGGCGCACCTGAATGAAATATATATGTTAGTGCTGTAGATTTCCTTGGCAAAATACCCAGGATTGTATAGAAGTAACTTCTATAATTAACTGAGAGATCTATTTAGTAAGAGCGAACCATATTCATCAGCAAATGTATTCATAAAATTACTAACAATTTTATCCATTCCTGCACTGTGACTTCAAGTTATTTATTTAGTTTATAAGAAACACAATTTTATTAAGAAGTAACCCTGCAATTGTTAAGAGGTCTAATGCTGATAATTGAAGAGAAAGAAACGCCCATGAACTCATCCAACTAATCAAATTGATTTGGATAGGGAAGAAAGAAAAGCAACTAATTTTAGCAGATTGAATGTCGCCAGATAGAGTTCAATGGCCCATCGTATATCTCGCTACTATGATTGGTTATTACAGAGGAACATCAATTGATGATGCTCATGACACCAATTGGGGGGTTTCGAGAGAATATTAAATATCATTGTTGAGAGAGAAACGAATTCTACAATTACTACCACCAGCAGATTTCAGATATGGATTGCACATGTATGTGGGTTCCAATTAGTTCAAGGAAATCCCAGGTTTAGATTTGATTTATTTGATTTTCATAGAAAGTTTCGCATTTGAATTTGAGTGATCAGGGTGTTGGACAGTAATGTAATGAGGATTTGAATAAACACAGTGGTAGTAATGGGGAGGGTATTTTTGTGTGGTTGTGCACATGGTCAGTAGCGGTAATACAAAGGAACTGCAGAAGCAGAGTTGTTGATTTAGGCTATTGGGAGTTGGGACAATATCTTTTATATTTCCTATTCACTTTGAAGTTCTAATTAGAGCAACTGAGTTATTTAATTATCAAATGAATATCACATGGTCAATTATGTTGAAAAACTGGAATAGCTCACATTATTGATTTGAGGGTTTAGCAATGAAATTGAAGGGCTAGGGAATAGGGAGTCACCATGTGAATGAGTGATTGTTCATGAAGACAGAATACATTTTTACATGTAGAGAAAACATGAGAAGGCTTATACTCCCATTTGAAACCAAAACATAACCACATATGCAGAGTAGACAACTAACCTCCATCTTCCTTTGCACTTTCCCTTCTCCTTCAGCTTCAATGCTGTCCAGTTTAAGCAAGTGTCTCATAAGCATCTCTGTTACATAAACAATATCCTTATCATCAATCTTGGTTCCACCATCCACAACAGCTTGCAATGCAGACACCTGTTATTCAATAACACCAAGCCACTTACTTATACAGTGTCCAAAGAAACAAAAGAAGCCAATAGGAAAAACAAAAAACAGAAAAATATACTGAGAAGAGATCAACCTGTTCAGAAAGCTTGTCAACTTCTTTTCTGATTTCAGCAACAGCAGCACCTCCCTTTGAAACCACGCTTGTTTGTGCAACTTCTGCAGGTCTTTCCTCTGCGCATGTCATATCCTCAATGAGTAACACCTTTGACATATCCTTCACACCTGCGAACTGAAGATGCTCATTATCTTCTTTTTCTTTTCCTCTGAACAAGAGCTTGTGCATCTCAGGATCCAAACCAATATTTTGTGTAACCATTAATTTCAGATCACCTGCATTCAAAAGCCAATACTTAGCCAAACTGATTCGTGAAATATTTAAATAGTGATATTTCTAAATGTACTATCAAAGACTCGATCCATTCAACCCCAAATCATATACTTTCAACAGTGCATGCCACGCCTAGTTTGGAAAGTGCGCGTTAACTAATAAAGCAAATATATCATAAGCATGCGGTGTGGTGACTCATGACCCCAGTAAAACAGGAACCAGCAAGGATCTCAAAAAGAGTTTCCCAGCCAAAAATAAATGAATTTGACATAGCAAGAAGAACCTCGTAATACAGATCAATTCAACGACAACCATTGACGAAATACACATATCATCTTAATGCCCATTAAAAATGAAAAAAGGGGGAAAACTGAATTAGCAAAACATTCAGAAGAGAAGAACTTAGTCCGGTGAAGGAGAAAAAGTACAGTATTCAGGAACACTATTAATTCCTGTAATCCACTCCAAAAAATATTAATTCAAGGCTAACAATGGGCCATAAATTGCCACTTGCTGCTAGTGTTATTTTATTTGAGTACCAACAAAGGCAATCTAATTTTCCTCACAAAACAGAGAGAAACTCTAGGACTAAATATTGATATGATAAAACTTCAAAAAACTAGAAAGGAGAAAGGAATCAAGCATACACTCGTTGACTCCATACAAACGGAGGATTTTGTATGGGCGCAGTAGGGGCAGCTGCCCCCATGCTGATCGTAAAAACAAATGATATACGAATTATAAAATTTAGATTTTACAATTTTGTCCCGACATTTAACCTTTGTATATGAAAATGCTAAGGATCTATCATCAAAGGCGAACACAGTAATTTAGCAAAAAGAGAGAGAGAGATTCACTTACCTTACATACCCACTTTCTATCATTGGCTCTTCCCCCCTCTGGAAGAAATAACCTGTCACCAGGAGAATCTCTGGTGACTGGTAAGTTTTCCCTTTTCCGTTTTCCTAAATTAAAGAGTTACATTTTGGGTCAGGAAAAAAAATCTGAGTTTTGAGGCCACTGTACCCTTTGGGGATTATTAGTTGCCTTCAGATATAAAAGAGGTGATTTGGCTTTTCATGGTTTTCTTGGCACTTTTATTATTTATATCTTGCTCAATGCTTGAGAAATTTGTGAAGCATGTTTGGGAATTGTTTATATTGTGGGTCCCTCGAAATATGTTGATAAAAAGTGGCTTTAATGTTTATATACAATTTATAAACATGAGCCAAACATAGGCTAATAATTTATAGAGCTTTTTCCCAAACGAAATAAGAATAATAGATTCATAAGATTCTGCAAATAGGCAAAATGAGCCATTCATTTCTAAAGTTCATTCCATTGTAGACATATATAAGATTCCTTCCCTTTCACCTTTAAATGCAATAAAAACAGGTAAAGAACCCAAATAAAGCATTACAATCATAATCAATAAAAGTAACAAAAATAAATAACATTCTATTGCACAAAAAGAGAAAAAACTCGGAGCCAATTTCACAATTTGTATACTGGAAATGAAAAGGCCAAGAAAAACAAAATGCTTAAGATTGAAGGAAAAGGGGGATATTCTATCCATCATCGCATTCAAGAACAAAAGCACTCACTTTAGCTCCAAAATAACTATGCAAATTTACAGAAGGAAACACCAAACTAAATAAATAGACAGAAATGTTGGCTGAATTAAATTTCTCTAGACAGTCTACTATAGCGAATGTGTGATTGACGTGTATCTTTATTGGGTTTGCCCTTTTACTATTCTCCTTTAGTTCAGCCTCCATTTGAAGTTTTAGTAATATGTATTTTTGTTGGTTTACAGTTGTTATTTGACTCAATAATGGAGAAATTTCTTATGTTTATCTCATTTCGGTTTACATTAATAAGTATATCGATATTTTATTTTAGAACTTCAGATTGAAATTCATATTAGCACTTAATTTGCCTCCTAGATCCGCCCCAACTTACAAACACAACTACACTGTCTAGAAGCACATACTGATTCCCGAAAACTATAACTAAACAAATAACATGAATAAAACCTAAAAACCAAGTAATGCCCCAAAAATTATTCACCGCATATAAAATAAACAATCATAGATTCCCATTATATACACGGCCAAGTATACAGTAATACCAAAGCAAAAACAAACTGTGCCGTGTAGACTAAAAATATTATTAAACCCTTGAATAATTAATGCAGAGAAATAACAAGGATGTCCCTAAATCCTAAAGAAGGAGAAAATACCAAAAGTAGAGTTAGCGGGTACGACGACGTCGTGTAGGTTTTGCCCATGTGAAACTGTGATCCTTATGGAGCTAGGCCCATGATCAGGAGCGGCATCCTCTTCTATCTTGTGAACATCAATATTGCTGTTTTTTTGGTTCTCTGGGATTGAATTTGAGCCCTTCATCACGGAATCTGGTAGGGCTTTGCAGAGTGAAACAAAAATTAAGAGGTATAGATTTGAATGTTTGGGTGAAAAGCTAAGGAGGGGAGTACTTTTCAAATAACAGACGGTTGGTGGATTTGCCTCTAATGGACAATTACAGGACGATTATAGTTAATTAATTAATTAATTGTAAGACAAAATGTCACAAAATTGACTAGTGATGGTCAAAAGGTTAGCGAAATTTGTGAATTTTACCCTAAACTTTAAAATTCTTACTAATCCATCTTCTAATCTACCAAATTGATGGAACTCATCCCCAACCTTTAGCAGCCCTTGCACAATTCATACGTTTAAAGAATTCCTGTCAATGGAGGTGTTGAAACACCATGTAGGTTGCGTATGACATAATCACTAGTTAACATGGACGTAAGTTGTCGAATGTTACTGTACTGAAAGACTGGGACCCAACTCCAAAACAATTGGGGACTAATTGGATGACTTAGATAGGCTGAGGTCCTCCCTTACAATATTTCAAAAATCTTAATAAATCAAATTATTATGATTTAAAAACTTCTCATTCTCGGTTTATAAAGACTGGGTTTCAATCCAAAAAATAAAATACAGCTAAGATGATAAATTCAAGTTGGGGTAATTGTTTGGGTAAAAAGAAATAGACAGTTTTAAAGTATTGGATTGGTCCCCAAGACTATGCATTGTGTTTAGAAAGTTTTAAATTGGACTACAATAGTCCTTAACTTTGAGTCATGTACCTTGTTAGTCCTAAAAAAGAATTTTGTCCAAAATTACTAACCAACGTCCTACCTGAAAAATAAATTAATGATGTGGCATCCCATTTGAAGTTACTTTGACACTTGAATGCCAATAAGGATAACTCGCATTATTTTCATGGAAAATACGTTTTTAATCCATTTGTAGCTTGAAAGCACTCTAAAAAAAATGTAAATTTATATTTGTTGGCATATTAGACATCAAAGTAATGTCAGTGGGATACCACGTTATCGATATGTCGTTCAGGTAGGACAGAATTCATTATTTAGACTAAAGGATGATTATAGTCCAATTTAAAGTTTGTGGATATTTTTCGTATATATTGTAGAGTTTGGGAACAATGCAAGTTTTTTATCCTCGTTAATTTTGATATTGCATATGCGTTGTCTCCGGCTTGAATTTGATATTTTATGTATTCAAATTGTAGAGGACTTAGAATGTTACCATGCCACTATGTCGAGTTCTAGCCTCTTCAACAACTCTTTATAAGGCTATGATCTCATTATAGCCTTATTCTTGGAATATTAAGTTAGTTCTTGTAAAAATAGTTAGACTTACAATATAATATGTAAGAGTGGTTAAATGTCCGATAAAAACCTATTAGTTCTCAAACAATACCAAGGGGCCCCTTCGGTAGGATTAAAATCATATTTTCAATTTTTAATTGAATTTTAATCACTACCGAACGATGCACAAGTTCGAGGAGCATCTGATTCTATGTTAACCCCATAGCCATAGATGGCACAACACATAACAATTAACAATCTGCACATTCTTTATATTCTTTATCTTTTTCTTATGTAAATTTTTTTAAATCGTATTTTAGCTCAAATATATAGATTTCGTGTCACTAGCCCTTGTTTGATAGTCTTTACTTTATCATAAAATAATATTTTCTACAATAGCTGCTGGCCTATATATCATGGTGTGTAATTATATCACTTCAAATCAATTTGTTTCTTCCAAATCAATTAGTACTAATAAATTAGACGTGTCATTCAGGATAGTAATGAAAGTCAAATTATCAACGGGTGCATGGAAAAAAAAAAGGCTATCGGATGGATCAACAATATTTAATTGGATTAGTCTTCTTTTACGTTGAGGTATCCATGATGGACATCCGGCACCCCCTATTGGATGGAGTGTCGGTGGGTCCGGCACTCCATCCAATAAGGGGCGCCGGGTGTTTATTATGGACACCCTTATGTACACCTCAATGTAATCATAGCATCACCCTATTTAATTAGCTCATGTTTGGTCACATTAAAATTTTCATTCTTATTTTTTTACTCATTTTTAACTACACATTCTTCAATAAAATAATATTTTCCATCACATCAATAACTTTTACTTCTTTTTCAACCGATATTCTCCATCAATCTATTTTTCAAAATAATGTGGTTCAAACACACCCTTAATATAACATTGCAGAAAAAAAATTAAAAACATTTTTAAAATGCCAAAATAAAGGGTGACAAAGAGGGGCTAAATTATACATGAATTCTAGCATAGATCAAATTTAACATGTTAATGGTATTAATTACCTTAAGGCCATCTTCGATCCTGCACCAAAATTTGCACGATTTTGCACCAAAATGAAAATCATCTACAACCCATTATACAGAAAGTTGCACAAAATAAATAGTGTTTAATAATTTTCTTCACTTTAAAATTCTTAAATTTTTATTTATTTATTACTACATAAATTATTAAACAAATAATTACGTTGAATTCATTAATAAGCCATTGTTTGATGCATATTATAATGGAAATAATGCATTTTTATTGTTGATGTGATGAGGAATATGTGGTTAAAATGAAGGAAAAGTCATTGATGTGATGGAAAATGTTATTTTATTGAATAATGTGTGGTTGAAAATGAGTAGAAGAATGAGAATGAAAAAATTAATATCGCTCAAACGGAGGCTAAATTTAAAAATGTAGTACAATTAGTAGAAATACAACTAAGAAAATATTAAATCATAATATTGAAAAATAGTGTAGGACATTTCGAATCGCAAAATCATGATATTACAAAATCAAAATAGTAATCACAATTGATTAGTATTGATTAAATGGCTAAAATTTATTCATAATAATAATAATAATTGTAGTGGCAAAAATTGTTCCACTAGCCCAAGTCCGAAAAATTAAGGCACATAGGTGGCCCACTTGATAAATGCACCATCTTTTGGCCCAATTCTTGATATCAATCGGGCCAAATAAGACCCAAGTTTCAATTCGCAATCCCTAATAATTTATTTTCAAAATAAATCACACTATGATTTGACCAGATCAAATGGGAGTTATCTGGAAAAAAAAAATGGGTATCTCAACTGAATAAATCTTATCAGATTCAGTTCCAACTAACAAATCTTACAGTGTCCTCGTCAATCCCGCCTAGACGATTATTCCACTGCTATAAATTTTGTGGTCAGTCTTACAAACAGATACAGAAACAAATAACACTCTACTCTAAATAACTTCTTCTCGCTTTCGGTCTAGTATTCCTAAAATTCTTGAAAAGCTTTTCTGACTTGACCGTCGGAGAGTCTTCGACTGACACTACATCGGTGTCCTTTTGAGATCTTTTGCGGTCTTTCTTCTTCTTTCTACTTTTTCGCAGGAAGTCAGTGACCTGACCGACTCGATTTTCTCAATTGTAAAATTCACCATCTACAATAATAATAATAATTGATGGAACGTGGAAGAGAGGAGTTTAATGGTGCAAAATGGAGCAAATGAATAGTTGCACCAAAATGGTGCAATGGGTTGGAGAAGATTTGAACCAAAAATTTGGTGTATTTGGTGAATTATGGTGTAATGAGGATGGGTTGAAGATGCTCTGACAACACACATTATTAACTTATTCAATGCAGTAAATAATAATTCTAACAGGTGAGTTGAGCTCACTAACTAATTTTTGGTGATTTTAACTCAACACCGTCGTAACTTTAAAATTAAATTAGAATTTATAATAAATATATATAATTGTTTAATTATTCGGCAAAGTTTTTAGTTGAGATTGATAAATTGATGAATTTAACCTGTAAAATTTAACATTACTTTCTAGATATTTCAACGTAATTGGAATTTGGATCGCAATATCATAGTTTCGGATCTTGAAACCAATTGTTGATGGATGGTCCGACACGTTATTCGGGTACATTATACCATCCGCCACATATTTACACGTGCCAACTTAACGGATTATTCTACTGCCAAAGCCAAACCTATTTGACCAGAAGTCTCCACTGCTTTCCACCTACATACAACGTGTCATCAAATGGGGAAATTCTATTGCCAACTCGAAACTTCCTATGACACGCGTCGACGAAACCATAAAGCCAGAAAACAAACCCCACGGGCCACATCTAGATATAGGAGGTAATTCCTGTACTGTTTTATCCAATTTTGTCCGAAGAGAAGTCAAAGAAGGTGCAAGAAATGGCAAATCCAAGTGATGAATTCAGGCTTGTATCTCCTCATATAGATCACGAGGGAAGATTGCCTAGGCAGTACACCGGCGAGGGACAAGGCGCCAAGAAGAACGTATCGCCACCACTCGAGTGGTACGATCCTTGTTTGGCATAATCATTTTTATTTACTTGTGGAAGTCACGAGTATTATTCATTTATTCATCCTTTATTTTTATCTATTTATAATCAAACCAGATTATAGACCATTCCTAAACATGAATTTAGGTATATTTATTTTAATCTTGTCGTTCAACAGGTACAACTTGCCAGAAGGGACAAAGAGCTTGGCGTTGTTGGTGGAAGATCTTGATGGGGGGGAACCTGATGGACCAATTGTGCCGTGGGTTCATTGGGTAGTGGTGAATATACCCCCGACATTGAAGGGGTTGCCGGAGGGGTTTTCCGGTAAGGGAGAAGAGTTGGGAGGAGAGTATAGTAAGATTAAGGAAGGGATTCATTATTGGAAGCAGCCGGGATGGCGTGGGCCAGTGCTGCCACATCATGGGCATAGATTCGAGTTCAAGCTTTATGCCTTGGATGACGAGCTTCATCTTGGAAATAAGGTACCGTATGAACATATTACTTCATGTATCACAGTCTCATTATCCAATGAACTTTGAATGCGTTCTCCCCAATCATATAGATGGATAGCATTATTCAATATTCATCGAGAATGGCTTTGATCCATGCTATTGATAGAAGAATAATGCTCTCCTTAGACTGGACATAGTGATGTGACAGATAATAATTCGTCTTGTGTTTTTAATTTTTTAAACTTTCCAATCATATGTTTGACACTTTGAGCCCGCATGATTGTTGATAGAATTACATGATCTTTTCTTTTACAGGTAACAAAGGAGAAGATGTTGGAGGCAATTGAAGGACATGTGCTAGGGGAGGCTGTTTTAATGGCAAAATTCTGATATGGATTGAACTCTTTACTCCCTGCAGTTTCTAAACTGAGTAATAGCAAGTGACAATTTGAAATATTTTACTGACTTCTTGTAGTAGCTTGTTTTAATCTTGAGTATATGTTTGCAATATTGCATGTTTGTGGAGAATCATATCTTGTCAATATGTACGGCTGGAAATGCCTTAACGGTTGATCGAAAGTCAAGTTATAGGCTGCTAATCGGCCCGTGTACGTCTGGGCGGCCGTATTACAGACCAACCCCCCATGAGCACTCTAGCAATTAAAATTTAGATTTTAATTTAAGTTAAAGTCTACCATTAATCTTAACTTTATATTTTGTAGTTAACTTTCATCAAAATTTGTTAAATTTTAATTTTAATCCCCACCAAACGGACTAAGTGAGCGCAGTTGGTAAATGCCTATTCAGCAACTTGTGTGGACAAATGGTTGTGCCGCCACAAGTTCAAGTAATACAGATAGCTAGCCTTTGGAACTCATTTTTTTATCCAGTGACGATTAAGAAAATATGAGTTTTGTTTTCAAGTTTCATGATTCGAAAAGAAACAATGTTTTATTGGTTAGTGAGAGACTGAGTCGGAGAATATCATAGTGGATTGAGCAAGTGCAAGTAAAAATCAGAATGTAGTTTTATTGAGTCTTGAGGGTGTTTTGCTATGTAACTCGAAGAAAAGAATATATTCACAATAGCAGTCACTGTACTATCACATGCATTTAACAAGTCAGCAAACAGAGCATCAGTTAAGTGTCCTATCAGCTGCAACTTTTTGGTTCTCGAAGCTTCAAAGTCAAGAAAAATAACAAGTGAACATAGCCCCGTTATTTCAAATTTTAATGGTTGAAATAGTATTTTTTTTTTTTAACAAAAAAATGTGTGAAAAAAAAATAAAAAAAAATTAGAGTTATGTGTAACATTATTTTATTGAAAGAGGTGTGTTTTGAAAAATTAATTATAAAATATTTTTTGACTTTCTAAAATTAAATGGCCTCTCTATTAGGCCTAAATACCCACAACAATTTATTTTTATGAGAGAGATAAATTTGAAAAATAATGAATTGACATATAATCGATATTCTATCATCATAATAAATAGCAATATTTTAAATTACTCTTAAGGATCCGTTTGATTGTAAATGTGGAAAATATGTGGAAATAAAATATTTTACAGGGAATTAATTTATCTAAAAATTATTTTATTAGGAATTGTAATTAATTGTGTTTAATTGGTATAATTTTTCATGGAGAATGTTGAAAGATTGGTGTCCGTTTGGCTTCATTTTTTATGGAAATTTTCCATTAAAGTGATATTCTTTCTACTTTTGGATCTAAAATTTGTTCCAATTGTCAAAAAAAAATATTGAAAAAAAAAATATCATACCGAATATCATTCGTTTGACTTTGTTTTGCATAAAAATTGTCAATAAAAGTGATAAAAAAAATTTACCATTGCATCTAAAAAATTTTCCAATTGCGAAAAAAAATAATGTGGCTCAAACTGGGACTGGTGGACATTTTGAGTCCAAGAACGTATTTTTTCGATTGATGTAATAATAATGTGGCTCAAACGGGACTGGTGCACATTTTAAGTCCAAAAATGCATTTTTTTTATGTGATGGGGAATATGTGGTTGAAAAAGAGGGAAAAGTTATTGATGTTCTCGAAAATATTATTTTATTAAAAAAAGTATGGTTGAAAATGAGTAGAAGAAATGAGAAAGAAAAAAATAATATGGCTCAAACATGGGTTAAATATACATTTTTCAGTTTAGTTTAAACCTTAATACCATATCAAATTTCGATATATATTTTAACTATACATTGTTTTTTGATAATCAATAAATTTTGGGCAATAAACGGTTTGAATTAAATTTTATTGGATTGGCCCAAAAATAACTTGTATCATTGGAAGTAGCTTATTAATTAATAGAGGAAATTACATCAAACCAGGCATTTACTTTGACGTTTTAAAAATTCTGGTTTTCACGATTTTTCTTCATTTATCAGGTTTTTCTCATTTTAATTAAACAATTAATATTTTAATTAAATGGTGTGTATCCCGCTAATTAAGGGTTTTAAATTTGTTAATATCTAAACTTCCATTTACATTCCAGCCCTATTTTCTTTTGACCACCGTCTCATTTCCATGTTCGCCCAATCACCACCATGGAAAGTTACAAATGGCGCGGGGAAATAACATACTGGTAAGCTCAATATTCTACAGAAGAAGCAAAAACAAGCCAAGAAGTCAAAATCTGGTTTACTTTGTATATGATTTCTACATTTTTTCTTGTATAATATATTTACTTTGCTTCCCCTACTAACCATTTCCTTTTCACAATGGCAGAATTCATCTGGATACACAGGCAGCTTATGGGTTAAATAGTTTTGACACTTTTGTGGGGCTTAATTTAAATATTATTTTTGATAGAAGAAAATTGTGGGTTTCTCAGTTTAAAGTTTAACATGCAACCTTTTTGTTACAGTGGAATGGGTAAATGTATATACTCAAGTCACAGAATTGTGGGTTTCTCAGTTTAAAGTTTAACATGCAACCTTTTTGTTACAGTGGAATGGGTAAATGTATATACTCAAGTCACAGAATGTAATAGAAAATTTCTACAGGGTCACATGTGATAATATTTTTGGAATATAGAGGTCACATGGATTTACAGTTTACAGTTTGCTTTATGTTCAGAGGTCACAGGTCGTATTACATATTATAGTTTGCTTTATGTTCAGAGGTCACAGGACTTTATACTACAGTTTGATTTATGTTCAGAGGTCACATGACTTTATATTACAGTTTGATTTATGTTCAGAGGTCACATGACTTTATATTACAGTTTGATTTATGTTCAGAGTTCACAGAACTTTATATTACAGTTTGCTTTATGTTCAGAGGTCACATGAATTTATACTACAGTTTGATTTATGTTCAGAGGTCACAGGACCCTCAACCCAGACAAAACCTGCGTATAGCAGTCAAAATTTGATCGGGGATTACGTCATTCGATCTGTGATCGAAATAATCGTTATTCCGCAGTCAAATCTCCACCGTATAGAACTATGTGACCGGCGACGACGAAATGTGATTTGTGACCAAAAATCTCGCATAATCTGCCGTCAGTTTGGTCCAAAATCGAAATCAGTCTGGGGATGAAGCAGAATCTGTATATTAAGGAGGTGATTTGTTATATTAGGAAATCTTAACTGTACGCTGAAATTAAGGAACATAATATATTAGACTAATTGATAAATATAATTAATTAAACCCTGAAAATACCTGAGTTTTGAAATTCTAAGCCAAGGGGATCTGATTTTTGATTTCGTCAAAGATAATGCATGACTCATGCATTTTTCCCTAATTAATATTGCTCATGGGCCAATTTCACTTATTAGAGGGCTCTTAATCTTATAGTCTTGGCCCAACTTAATTCATAACCTATCTCTATTTAAGCCTTCTTTTGACGGTGTTCCTCCATTGTATACTCCTTTGTGGCTGCAATTGATCACCAAATATCTTGTCATTTGTGGGTAAGAGTAAGAAGTAACCATAACAATAAGTGAATACCATAGTTGTGGGTTGAGTCTTCCGATTGATTGTTGTTCAATATTGGTAGCGTGACACTAAACTTGATTTTCATCAAATCAAAGTTCTTGGAGCATACTTCTGCGACATACATATTTTAAGTTCTTAATATAATAAATTTGTAGTTTCAAATTTTTACAAGACAAACACTAAATTGACGTGAATTTCATTTTTTAAATTGTCTTTAGTAATTTTTAAATTTTTGGTACTTGAACAAAGATTTATGGGAGGCAAGAGCACATGAATTCACGGGTATTACGTAGTGGTATGGTAGAACCTTAATTATAGTTGCTTGTTCAACTGAAATTACCTTCTTTTTAACTGCCTGCCTCAATCCAATCTACATCAGTCACAAACATTTTCTGCTATTGCCTACTGCTGATGTATATTGATGGTACATGACATGCCCCTTTAACAAAGATAGACGTGTGATAATTTTACTTCTTTTCGTTATTCCACATAGAGCCACATCAAAATACAATTCAACTCTGTCATCGAGTTAATTTGTAGGTTTTTCTCATTTGTACATAAGAAGAAGCAACAGAAATTGGTCAGAATAGACTATAACAGTGTGCCATATAGTGTATTTAAAAATTACAAAAAATGGCGGGCTCCACTTACTTGTGTGTGGTCTGATGTGTTTTTGTGGTATACGGTTTCTATACACCAAGCAGAATTCTAATTTGTAACATCTTCTTGGTCATTATTGTGGACATTGAAAATAAATATCGAAAAAACTTGAAGACCCGACAAAGGGCACGTCGAGCCTAAAAAAAATTGAAGTCTTGGTGATGTGACACAGATTATTTCAATCGATTAAACTTCCAACTCTCGATTGTGTAATCCATTGGAGCCCTAGTCGGTATTTCTTGGAATGACCTTGTACCATGTGGGTGGGACATACCATTGTTGTGCTTGTGCGATATGATTCATTCTACTTTGCTCTAAAAAAAGAAGAGCTAATCAATTATTATCTAAAAAAAGTACTTTACTCACTAACGAGAAAAAACATGTACAGTATACTTTGTTTAACTAAACAGTGTGAATCCTATGGAAATAGGATGATTTTTGAGGCTAACAACGAAACTCCCGGTTCTTTAGTTCAGACAAATTTCTTTGATTTCAGGGGAGGCCATAGGCCCCCCTTCTTTGTTGGGATTCATTTAATTTCCTTGGGATTTGAACCCTATCGTATTCACTCATTCTAACCTGTCTAATCGTAACTTTTTCCCTTTTCCGTAAACACAAAGTCCAACTTGTCGCACTACCAGGATCGGAACGTCAGTTTAAATAATAGCATTGCATTGACTATAAAATTGCAGACTTTGAAGTCTGATCGTAATAGTAATTTTTTTAAAATATATACAGCTATAACTTACACGTATAAAATTATATTTTCGAGACAATATTCCATTGAAAATAAATCTGTAATAAAAAAATTGAATTAATAAAAAATATGTGGTTAAAAATGAGTTTTAAAAAATAAAATTTTATAAAATGAGGATCAAACAGAGGATAAATATCGATACACAATCTTTCAAAGTGGTATTTAATCAAACTAAACTTTTTATTTCAAAATACATTCTTTCGAAATTCTTGCCAAATAATGTGACACAAACGCACCCTAAATGAAAAACTAAACTTCAGAAAGTGGAGAAAAAACCTTTGCGTACAAACACCTATGTCCTAGGTTAAACACCCGTATCCCCACTCAAAGATTGGCTGACGATTTGTGAGCTAACATCAGTATACTAATTACTATCCCCACTATATATATCACATGCATAATTGTCTCTTCTTCTTAACTTCAACTCATGTACTAAAACAATTTTTTTCTTTTTCTTCTGTGTTTTTGGGTATTGGATGGATTACTCGCACTCACTCAACCCCAATTCTTGCGAGTCCACTTCAGTTCAAAACAATAATAATGTGAATCGCAAAACGAAAAGTGGTGGCTTAAAGAGAGGAAAAGTTATGAAGCTGTCGACTGATCCACAAAGCATCGCCGCTAGGCAACGACGCCGCAGAATCAGTGACAGGTTCAAGATTTTGCAGAGCTTGGTTCCTGGTGGATCAAGAATGGATACAGTTTCTATGTTGGAAGAGGCAATTCAGTATGTTAAATTCCTCAAAACACAGATTTTGATTCATCAGACGGCCATGATCAACTTCGCAAATGATGATCCAACGCTGTATCTTCAACCAAATTCACTTCCATTTCATTATCAGAGTGATCATAATCTGTGTCCTGAAAATAATTACTTAGGGCATCAAATTGAGCAATCCCCAAAAGTTGGGTTACCAAATTCTTGCTTTCATGGTGAAGAAATTGTGCCTTTTGATGCATACTGCTACTACTAGATATTTTGTGTTTCAAATATGGAAGATTAGTAATGGTTTACTTTTTTGCCTATGAAAGGGATATGCTTTGGTTCGTGTAGAAAATTTGGAATGAGTTGTAAATGTTACTAATGAGACCAGCTTAATTGTCAAAACAAAAATGCTACTCGTACACATGAATTTACGAGTGATAATAATTTAATTAGCTGGTTTAACTTTACTTTTTGTCCAACGAAATCTTTGCTTGAATCAGCATGTAAAAACAGCTTGTATTTCTCGTCAAAAATTCTAGTTTAGCGGATAATTTTTGTTAGCAAAAAATTTAAGTAGTGCAAATGACTTTACAGAGGAAAGGGACAAGAGATCTGTATCAGTATACAAGAATTTTTGTTCATCAAATAGATATATTAGTCACCTGCACAAATAATATCGAGTCAAATATGTTGGGTCTTCCAAGTCTCAAAATATGATACATTTTACAAAACTTTGTATAGGAGATTTAACACAGTCCACGTTACATAAAAATCTACCATTTTATAACAGAATTGTGGCTGTACACGACTTCACTTTCCCAATGCCACGTTCACATTGCTGATTCCAGAAAACTCCTAACATGGAAAGCTTGTCCAATATGGGCAATGCCTCAACGGTATAGGGCTAAAGGTTCACAAAAAAATGGCCAGAAACGTCACTACAAGTCTCCAAACAGGCCAAACTCAATTCGTTGAAGAGCGATAAAAGATATACAGGATAGAACTTTCTTTTCCCAAAATAAGCAGAAAAGTTATTTTGATAAGCATCCACAATTTCCTTTACCAATAGAGCAACTCATGTTCGTCATAAACTCGGAGCTCCAATTTTCAACAATCACCACAGAAAATTGATTCTCATATGATATGGCTACACAAAATTTTGAACCGATACATTTCACATACATCAAGGACAAGATTGATTACAAAAGCCCACTTCTTGGTGGCTTATTCTTGTTCTTTATATTTTTAATCACTTTCTTGTTTGTATACTTTCTCTACGCGTGCACCCATCGTCGCCCTGACAGCACCACCACTCACCCTGATGGATCGCTGGCACGGTCGAGGTCTCCGGCAGGGCTCGATGCAGCCACCATAAGCAGCCTTCCGATATTTTCATATGGATCAAGTGCCAATGGCAAGAATTCAAGCCCAGATTCGGAGTGTGCAATTTGTTTAAGTATGTTTCAAGGAGAAGAAAAGGTGAAGGTTTTGCCTATATGCCACCATGGTTTTCACTCAGAGTGTGTGGACAAGTGGCTAGGAACTCGTTCTAATTGTCCTCTGTGCAGAGCCTCAGTCCGCCGTAGCCATGGTGATTTGGAGATTCCATGAATTTTATTTCATTTTCAAGAAAAAGTAGAAGCTTTTGTTTGAGTTGAGGTTCCTCTTCTTTTTGAATTTTTTGAATTTTGTGGACCCTATTCCAAATTATATAATTAATGCACGATTATTCCATCATGTTCTTTGGTTCATACGATAAATTGGCAACATTACTTTGAGCATCTCAATCCTAGTGCTCCATTAAAATGAGATTTAAAAAATATATATTTTAATATGATAATTTTTGAAAAATGTGTGATTAAAAAATAAAATAAAAAAGTTATTAATGGATGACAATAATTTATAAAAGAATGTCATCAAAAATGAATTCTTAAAAAAATGCATTTTTCTTTTTTTTTTCATAAAATGGAGCCCAAACAAAGGACAAAAGAGTTATCCACAAACTCACGAGGCAATTTATTTCTCAAAAGAATTAATAAAATCAATCAAAAAATGAGCCAATTCGTGAAAAAAGTGAACTCATTTCAACACATGACTCGCTTCAAAAAAAATTTGAACCGTCCATAGATCGAGTTAGCGAGCAACTCAGCTCGTTAGTCATATGATCGAAGCACCAAATGCCAATGTTCTAAAATGTACATATATGCTCGATACTTTTTCGAAACACCTCGCGTATGAGGTATGTACATGATGATGTTGTCATCCATCTTATTGATCGTATATGCAAGCTTAAATGGTAAAATGTTTATGCATTTATATTAAAAATTGTGTCAAAATTAGCCTGTCAAAGCTCGTCTTGCAATTTTAAAAAGGCAAATTGAGCCCAATAAATATCAAATTAACCAAATCACCTGAACCCATAAATTATATACAACAATATGTAGGATTTTGATGTTTATAAAAAAAAAAAAAAAAAGCATAACAATTTTTTTCGTAGAGTTGCAAACTACCTACGTCAAGCTCGAGCCTCATTCTTCAGTCTTACTAGCAAGTGATGCTAGAACAATTTTGAATTATTGATAGTTGTGATGATGAGGAGAAGGTTAATAATGATATCATATTATCTGAAAAGGGTAATAGACATTCTCGAATTGAAATAAGGGAGCCTGATTGAGATGGTTGCAACATTTTTCTCCGCATACTATTGACGGTTGCTACCTGCAAAAATTTGTCGGGGTTTTCTCCCCCGTTATACCTCCGGCGTGAGAATCAATAAAAAATTTTGAGAGGTATCATGGGAATGCAAATAGTTCGATTTCCAATAGTCCATACCTTTCTCATTTTGGAGGTATTTACAGGCACATGTTGCTATGCATGTGTTCGGTAGTTAATGATGCCACGTTTCCCACATAGACCTTCCCACTTCCTCCATGTTCTAACGTGGTGACTCCCACTTGTCAAGTGGTTGGTTGTGCCCATGTTCGCTGTTGGGTGGTTTCCATCCTACGCATTGCTATTTGTATAGTTAAGCATAGTATTGACCTCACAGTGGTATGCGGTTTATGTGAATGTATAGGGCCCCATGGGGGTCGACTGCCTCATGGGGGTTGATGACCTCACCCGCGTACGCGGTTACAAGATTGAGATTGTCACCCACGTACGCGATTGCAAGATTGTCATCCTCGTACACATGGAGGTGGTAGAAAGTCTCATGGAGGTGGTAGATGACCATATAGGGGTCGATGGCCTCATGGTGGTGCTCTGCGTGGAGTGCATATCAGGTGACTTAATCATTTTGCATAATTATTAATGACATCTTGTATCACTAGCCTCTCTATCCCTTGTCGATGTTCATCGGCCAAGGATAGTATCTTCACTTCTTTCGTATTGCATAAATTTTTCTTTTGGTGTCGACATTCAATATAAGCGGGTCGATCAGTTTAATTGTCGTAGAGTGGCAAAATACCATACAAATTGGCACCCCATTTTTGAGTTTGAGTTTCGGGGTAGAATTTTTCCCCAAAAAATTAAAACTTCACCTCTATCGTGTACAAAAATTTTGTATCTTCTTTATCTTATGGAGTGGTAATGATGGAGCCTTGTTCGTCGACCGACGAGGCCAGTTACTTGATGGTCGACAATCGACCAACAAGGCTGGTCAACCATCAACTAGTCAAGCTGGTCGACGTCGATCAGCCTAGCTGGTCGATGTCGACTAGCCTATTGGTTGGTCGACCATCGACTTGTCAACGAGTTTTTCACTCGTCGACCGGTCATTCCGACGCATCGCTCGAAATATTCAAATGTTTAATGTTGAATGTCGGGTCCAGTGATTTGAGCTTTAACCATTTTAGGTTTTGAAAACTCTCCACCTGCCCTTAGAGCAATTTTGAGATAGTCAATTTCTTGACTTTTTTGTTCACCACTATGCGTCGAGCTATTTTGGATCGTCGATGGCAGGGTCAGGTGATTTTGAGCCTTAACCATTTTACGTTTTGAAAACTTACCACCAACCCTTAACGATTTTGAGCTAGCCAATTTTTAGACTTTTTTGCTCACCGTTATGTGTCGAGCTACCTTGGATCGTCGAGGTCGAGATCGGGTGATTTTGAGCCTTAACCATTTTTTGTTTTGAAGAACTCACCACCAGCCCCTAGCAATTTTGTGCTAGCCAATTTTTAGGTTTTTTTGCTCACTGTTATGCTTCGAGCTGTCTTGTATCGTCGATGTCGAGGTCATGTGATTTTAAGCCTTAACCATTTTTGGTTTTAAAGAACTCACCACCAGCACCTAGCGATTTTGAGCTAGCCAATTTTTAGGCTTTTTTGTTCACCGCTATGCGTCGAGCTGTCTTGAATTGTCGAGGTCGAGGTCAGGTGATTTTGAGCCTTAACCATTTTTTATTTTGAAGAACTCACCACCAGCGTCTAGCGATTTTGAGCTAACCAATTTTTAGGCTTTTTTGCTCACTGTTATGCATCGAGCTGTCTTGGATCGTCAAGGTCGAGGTCAGGTGATTTTAAGCCTTAACCATTTTTGGTTTTGAAGAACTCACCATCAGCCATTAGCGAATTTGAGCTAGCCAATTTTTAAGCTTTTGCTCACCACTTGTAGTCTTTATTTCAATCAATTACGAACCAATACTCGTAGCAGAATTTAATTTGCCAAGATTTTGGGACTCAATGGCGCACCGGGACGTCCCAGTTAGGCTGGCCCTTCCATAGCACCCTCATCATCTACCGCCACTTAACATTTTCATTAAATAAATTTCAATCAGGTGTGCCTATTGCAAGCATTACATCATGAAAAACCCCTAGCTACAATACTTACAAACGGTCATCGCATCCGAAAAGCACTATGTTGTTCAACTTCCCACTTGTTAGTCTACTAATAATACTTATTGAGATGCTCGGTGTTCCATCGTCTGTCTAATAGTTTTCCTCTGGCCCCAAATTTACCTCCACGCTAAGTTCACGTCCTCCTACCACCAAAATGTTTTCCGTAGTGTCGAAGGGCTCAATTTGCTCCCTTGGAGGCTCAAGATCTAACATCATCACTGGTGATGATTCTTTCATCCGTATACTATCAACATAACATTTCTTGGAAAACTGTTGATCACCCCACACCACGACTGATTGAGAATTTCATCACTTGGTGGTAAGTGGAAGGAATAGCCTTAACAACATTCAGCAAGGGTCGACCATAAATTGCATTATACGCCATTGGGGTCTTGACAACCAAAAAGTTGGTTAGAATCACCACACTTGTAGGGTAGGTTCCCAATGTCACTGGTAGCTCCACGACTCCTTCCGGTATCACAGTAGCCCCTCCAAATCCTAGAAGGTGATGGATACTGCTTTCAGCTTTTCTAAATAAATTTTGAATCCTTCAAACGCTTCCCAAGTGAGAACATTTGTTGCGCTACCACCATTGACCAATACCATTTTAACATCGTAGCATGCTATGTCGTTGACTATTACCAAGGCATCATCATGAGGGGTTGCCACACCTATTAAATCTTCTTCACCGAAAGTGATGCTTTGATCGAATCTACCCTTCTTTTGGATGGAACAGACCGCAGTTGTACATACATAGCTCTTTTTAGCGGAGTTCGAGTCTCTTCCTGCTTCAATTCCTCCAACGATCACATTTATAACACCGGCCCTAGGCGGTGGTTGATCCTCGACCTTCTACTTGCCTCGATCACTCCTCACATACTCAGTAAAAAAAACCATGCTTCAAGAGACGTTCAATCTCTTCCTTCAATTGGATACACCATTCCATTTCATGTTCGTGGTCTTTATGGAAATGACAATACTTACCCGCATTTGTCTTGCTGGCTGATACTGCTATTGGCATTGGCTATTCGAGCTCTTTCATGTCTCGAATCTCCATCAATATTTCCTCCCGCGGAGTATTTAAAGGGTGAAGGCTTTGACCTCATCTCATTTTTGCCCGACCGATCGATCCTGAGTGTACACCATATTTGTGTGCTCATTTCTCAGCTTGTCTTTGTCAATGAGTTTTCATACATCACCCGACATTTGCTTGTAGCTTTCTGTCTCTCATTCCTCTCTAAGATTTTTCGTGACCTTCTCTGCTTCCTCTGCATCAACATATTTGTCACCTTTTTTCAACAGGTTATGTATCGACTCTGAAGGGTTTTTGGAGAGTGACATCTTGAAAGCCCGGTTCCGCGTCCCATTCATTATGTTGTTACCACTGCAGACATTTGAAGGTCTCTTATACCAAGCGTCGCCCGGCTGAACTAAGCCAAATACTCCTACAAGGATTCATTTTCCTCTTGCACAACCTGCATCAACCCAATGGCCGTCTTATATTTCCTTTTGCTACTCATGAAGTATGTTACGAAGCTCCTGGAAAGCTCATCAAAAGTTTTTATAGACCTGGGTGCCAGTGTGGCCACCCAGTCTCTAACCTCCCTCCTGAGTGTCGGGGGAAACGACATGCACATCACTGCTTTTGGGGCTGCATAGAGTCTCATTAAATCGACAAGTCCGTAAGTGGTCCAGTGGGTCCGTGACTCCGTCATATGCTTCTATTATCGGCTGTTTAAAACCTTTCGGCAAAGGAACTACCATAATTTCGGGGGTAAAATGATCCTCCTCCAGAACCATTTGCAGATATGTCTTTCATCTTAGTCAATGCATCGTCTATCTTCTAGGTCATCATATCATCTATCTTTCTTTTTTAAGTCTGTCATGGGTTGAAAAATTTGTGGAAACACAAACCCTAAAGCCCCTTATATCTCCTGTTGTTGGTCGAGTAATAGGCGGGTAATCGTTTGCGCCACCTGGGGTGGTTGCTCACGTACGGCTTCTGACGAACTCTGCTATGGGGTTGCAATTTTCTGTGTTTGATTTTGCAAGAGGGTCATCATGGCCGCCAATTGTGTCTCCAAAGTATTGAATTGGCTATACATTACGTATTGCGACGGCGGCGGTAGCGGGTCTTGACCCCTAGCAATGGACTCTGACTCCGTCTTTGTTGTATTTCCGACCATGCGTATTTCACTCCTAGTCTATCTCCTTAACATAGCTTTTTGTTCAGTGATTTCCCACAGACAACGCTAATGAAATGGTTGCAACATTTTTCTCCGCATACTATTGACAGTTGCTACCTGCAAAATTTTGTCGGGGCTTTCTCCCCTATTATACCTCCGGCGTGAGAATAAGTAACAAGGGTTGAGATGTATCATGGGTACGCAAATAGTTCGAGTTCCAAGAGTCCATACCTTTCTCATCTCGGAGGTATTTATGGGCACATGTTTGCTATGCATGTGTTCAGTAGTTAATGGTGCCACGTGTCCTACGTAGACTTTCACACTTCCTCTATATTCTAACGTGGTGACCCCCACTCGTTAAGTGATTGGTTGTGTCCATGTTCGCTATTCAGTGGTTTCCGTTCTATGCATTGCCATTTGTATGGTTAAGCATAGTATTGATCTCACGGTGGTAGGCGGTCTATGTGAACGTAGAGGGCCCCATAGGAGTCGACGACCTCACCCGCGTACGCGGTTGCAAGATTGTCACCCGCGTACACATGGGGTGGTAGAAAGTCTCATAGGGGTAGATAGCCTCAAGCGGTAGACCCCCTCATGGGGGTGGTAGATGACCACATGGGGGTCGACGGCCTCATGGTGGTGCTCTACGTGGAGTGCATATCAGGTGACTTAGCCATTTTGCATAATTATTAATGACATCCTGTATCACCGATAAACATGATCTTAAATCAAATAACACGAAAGATGACTTCGATTAAGACGAGTTTGAATTGAAATTCGACAAAGTGAGAAAATATATATAATTGAAGAATGTATAAAGTTTAAAATATATATTATTTTATTTATTTATTAGTTTAGAATATTTTAAAAAATATTAAAAATTGGAAAAACGCATAATTACATATATGTTTCGTATAGGCACACATATGCTTGTAATGTTTGACACTCGATTAAAATACATTGCTACGCATTACGCATTTTAGAACATTACCCAATACTATTTGTTAAACCTCACCACCGAAGCTCATAGCGAAGGCTGCGCTGTTGTCTAAACGGAGATAAAGAGTCAAGGAAGAAGCTGATACTCTTGCTCCGAAGCTCCCTTTTGGCTAAAGTCATTATTATCAACATTACCCTAGGGAAAAAGCCCCTTCGGAAAGGGAAGTTGGGGTTGAAACATTCACCAACTATGCCACTAATCAACCCAACGAGGTTCTATTCAATTTTCTTCTAAAATATGTATCGGAAGACATGCCTTAGAGATCCATAAGTGTCTTTGACAGGTTAAGCTTACAAATGCTTAGAATTATGCAGGCTCAGCCTTCCTTTGTACCTAAAAATAGGCACTAGGGATCACCTCAGTTTGGAAGACAGAATGGACCTACTTAATTTTCCTCAGAATCCTCCACCTAAGAATAGGCGTTAGATGGGAGTAAAACAAGCCAGGAATCAAGCAGGATCAGGACATGGCAGGGAGTAGATATCCGCTAAACCATTCCATTGAATTAGTTGATTGACTAAATTTTTATCTTTCAATTTAAATCATATTTAAATTAAAAAAATATTTTAAGTAAAAAAATTATAATAAATTAAAAAAAGTTGAGACGAGGTTTAAAAATCAAAACCGAGGTTCTAAAATGCATAATGCGTGACAATGCATTTTGATCGAGCCTTAAGCATTACAAGCATATACATAATTATGCGTTTTTCGATTTTTAATATGCCACACTGATAATTAAAATAATGTATTCTTTGAACTTCATACATATTCTTCCAATTTTCGATAAAAAAACTGTATTGCTCAAAATCATAAATATTACAATTATTTGAACGTTATATATATTCTTCAAATTTTCAATAGAAAATATTGGTCAAAATCATAAAATACTACAATTACTCGTTAACAATTCTTACAATTATATTAGACACGAACATTGACTAATTACAAAAAATCCTAAATATTTTTCCTAAAATAAAAAATCGAAGGAGAAAAAGGACCTTCGAAGTTCTGATTAGGTGAGTAATACAAAAATAAAAAAATCCACCTTCAAGTTTATGCAACTCGATGAAAACTCAACAATGAAACTAGAGGAAGATCGAAGAAGTAGGAGGCTGGGTTTAGGTGATTTGGGCTAATTCGATATTTATTGGGCTCAATTTTTTTTTTCTTTTTTTTTTTTAAGTTATAAAAATTGGCTAGACTTTGTTAAGTTAATTTGGACACAATTTTAAACACAAACACATGCATAAACTCTACGCTTTGCACCACTTTTAAAGCCAAAAAAAAATAAAAAATGGAAATGCAAGCTTGTTTGGAAAATGATTTTTCATAATCATTTTTAATTAAATATACTTTTTATTCATCATAAATTATATTCACTTAGCCTCTATTTAGCAAATTTATAAATGATTTATAATAAGAATGGTTAAAAAGTAGAAATGAATTTTACGGAATATGTGAATAATATTTATAATTTTGAATGCACAGTTAAAATTAATATTTAAATTTAACTTATAATTTTTTTAGTTGAATCAAATACGTAAATTTTAATCACTTATCAATCATTGCTTTAAAAAAAAGCAACAAATGTTTGTCTTCAACTCTGAGCTCCATGTGACGAACCCCATCCAAAATTTATTCCTCAATTGCTTATAAATGCATTATACATAGATACGGAAGATATATACATGGCTACACAGAATTTAGAACCCATACATGTCATAGACACCAAGGATAAGATCGATGACAAAAGCCCTCTTCTTCTTGGTGCCTTCTTCTTCCTCTTCTTGTTCTTCTTAACTTTCTTGTTTGCATACTTTCTCTATGTCTGCACCCATCGCCGCCGTGCCAGCGGCAGCTTCACCACCAACCCCTCGATATCTCCGCCGGGCCTCGACACCACCGTCATAAGCAGCCTGCCAATGTTTTCGTATGGATCAAGTTCCAATGGCAAAAATTCAAGCCCAGAATCGGAGTGTGCAATTTGTCTAAGTATGTTTCAAGAAGAAGAAAAGGTTAAGATTTTACCTAAATGCCACCACGGTTTTCATTCAGAATGTGTTGACAAGTGGCTCATAACTCGTTCAAGTTGTCCTCTGTGCAGAGCCTCAATTCAAGTTGACTCAATATGCCATGGCCATGGTGACTCAGAGATTCCATGAACTTTCAAGAGAAGTCTAGGGACCATTTTGCATTAATAGAATTTGTTTAGCCTATGTTTGGCCATTAAAATTTTAATACATTTCTCGCTCTTCTTTCAATCACACGTTCTTCAATAAATAATATTACACGTAAGTCACAAACATTTTCTTTTTTTTTTTAACCACAAATTCTCCAAAAAAAATATTATTCTACAGAGCTTAAAATCGCTAGTCTTTTTATTTTATATTTTGGTTCAATTTAATCTAAATTGGAGCAATACTACATGTACATAATTTTTTTTTACCTAATCTTTTACATACATTTACAAGGTGTGAGGGCCATATTTTTGGGAGTTTTTTTATTCATGCGGCCCCACGCACATATGAGAGGGGGTAACATTTTCAGTAAGAAAAATTTGGTACAAATAATTTTATTCATCCAAATTTTGGCATTGGAAGGATCAGATCCCAATGGAATTAATGCGCATTGAAAAATGTGCCATTATTTGTAAACCGGTGACTAGAAGATGGCCGGGGGATAGTGTCCCTTTTTTTCTCCATTGCACAATTTGCGTATTGATGCAGACTTACAACATAATGGTATCAAAATGTGTCTCATTCAAGCCTATAATATTCTAGTCAAATTTTATTCTCACATATTGAGAAATTTAAAACAATTATTTATTTATTCATAGTTTAAACCGTATAAATACTTTTCAAATATGCGTCAAAAGTTCATACAGATCATATGATACCCTACCCATATAATTTTAAAGTTGCTAGCGCAATGAGCTCGAATTAAACCTTGACTCTATGCTTATGCACATGGACGTCCTACCGAATCTACTTAAAACCTCACGAAAAACGTTCATAGTCATAGTAATCATTTATGTTAAATGTCAAATAAGAACTTTCTATTTTACTATTGGAAAAAAAAAAAAAAAAAATTAGTGACTTATGTTACAATGAAAGGGAAGTCTTGATTTCTAGCTCAAATTGAGTGATGAAACTTGAAATGTTGTCAAATTTGGAAGATTTTGTAAATGTAGACTTTGAATGTTAAAATGACCGAACTATTTTTATGGCGAATATCACATAATACAAATGATTAATGCATAACTATGGAGGCCAAACCAAATAGCTTTCAAAAAAGTTTTGTATGTGATAAATCATATTAACATATGGATGACACTATTTGATATGGTTTTGTTTGTAGTATACGCTACGCTTCATTGATTGTTCTTTAGCTTCATCTCTCGCGCCCGAATGAAGATATATAGTACTATTCTAAATGTCTGTACAAGAAATCAAATTAACATAAAAAAAGATGTTCTTTTTAAACAACCCCTGCTCACTCCAATGATTTCACCTGTGTAACTTTACAAAAATAAAAAATTGAAATTGGCTCAAAATTCTTAACCATATGTGACTAACAAGAATAAGACGAAGAAGAAGATGTAGGAGAAGAACAGAACACGGTTGGTGAATAATGGCATGTGCATTTGGGATTATGAACGACTTTTTTTCTTTGAATGTCAACTTTTGTGCACAACACACAATAGCTACCACGGAATGTGTCATCTTCATCTTCATCTTCATCTTCATTGTCATCGTCCTCCTCCTCATCAGTTGTCTCGTCTTCAATTTCCTCTGCAGCCTCGACCTTCCCATCATACCTGACATAACTGAATCCATACCTTGGAAAAATGAGCTTTATAAGTTGTTCCAGGTGCTTGTTGCATTGTTCCCTCCATTTCTTGACGAATGCAAAAGGTGCAATGACAAGTGCTGCTCCAACCCCAAATCCCAAACCCGTGAATACAAATTGCCAATCAAAATCTAAACTTGCTAGGGTAGGTGCTGAATTTGGTTCTAAGGTGTTGTCCTTGCAGCTTGTGTTCAAAGGAAACCCACAAAGTTCCATATTTCCTTCGTAGGAGACTTCTGAAAAAGTTTGAAACTGACGACCCAGGGGGATCTTCCCAAACAACATATTATAGGACAGATTCAAGAATGAAAGGAATGTTAGACTTGTGATCTCTTGCGGTATTACTCCAGTTAGCTGATTATTTGAGAGGTCTAGCGATTCAAGCTGTGTGAGATATCCAATTGATTTTGGGATTTGGCCCGTGAGAGCATTATTTGAAAAGTTGAGGATGTAAAGAGAACTTAGATTCCCAATAGTGTCTGGTATCTCTCCTCGGAAATTATTGCTCGAGAAATCAAGGACCGTAAAGACTGAGAGAATTTTCACGAACTCCAGTTCTAACCATTTAATGGTTGCAGTCACAGTGTCCTGATAATAAAAGTTGTTCAGATTCAGAAACTCAAATCTCAGTTGTTGGTGATCAAGTTCAGCATCATTGCCAAGCATCATTCCTCTCCAACTTAAGAAGCATTTTGGGTATAGATTTCCACTGAAATTGTTAAAAGCAATATCAATGATTTGAAGATTTCGCCAGCTGTTATTTGCCCCAGGATGACACCGAATGTCTCCATGGAATTTGTTGGAACGCAGAACTAGGACACGCAAATTGGATGAATTTTTCAACATGCATGGAAAGTTGTCTTGAATGTTGTTGTTTCCAATACTCAAGACTTCTAACAATTTGCAGTTGGCCAGGGATCCAGGAATCTGTCCTGATAAATTATTCCTACTGAGGTCTAAAGTTCTCAGACTACAACTTGGAGAAAATGAATTCGGAATGGTGATGCTGAGTATGTTTCTTCTTAGATTTAGTACCCCAAGAGTCTGACTATTAATTGATAGTAGACAGTTTGGTATTGTTCCACTCAAGGAATTGTCCGACAAGTCAAGAACTTGAAGGTAACTGGCTTTGCATATGGATTCAGGTATAGCTCCCGTTAGACTATTATTTGAAAGAGAGAAGAAAGAAGAATTCAAAACACTGTTGCCAATATCAACTGGAATGGAGCTATTGAAATTATTCCCCGAGTAATCTATATAGATAGCTGATGGCGGAGGGACTGGCAGATCACCCTGGAGCTGGTTGCTATGAATGTCTAAAACATAAAGACTGGAAATGTTGTAAGGTTTTTGCAGATCTCGTAGGAGATTGTAAGAAAGATTTAAATGAACAAGGCTTCCACGTCCAACTTCCCAAATCCAATTAGGTATTTCCCCCTTAATTTGGTTGTCTGAAAGGTCTAAGAAGGACATTTTTGATTGGTTCCTCAGATCAGGAAAACTTTGTAGGTTGCAGGAAGCTAAGTTTAACCTGGTTAGCTGTTGAAACGAATATGAACTCGAAGAACTATTGCTTGTATTGATTGACAAGCGATTGTGAGCAAGCTCCAGTCTAGTGAGGTTTTGGAGATTATGGATATTTGCCATCTGTATGGTGCCGTTAAAGAAATTGGAAGAAAGTAAGAGAACATTAAGTTTTCGAAGTTCAAAGAAAAATTCGGGGATTGGCCCTTCTAGAAGATTACTACTCAGATCGAGTGTATCTAATTGAGAGAAGGGCATAGTCGAAGATTCATTGACTTGGCCACCAAATTGATTGTTAGACAGTTGGAGTTTCTGCAGCAATGGGAGCGCAAACAGAGCGGGGGGGATGCTTCCTCTGAGTGAATTATACCCTAAGTTCAAATATACAAGATCATTAAGTCCCTCAAAATTCCTGGAAGAGAGTGAACCAGTTAAACCGTTATGAGAGAGGTCTATATAGGTAAGTTTCTTGGACATATTGAACCATGGAACAAAACCAGTGAGATTGTTAACTGCTAAGTCCAAATAAATGAGTTCGGTGAGATATGTCATCATCATGGACGGAAGTTGTCCACTGAAATTGCAATTGGACAGATCAATCCTAGACAACATTAGGTTACCAATGGAATCAGGCATTGGACCTGAAAAGTTAGTGTAGCTAAGATTGATTCTTCTAAGAGATCCGCGCTGAGGAAATTGGGGCAGATTGCCGTTAAGTAACTTATTATTTGACAAATCCAGATTCTGTAGAGTGGGTACCTGGAAGATTTTATCCGGAAAGAATCCTCGCAAAGAGCAAGAGATGAGGCTTAAGCTTGTCAATCTTGTGAAATTTGCAAAGAAGTCTGGAATTGTTGTGGACAGATTGTTCTTGTCAAGGAGGAGAACTGAAAGAAGACGAAGCTGTGAAAAGGAAGAATCTATTGGGCCCGAAAGATGACAACTAGACAAGCTCAAATTACTTAAATTTGGTAAGGACGAAGATAAAGCCTGGCACCATTCATTCCCTGGAGCTGATATATTAACACCATCAAGATAAAGTCCTTGAAGCTCTTTAAGGTTCTGAACAAGCGTTTTCAGATTTGGATTCTCAAGTTTCAGTGGTTGAGTCCCTGGGAATTGGGTAGAGAGATCAATAGTAACCAACCTCGTCATAAACCTCAATTGGAATCTGTCCAACGAAACCAGCATTTGACAAGTTCAAGTATGTCAAATTCACAAAATTATAAATCACGTTTGGAATCTGCGTGTCGTCGAATCTGTTAAAAGCCAAATTCAGCTTCTCAAGATAGTGAAATCCAAAAAGACTAGTCGAATTCTCAATTCCACCAGAAATCGATTCGTTATCCAGTTCCAAACTGATCACATGCCCTGAACTATCGCAGGCAATCCCCTTCCAGATGCAACAATCCTCAGACTGATTCCAGGATGAGAAAAGAAAAACAAAGCTTTGCTATATTTTAAAAGTATTGCTGAATAAAAACAAAGAAAACTGAGAGCAACTTATTTTTGGAACAAAGACAAATGAATTTAATGAGCCATTCGCAGTTTAACGGTCTGAATTAATTTATACTTAAACATGCATGGCTTAATCTTTGACTCTATATCTTCAATTCTAGGACTCCCAACTTCAAACTGCTGGCTTGGCCCCTCCCTCCCTCCCTCCCTCCCTCTCTCTCTCTCATGTAATTCATTGACCAATTAAAGTGGTTTTTATATTTTGTTTGGATTTTCTCGTGTTCTTAATATTTTTAACTAAAAATACTGATGAATTGACTGGAATATAGAAAATACTGTGTAGTCGATTGTAAAATTTTCTGGTTTATTGATATTTGATTTTAGTTCTCGAATGATTTTCCTCTCTCTCTCTCTCTCTCACAGTACCATTCGTGGAAACAAAATAAAGGTTTAATAAATAAAGAAAACGGTTGTTTCTCTTTCAAACTAAGTAAATATTTTAAAGTCATGCTTAAAGTCGTTGATGAGTTTTCATGTAATTCATTGAGCAACTAACGCGGTTTTAATATTTTGTTTGGATTTTCTTGTGTTCTTAATATTTAGTTAAAAATACTGATAAATTGACTGGAATATAGAAAACACTTGTGTAGTCGATTGAATTTTTACTTGATTACCTTTTTTTTTTTAAGTTCTCGAATGATTTTCCTCATTTTTTTTAATTTGAATCCCAGTACAAAACAAAATAAAGAGAAAATGTTATTTCTTTTTAGCTTATTTAGATGTACGTATTAATAGAACCTAAGTAAATATTTTAACATTTTATTACTTATTTGTTTTTACTTGTGTGAAATATATTTGAATTCTTATTGGTTAGAAAAATGATTTTCCTAAAGTATTGCTTTTAACATATCCAAATTAAGTAGCCCGTGACAATATTGTTTTGCGTAGATATTTTTTCAAAACATTGAAATTAACTCACACACATATATGTATAGAATTTTGCTACTTGTACATTCTGTTTGTTTCGGATTGGAATCAAATTTTAATCTAAGTCAAAGTCAAACAATCAATATTAACCACATTTTCATGGATTCCACAGTTTTTCAATCACACATTTCACAATCTACTAAAAATCTAATTTTAATCTCCACCAAACATCCACTAAAATTACGCATAAAGGGTTACATAATATGATGTGGAAGAAAAAATTTTAAATGAAAAAGTTGACTATATTTTAAAAATAGATAATTCTTCTTGTACATTAGGGGAGCCATAATGGTGCCCGCTCCCCTAATGTACCACTAGCACCACTCTTTAAAAATATCCATATATCGGGATGTGTGATTGCACGTTACAATTAAGCATATGATGGTAACTTGGACGGTGACCAAATAGAAAATTCATTTTCGCGTGTTTGAAAATGTAAGCTAAAAGACAGTGGAGGTTTCTTTAATTATGCCAAACACATATTTTTCAATGGCCATTCTATTCTGTCTTTTTAGTATTTGTCAGACAACATGAATTGCCCCGAAATTGGACGAAATGTGTTTACTTGACATTGGAAAAAATATGGTAACGTTTGGTGTGTTTCCATCATTGAATTTTTTTTAACAATAATAATGCTCAATTTGAAAAATTAAAAAAGATGCTTCTATCAATTTTGTTCAATATTTTATGTGGCTCATTTTTTCGAACAAATAGGTAAAAGAAATTAAAACTAAAGATATACATATTTCGTAGACACGGTAAATTAGAAATAGAGAAATGAACAAAAATATAAAAAAAAAATGAAAAATATGGGTAAGCAAGTCAGAAGGGGTTTGTTAGTTCGAATTTTATACTAGGCCCTGTTTGGTACATTAAAATTTTTCATTTTCATTCTTCTACTTATTTTCAACCATACATTCTTCAATAAAATAATATTTTTCATTCTTTATCAATCTACTATTCCAAGATACATTCTTTCAAAATAGTATGGCTCAAACACACTGTCTTGTCATGTAAATTATGGTTAGTTGCAAGACCCCTTGTAAGTAATTGAGGAATGTTGAATATTTATTTTTTAAATTAATTATAATTAATATTTTCTATCTATTTTAGAAAGATTTATTGTTTCCTTTGTTATGAACAAACCAAGATATCATAATCGTTCTTATATCACTGGTTGAGAATCCGGTTCAAATAATTAAAGACGATAATATTATGAGCAATATAAAAATAATTGATAACATAATAAACAAGATTTTGTGGAAGATGAAAATTTATTATACCAAAAAACTAAAATTGTTTTTACAAGATTTGATTATCTCAATCTCAATCTAAACAATTTTCTCAAATTTTTAATTTATACAATAATAATCTAATTGTTATCTTGAATTTATCGTGGGTCTATGAAAAGCTTACATCATGTGGAGTATTTATAGGAGTCAAATCTTGGATTTATGAATGAAATAGAATATTTAATCTCAAAGTTTTTATCTCAATCAAACTCTGAATCCATGATATTTATTTAACAGTGTTATTACATTATATTTATTTCAAACACAAAGACAAGGAGTGAAGAAAAAAAAAACCTACAAGAATAAAATAAAAAATAAAGTCAAGATCTAGCTCATCAAGAAAATGGCGAGAGATAAAAGGAAAAAGTTCACAAATCAGGCGTTAAGTTTCACAAATGCAAAAATCAGGTATTTAGTTTAAAAAATATAGAACTCCGGTATTTAGTTAATTAATTAAAAATAAATATTATTTAAATATAATAAATTCACAATTATACAATTAATAATCACATGTACATAATTATAGGTCACAACTTATTTATTGATCATATATTATTAAATTGTCATAAATCAAAAAATTTGTACGTCACAGTTTATTTAATTGGTCACAGATGTCACAGTTTATCTATCTATTACATATTTTCAAATTTGTTAGTCACAAATTATCTAATTTTAAGATCACCGTTTAATGGTTAGTCACAATAACAAAATAGTTGGTCACATACACCAAACACCTCGATCCCGATCTACCACCAATACTTAGTTACAAATTAACCAAATAATTTGTCATAGTCGCTATCACGCCACTGCCACTGCCACCGCCTCCACCAACAACACAACACCACCACCACCACATGGACAATCTGAACTCATTGTCACCGTACCCAACCATTAGTCAACACCACCACCGCACATAGCACCCCAACCACACATAATCATCAATACAGCACCTCGAACCTAACCATCGCACTGCACCACACCGCACACCACCATTGTACCGCACCTAAAGACCGTACACCACAACCACCAACCATACTGCATCGCAATCGTAAAACCACCGTCACACCATCTGAACACATCGTCATCTAAACTCGTCGAATCTAAATAGAGCTACCTCTACAATGTCGTGTTGTCAGAGATGATGCTATCACTCTCAAAGCTTCGAACACAAGGATGACGACACCGTTGAACTCAAATCGTGTTACGTCGACGCCTTAGATCAACGCGCTCTCAAATCGACGGGCAACAGATTGTGGTGGGCATGGTGGCAGCGTAGTGACTGTGGGCAGTGGGGTATGGCAGTGCAGCAAACATGAAGTTTTTGGAGGGGAAGCGTAGAGAGACATGGGAGACTAAGAGAAAACATGAGGTACGGTATAGTGAGAGAATAGGTTAGGAAATAATTAGGGTTTGGGAAGTAGAGATGGCAAAAAAACCCTCCCGACCCCGCCCCACCCCGAATGGGGCAAAAAAAGCCCGTCCCGACGGGTTAGAGGGGTGGGGCAGGGCGACCTTGAAGATTAAAAATAATAATAAAAAAAAAATTGAACATTGTTTATTTTCATTGCTTGGTTTGGATATTAATGTAATTATTTTAAGTGTTGTTTGTTTTGGATTATAAAATTTTGAAATTGTATTTAATTGAAAATTTTTGATTTAAAAAAAAAAAAGGGCAAGAAAGGGGACAAGGCTCCGCCCCACCCCGTCTAAGGCGGGGCGAGGGATTGGCGTGGCGGGGCGGGGCCTCGTTGCCATCACTATTGGAAGAGTATAGATATAATATTAGTGTGTTTGAGCCACATTATTTTAAAAGAATGTATTCTGGAATAATAGATTTATGGAGAATGTGTGGTTGAAAAAGAAGAAAAAGTTATTGATGTGATGAAAAATATTATTTTATTGAAAAATATGTGGTTGAAAATGAGTAGAAGAATGAAAATGAAAATTTTAATGTGTACCAAACAGTAAGACTGAATATAAGTAGGTTCGGTTCGGTTATAAAGAGAACTGAATCTACCCAAAATTTTCGAGTATCTAATAAATGGAACCGTCGAGTCCAAATATAATTATGGAACCGTTCGAGTTCGGATCCGTTTAGTTCTATTCGGTTTTGTACCATAATTAAATTTTTTAATATTTACAAAAACACTACATAAATACAACTAATAACATTTTCATTCGTAACTTTTACAAATTAACGTAGCACAGTTTAAAAACACATATAATAAGTTGTCCGATAAGATTAATTCAATTAACACAAATACAAAAAAGTTGATATTAATATTAAAACATTGATGGTCCATATCAATAATTCATTTGTTTCAAATAGTTTGCACAAATAAAACGAAATATAAATTAAAAGTTATTAAAATAAAATAATTTTTTAAGTATTGGTAATATTTACCAACTATTTGATTTAATCATCAATTGTTTGATTTGTCATAGTAAGAAACTCTACAAGCATAATTGAAAAAACACAATTAACAAACATAAATAAACTAAAAATTGCCCAACTAAAAAGATTTAATAATAAGGTCCAAATGTTGGGCTAACAAAGATACAAAAAATTGATTTGGTTGGATTAATTTGTTTAAAAAATTAAAATAATCTTATTAATTCAATACAAAAAATTAAAAAAGTTATTTAGATTCGAGTTTTATTCGGTTCTTGGTCTAGAACCGAGAACCGATCCAAACTCATTGGTTTTCAATTCGAGTACACGTTCGAGTATTTAATTTATGAAGAACCGCTCGATTCGGTTCGAAACTTTTGTCTAGCCGCACCAAACAGAGGTTATATCTGATTTTTGAATAATTAAACTTTCAACCTGATTTTTGGAAATCTGTCTTTAAATGCCCAATTTTTTGTAATTTCCCCGAGATAAAATCAAGGGAGAAAGATAATTAAAAATTAAAGATGATAGTCGATAGAGAGCCCTAAACAAGTGAAGTTGGACCGGACCTTCCTCTGCCCAGTGCCTTCTGAGCCCAAACCTCTTTCGTAAATGGGCTAAGGTTCACTATAAATACTGTAAGAACCCTAGGAAATGTCTCGTTATCTCCCCTTCCCAATTTTATCTTCTAAGGTTCTAAGGAGGCATCGAGTCTTATTTATCTCCCTAACCATGAGAGCCAAGGTAAAATCTGCTGAAATTCACTAAACTTATTTAATAATGTTCGTTTATCTATCTCATTTTCCCTATACTTTGTCTTAATTATTGTGTATATGATATTGAATCAATCTACATTGTTACGATCGATAACAGTGGAAGAAGAAGCGGATGAGGAGATTGAAGAGGAAGCGCCGAAAGATGAGGCAGAGATCCAAGTAGTCCTGTCCCTGAATTTCCCGAGCATCGATCACTTTGGCTCTTTTTAAGGGTTTCTTATTTTCATTGTTGTTTCGATTTCGTTAATTTCAATCTGTTTTAGTACTCTAGTACATTTTGGCACTGCATTTGTAGTCCTAGTATCCAATCCACGGATAGTTTAATGATTTTGAGATATCATTTCAATTTAATTGCTGTATTAATGTGTTTTACTCCTTTTTTTTTTAATTGTGAGTATTACAGATTCCTTATGCTTACAGACTATAGCTTGGATTTCTTATAGTTGAATGTGAGTTATGTGTAACCTTTTCCTGACATATTATTTTGGTTAGTTAACATTAAAATCAGATCACATTGCTGGTGTATTTAGAGGGTTTTACTAGTGTGAATTGCTATCTGAATAAAGTTTTGTATGAGTGAAAAGATGTATTGTTCATTTCTTGCTAGGAATGAAGTTTATATTTGAATAAGTTCATTGAGTTGTATAATTTTGGAGTTCATGATGTAGTTATTTCATGCACAGATTTGAAATCTTTGTAATAGAGGTCAGTCCGCCTATGGCTAACTTTTTTTTTTTTTTTTTTTTTTTCAAATATTCGCTTTGAATAAGTCCTAAATGTACAAGAACATCACCTTCTTTGAAGTTCTTATTTTAAATAATTTCTTGTATGTCCAAATCATCCACATGACATAAATCATATTTCTAATGCCAATATAAATATTTTTTTAAAAAGCATAAAAAAGTAAGTCACATCAACTAGATTATCGAATAATTAAAATACCAAAAAGAATTAATAATATTTTAATAATGTTCAATAAAAAATATCAAACATTTCCAACATAATTTTACATATCATATGCTATAGTAGCCATTCATGCATTAGTGTTCTCTCTTTCTTGTTTTTTACTCTCAAAAAATGGTCCAAAATCTCCCATTTCACTGACAGAAGAAGATGATGAAGTTTCATTATCAGGTTCAGCTGGAAATTTCATTGCACTCCGTCCTTATTATAATGTTAAGTTTTTATTTAAAAATAGTGTTTAGTCAAAAATTTACATCACTCCCATTCAAAACTAACCAATATAAACTATTTTTACTACTCTATGTGCAATAATTTTAAGCGGCAATCAAGAATCATAAGATTGTCATTCTTGAAACTCAAATATAAAAATAAAGAGAATCTTTCTAATCCATAAAAATCTCTCTCTTGAATTTGGAACAAACAAAATCAACCCTCTCCCTTGTTTGTATTAATAAACAATTTCTAGGCAATGAATTTACAAACCAATACATATCGTTATTACTAGTTTACAGGCAGTAATTTTTTTGCCTTATTAAGAATCATTGGATTGCCATTCTTGAAATTCAAATATAAACATAAAAATCTTCTCTTGAATCTGAATAAACTAGAACAACCATCTCCCCGCTTCTTGAATTAAAATCAACTACACCATTGACGTAATCAAAATCGAAATAAAACAATATCATGTTTGTGGAATCCGAGTTTAATGTAGGATGGAGACATAGATAAAGAAAACAAAGTGACATCATTTGTGGTATTGTATGATCAGTTACTGCAAATTTTACCTCATTTGAAGAGATGGAGAAAACCCTAGAGTGAAAGATAAGAGGTGGGCTCTACAGTTTTTTTTGACAAATCTCACGCTCTATGGGATTTTTTTTTATTTTTTTTTGGTGATTTGCTATTTATATTTTCTACTAAAAAGCCTCTAGAAGTCTAGTAAGTGGAGAAATCCCTAAAAGTCATTCTCAATTTGAATACTCCAAGACTTGTGGAGACTTTTAAGAGATTTTTTTTAAAGATCTATAAAATCTCTGTTGAATACACTTACAATTTTTAAATTCTCAAAAGTCTTTAAAATTTCCAATTGAATTTTAGGGCTGTAAGCTAAAATCGTCAAACCGGAAAATCGAACCGAAATCGCATTTTAGAAACCGTCGATTTGGTGCCACGTGGATCCATCAACGAAATGATTTTGAACCAAAACAAACCGATAAAAAACTGTTTGGTTTATGTTTGAGAATTTTAATTGCAGTTTAAAACAAAATCGGACCGGTGAATTTTCTATTACATATATATTATTATTACAAAATAATCCTAATTTATGCTCCCGTTTGATACTCATTAATTCTCATTCTCATTCTTCATTTCAACAACACATTTTCCCAATAAAATAATATTACACACAAATTGAAAAAATTTCATCACTTTTCCACCACACATCAATCACTATTCCAAAATTTCTATTCTTTTCAAAATGGGTTTCAAACATTGGCTATATCTAATAATCTCAAAACTAACATAATCTATCAAAAACTTTTTTTCTTCTTTAGAATTCAAATTTTTACAGCTGCTTCTGAGTCCGCATTTTCAAATGGAGGTCAAATACTTGATTCATTTAGGAGTTTATTAGGTGCAAGGATAGTTGAGTCTTGTATATAAGAAAAGAATTGGTTGTAAATTAAGAATGAACATATAGTGCTGCGTCAATATTCAGATGAAGTAGAAGCATTTGATGATTCAATGAAAGCTGTGACATATGAGTTTATATTTTCTATTGCCATATTTTTAAAGATTCTCTTATCTATATAGTATCCAGTACTATAATGATGTAAAGAATGTATTTGTTTGACAATTGAGATTATGAATCATGTGTGACAACAATTGGTGTTTGAGTATATGTGAAAAACTGAATTCGTAACAATATGCAACAGTAAATTTGGGTAATTGTTATGTTTAGATATTATAAACAATTGATTTATTATTATTGTTGGTTATTCATTCTGTCTAATCAGTAGTTTTGTTTTTCAGATATGATGATCACGAGGTCTTGTTGAATATCATTACGTTTTTTGGGCTTTATATTTAGTTTAGTAGACTTGTATTGTAACGTTATCATAACGTCTTAACCTAAAATGGCAAACAAAAACTATATTTTAGTTTATTGTGATTTTACTTTGATTCAGTTGGTATTTAAATTTGTAGTAGATATATTTAGTTTGTTTTAAATTTATTTCTAGTAAGATATAAATATATATTGAATTCAATGAATTAAAGTTATAAAAATAGACGGACAAAAAAATATACGGCGAAATTGACGGTTTAACACTGACCAAACCGTTAGATTTAGGTTTTAGTTTTTTTTAAAACGTCTAAAATTATTTGATTTAGGTTTGAGTTTTTTCTCAAACCGGTTTAAAAGGTTTGATTTGAAAATTTGTCAAAAATTGATAAAATCGAACCGCTTACACCCCTATTGAATACACCCATTAAATTGGATCTAATTCGTTCTTGATGTGAGGGTGTTTAAGTAGTTAAAAATCTATAACTTCTTACTTAGGGATGGGAGATGCAATTAGAGTTTTTATGTTCTACCAGGAATTCACGTTGGCTTGTATTCTTAATTGGCGACTTCATTCAGAATGGGTTTTCTACTCAATTTTTCACATCATCTTATGAATTGTTTTTTTCGATACCAGTTGTTACAACTGTGTTGGCACTTTAAATCCAGTTTGGGCGTGCAAAGCTTCAATTACCTCGTGCTGTAAAATATCAACTCGCGAGTAGCAAAAAAGAGAGAGAGAGACAAGACAGTGAGAGGTAAATATACGCTATTCACCATTGAAATATTAGAGAGAATTTTGCAAGACAATACTGGCTGTAATAAAAAACTGTCAAACCGAAAAATCAAATCGAAATCGCATTTTAGAAACTGTCGGTTTGGTGTCACGTGGACCCGTCAACGAAATGGTTTTGAACCAAAACCGGTTTGGTTTGTGTTTGAGAATTTTAATTGCGATTTAAAATCAAATCGGACCGGCGAAAAAATATATAAAAATAAAAAATTCAAATATGTAAAATTCAATAGTTTTGTCATGTGTGGTATTTTTGTCAATTTCTAATTTTCTATTACATATATATTATTATTGCCCAATAATCCTAATTTATATCTAATAATTTCAAGATTAACCTAATATATCAAAATCTATTTTCCTCTTCAGAATTCAGATGAACCGACACCTGACATAGCCTTGAACCACCACACCACACCAAATCAGAGACAATTATATCCTGTGTTTTCGGTGATAATATTGGCTACAAATAAAGTTTCATATCAATAATTTTTTTGAGCAAACTAAGGTAAGAAATACGAAATTATATTAGTTTCACATTTCTCTCAACGGTTGAATGATTATGAAATAAATTTATTCACTTTAATATAAATGATTTATCTACTATGTACATGATTCTATTCTATTTGTGTGGATATACTCTTGTTTTGTAACTGAATTAGACATGATAAAATATGTCAATAGCAACTAAAAAGTGTTTATATGCAATTTGATATGTGGATGAGCTTTTTAATAAGTTAAAAGAAACCAACAATGACTCCAGATGCAACTATACTAGCATTAATTTAATTGTTGTGTTTTATTGTATGCTTAGATATTTTGTTAAACTGTTTCTTTAAATGTTTTGAATTAATAATGATGATATCTATCTAGTTAGCCTATTAAAGTTTTAGATTTTGATCCAGTATGCGTAAAGTTTATCATTTAAGGTGTTGTCTTATTTATGTCTTGATAACTGTATTATGGAACTATATACTTTCAAATAAATATTTAGTTTATATGTGTTTTGGGCCTTATATTTAATTTATTAGATTTGTATTGTAACGTTATCGTAACGTCTTAGCCTAAAAAGGGTGAACATAAAATTATTATTATGATTTCACTTGGATTTAGTTGATATTTAAATTTATAGTAAATATATTTAGTTGTTTTAGATTTGTTACTTGTAAGATATAAATATATATTGAATTTAATGAATTAATGATATAAAACTAGATATGTAAAAAAATATACGATGAAATCGGTGGTTTAAAATCGGACCAAACCGTTAGGTTTAAGTTTGAGAGTTTTTTTTTCAAACCGTTCAAAATGGTTTGATTTAAGTTTGATTTTTTCTCAAATCGGTTTAAAAGGTTTAATTTGAAAATCTGTTAAAAATGGATAAAATCGGACTCACTCTTGATCGTACACGTTTTTCGTTGTAAAATCTACATTAAACAGGTGATAGAGATTAAAATTCAATTAAAATTGAAAATATGACCGCCTCGTCTAATAAAAAGTAAGTTAATTTTTCAATTTTAGTATGATTTTAATACATACCGTCCCACCATAAATTTACTTTAGAAGGTGCGCAGTTGAACAAATTTTGTCCATTCCCTACTGAAATCGGGCCATGGAAGCCCTGGAAATTGATCGTGAAAGTACGTCTCAAGATCGCATCACTCGCAAGCGTATGTTATTCTCCATTTCGGTTTTAGAATTATTTAATGAGTTTTTCGTTGTGATGAAAAGAGAGCTGAAACACATTTTTACGTTAATGGTTTCTTCAAAGAAAAAGAAGAAGAAGAAAGGGGAAGTTAAACCCTATTGTGGTGTTACTGGTGGGTGCACTCGGAAGTGGAAAATCCACCTTCTGTGATCACGCTATGAGGACTTGTCCCCTCCCCTGGGCTCGTATTTGCCAGGTAGATTTACATGGACACCAACTGTTTTGTTGAAATGCGTGAATAGGTTTGATTTTTATATCTAGTCGCGTGGATGTGTATACTGTTAAATTGTTTGAATTGCTTTGACAGGTTCACCGTCCTCATTTTCATCATTTGTGCTATAATTTTGTTAGTATCTATGAGTTTTATGGACTAGGCCGTTAGTACAGTGAAGTGTTTTCTATTGAATTAACTGCCATTGTAAAACGTTGAACAAAATATCTAATTTAGTTGCTTGCAGTCAATTTTGGTAATAATTTTTTTGGGTTATATTTATGTACAGTACATATAAAACCCAGTCCTTTTTGGCAAGACATTTATATTTCTATTTCATGTTTTATTGGAAGTGAATGATTCTTTTTTGTTGACGCTGTTTGAGATGTCTCTCTTGTTGACTTAGTAAATCCTACTTTTCCTTATATTCATAATTCAGGACACCATTAATAATGGCAAGGCTGGGACAAAAATTCAGCCAGGAACAGATCCAGGACCGGATTACAGGCTAGGCTAAGACTTATTTTTTTTTTTCAACTAAAAAAATTAATGGGCTGAGTAGCCCCATCAGGCCCCCCACTAAATCCGTCCCTGAATTCAGCGTCTAACCAGTGCAGGGAGTTCATAAAAGGATTGTAAGTGTAATGCAACCTTGACAGAGAGCAGAGCAGCATGCAGATGTTTTGAAGCTTGGTGGCCCACAAGTTGAGAAGCATGTTGTGGTCAGGGATGTAGCCAGGATTTCAATCTGGGGGGCGAAAATACGAGGGATGAAGAGGAATGGAAACAACGATTTTGAGTACCAAAATAGGCAAGTTAGATTGCCTGTCCAAAAAGACACTTAGTTTGTCGATACAAAAATAATATGTCAATCTATGTATCTAACGCTATATAAATTGAAAACATAAACGTTAGATGGACATAAAAAAGACAAAAAGTAAACTTCCTATCTATACAACAGATGATAGAGATGGTTTGGACATCTGAAATTGGTCTCTCCTTGTCTTCATCACTTCAAACTCGTCAATAATAGATTCACCTGCTGACGCCAGATCTGAGGCAAATGTCTCTCAGAAACATGTCTATAATGAAGCCTCCAAGGAGAAAGATCCTGGAATTGAGGGAACTCAAAATATTTCTGTTCAATCGGGTCATGCTTGTGAGGTTGTGAAAGATTGTGACACAGTTGAAATGACCTCTGTTGCCCGTGGCAGTGTTTCAGACAGTATTCCCACTTTTGCATTTCCGTCTATATCTACAGCTGAGTTCCAATTCAATCTGGAAAAGGCATCTGACATTATTGTTGAAAATGTTGAGGAGTTTATAAGTAAGATTGGAAAGGCTAGGCTTGTTTTGGTAGATTTATCTCATGGATCAAAAATATTGTCTCCAGTTAGGGCTAAAGCTGCAAAAAAAAGAATATTGACTCTAAAGTTCTTCACAGTTGTGGGAGATATAACTCAACTCCATTCTAATGAAGGTTTAAACTGCAATGTAATAGCTAATGCTGCCATTTGGTGAGTTAACTCATTGAACAAATGCTGAGCATTTTTCCTTTTCAGAAAGTCTAATAGATTATCTACTATCAGTTTCCTTCTCTACTTGTTACTACTGTTGTAAAGGTTTGTGCCAATAACTGCTTCATCTCAATTATTTGTGTCTCCTACATTTTTTTTTTCTTTTTCAAAGAAACTGATTTGAAGAGTGACGGTGCTGTGGAGTGTTATAAAACATGCAAGCACGACACCATTGAAACGATATATTGGTACACTTGGAAGAAAGCAACAGGGATTCAGTTCATGAAGTAACGAGTCTTCGTATATGCTTGCTTTATGAGCACGGAATAAAAAATGTGTTATATAAGCAAGATTTATAGAAATTTTATTGCAAGCTTTTAAAATATGCAAGATATGTTCCAAAAACCACTTGTGATGGACTATTGATGCTTACAGTTTGTTGCAGCATCCTGGAGACCAATGCAACTAAACTGAGTTTGGAATCTATCTGTTTTATCTGTCAGATACAAGAAATATCTTCATGGAGAAGATGTGGAAGAGATTTAGAAAGAACGGAGTGTAGCAGATCATTCCATATAGCTGTAAGAGGAGTAGAATTCATCAATTGATCACTCTCTCCATTATTGTTAAATGTCTACCTTTACATAGTAAGCAGAATGAAGAAGCTTTACAGTCTCAAGATGATTACTACCTTTATATGTTAATATTGCATTTTGTACCCGCATGGATCCCAGGAAATAAGACGTAGTACAAACCAGTTGGAACTTATTTATTGTGGTAGAAATTACTAATAGAAGCCCAATGGCTATGGTGTGAAGAGGTCTCACACAGTCAAAGCCTTGGAATGGCATATACTTCCCCCGAGTCACCCCTTCGATTTATTGTTTGACTTGGCCAACTTAGTCTTGTCACTTCTGCACAAAGTTAGTTTGTCACGTCTCTTAAGAACAATGCTTGCTGTCAGTTTGGTCTCTTCCTCTTTATAAGATCTGAATTCTTTTTCCAATTCTGTATTTATATGCTACATTTTCATTTCAGAAAGATAATCTGAGAGCAAAATTAGTGTAGGTGAGTAAAACCTGGAGGTGGAGTTGTAAATGCTGTAATTTTTAGTGCCACAGGTCCTGCACTAGAAAATGCAACCAAGGAAAGGGCTGGATCACTTAAGCCTGGAAAAGCTGTAATGGTCTTGCTTCCTCCAACTTCTCCATTGTTTAATAGGGAAGGTGTAACCCATGTTATAGATGTTTTAGGACCAAATATGAATCCTCAGAGACCAAACCGTCTCACAATGATTATGTCCACGGCAGTGAGGTACTTCGTGAAGCTTACTCATCCCCTTTTGAAGGGTTTGCATCCGTAGTGAGGTTTCTTGTTGGATCCTCCAAGGGAAGCAGTGGTAGATTACTAGAATCACAGATATGTCCTACAAATGGTGATCAGAGGGTCAAGAAGGAAGCCATCTATGAATCAGATGTAAACAAAAATGTAAAGGATTTCAGAAAGACCTTTACCTAGTGTTAGAAATTATCTAAATGGAAAAGAATACCCAGATAAGGAAGATGGTGGAGGCACGATTAAATCCTGGGGCTCTTGGCCTCGTGCTCTTCACAATATTGCAATGCATCCTGACAAGCATAAGAATGTCGTGATAGAAATATTGGATGATGATGTAGTTCTGAATGAATTGTATCCAAAGGTCTTTCATATCTCTCTATCACGCACATTCACACTCACTTTGGCACATACACACGAGAAACAAATGATTTTGTGTTAACACTGGTCTTTTTTCTTCGCGCAGGCTCAGAGGCATCTCTTGGTGTTGGCAAGAGGTGAAGGCCTGGACCATCTTGCAGATGTAAGCAGAGAGCACCTCTCATTGCTAAAGATAATGCAACTTGTTGGGTTGAAGTGGACAGAAAAGTTTCTTCAAGAAAATAAATCGTTGGCATTCCGTCTTGGTTATCATTCAGTAAGTTCTGATAGACTGTGGAGTGCTTTTCTTTTATGTTATTTTTAAGTTCACTTATCTCCTTAGTGTTGGGACTACTTGCCTTTGGCAAACTCAGTTGACCACTTAGGAGTGAATCTTTCATTAATCAACTATAGTATGAACCAGGGAATGAATTATAAGAATCCTTTGAACAGAAGCATTTTATTACATGTATGCTAGAGAAGATGAATTGGTTACAGATATTCAGAGGGTTAGTAGAATTAGGAGATAAATGATTGAAGTATTGACTTTGACCTTGAAGGAACTTGTTTAACCTGGTGTCTTTATACCTCAAAGGCAGTTGATATGAAGAGTAGTTAAGTTTTAGCTATCAGCTGTTGCAAACAGAAACTGCAATCTTACCCATCGTCCATAGTAAGTAGTTAATTTGCCAATACAAAAAAGTTTACTATGGTTAGGCCACAGCTTATTTCGTTCCGCTTCAAGTTCAGGCCCTAAATGCAACTGAAGGAGCTTAGCTTAGTTAGATAGCTGAAAGTATATCTTAGAAAACAAGGGTTAGATTTTCAAGTTGGTTAGTTCACCCTATCAAATTATTTTATATTCTAATTGGTTGAATCATTACCTCAGTTGCAGCAAGCAATGCTTGGTAGTTTTTTTCTCTCTCCATATTCTCTTATTGCAAGTGTGTATTGTTCAACTTCTGTTTGACGAAATGAATTCTCTCTTCTTATAGGCCCCTTCAATGCGACAACTGCACCTTCATGTGATCAGCCAAGATTTTGACTCGAAGCATTGGAACTTATTTAATACCCATTTTTCCGGGATTCAGTGGATGTGATACGGGAAATCAGCGAATATGGCAAGGTCGCTTTAAAGTGAAAACAATTTCCTTTCGATGGAGTTGAGGTCTCATAGGTGTCAAAGAGCGCATCCTAACAGATGTTGCCTCAGATCACATTTCAGCTCTTGTCGAGCCACGTTTCCCACTGCTCTGCTACAAAATGGTCGTCTTGTTATCTTGCCTAAGATGGTACTGTTAAATAGTTGTTCCCTCTCTCATATTTGTTTTCAAGTATAAATAACCACTCTATCTCAAGAGTCTGTTCTGCAACTTAAAATGATTTTATGAACTATGCTAAATATGTCCCCACACATTAAATGTTTGGCTGATTTTGTTATCTTTCAATACATTTTTGACATTCCAACACATTACCTCTTTTTAGAGCTTCCCCATAGTTCGATGTATTTTTATTTTTATTTTATTGGGAAAAAAATTGCTACACAAGCAAAATAAGCCAATGTTAGAAAAAAATTCTCTACAGCACAATCTAAAAGGGATTTTGTGAATATGATGTGGTAAAGAAAATGGACATTTCCTTGGGTTTCGTAGAATTCTATATGTATCTTTGAGATTGAGTATGGAATTGTGTTTACTCACTGTGAAAAGTTTCATTAATGCCTAGTTCATGTTGAGTAGACCTTGTTATCAGAATTCTTAATTCATGAGTTATAGAGGGTAAAAAGGACAAAATAAGTGATTTTAGCCCTTATAAAAAGAAAGTGGATTCTTGAACCCCTTTTATGCTCATGTCACGTTGAGGTACCGGTGGAGCGGTGTGCTATTTGTTTACTTTCATTAGACTGTTTGATCAAGTAAAGGAAAATCAATGGAATTCGTAACTTTTTTGATTCCCCTAGGGCTGGACATGAGTCGGTTCGATTATGAAGAGAATCGAACCGATCCAAAACTTTTGGGTATTTAATAAATGGAACCGTCGTGTTCAAATATAATTATGGAACCGTTTGGGTCGGTTCGATTACGTTCGGTTCTGTTCTGTTCGATTTCGTACCATAATTAATTTTTTAAATATTTTTAACAACACTACATAAATACAATTAATGACATTTCCATTCGTAACTTTTACAAATTAACGTAACTCAGTTTAAAAACACACAAATAACAAGTTGTCTAACAAGATTAATTCAATTAACACATATACTAATATTAAAACATTGATGATCCATATAAATAATTCATTTGCTTCAAACAGTCTGCATAAAGAAAACAAAATATAAATTAAAAGTTATCAAAATAAAATATTATTTTAAGTATTGGTAATACTTATCAACTATTTGATTTAATCATCAATTGTTTGACTTGTCATAGTAAAAAACTCTACAAACATAATTGAAAAAGCACAATTAACAAATACAAATAAACTAAAAATTGTTCAACTAATAAGATTTAATAAAAAATATAATATATATTTATGACACGTCTTAATGCCCTCATAGAACTATGTTTCTTCAATACAAAATCCGTCTCTGGAAACTTTCAAGAGTTTAGAATTTTCCCTTAGCCAGTTTTGTGTACAAATTAAGATTTCAACTATTTTAATTTTTAGGAGTTAAAGCTAACAAAAATAAATAAATTTAAGGATAATAAAGCCCAAATGTTGGGCTAACAAAGTTACAAAAATTTAATTTGGTTGGATTAATTTGCTAATTTGTTTAAAATAATTTAATTAATTCAATATAAAAATAAAATAAAAATTATTTAAATTCGGGTTTTATTCGGTTCTTGGTCTAGAATCGAGAATCGGCCAAAACTCATCGGTCCTCAATTCGAGTACCCGTTCAGGTATTTAACTTATGAAGAATTGCACGGTTCGGTTCGGTTCGGTTCAAGTTTGGTCTGATTTGATTCAAGACTTTTGTCTAGTCCTAGATTCCCCATGCAACAAGATTTTTATTTTCTATGCAAATTTAGTGTGAGGACTTTCAGAAAACATTATTGAATTGTAGATAGATACTATCGAGATAAAATAATTAACTGTTCCCTACATGCTTTGACACAAATAAGAAAATGAATATTGTATAGACTTCAGAGGAGAAGTCCATTTGATGAGGCGTGGACACTGCAGCGTTTGACACATTTCGTTACAATGTGTCATTCTACGCTTTCTTGTGATTCAACGTTAGAACCTTAATTATCGGTATGAACGGACGAAATTATGGTCACCAGAAAGTGATTCCGACCGTAAATTTCGGACCACAAGTGAAAAGGTAGTGTTGGCCATGTTACATCCTAAAGAAAGTGAAAGGCCGCTTATATCGATGACCAAGACCATGTTTTCTAATTTTTTCATGACTTGGATATTTTGTATCAGTAGCGCATCATCAACAGGATAAAAAAATGAATAAAATTTAAGCCCTGTTTGGTGCACATTATTTTCAAAAAAATGCATTTTTTTTTGTTGATATGATGGGGAATATGTGGTTGAAAAAGAAGGAAAAATTTATTGATGTGATGGAAAATATTATTTTATTGAAGAATGTGTGGTTGAAAATGAGTATAAGAATGAGAATGAAAAAAATAATGTGAATCAAATAGGGGCTTATCTCAACTTCAAGTACTGCGGGAGCATGAGGACCATGAAAATAGCTAAATATTTTAAGAGTAAAATGTGTGAATAGTAAATTATTGAATGATAAATAACTATAAGTGAAGGAGTTAGACGGTTAAATGATGAAAAATATAATATTTAAAAGTAGTATTGAGAAAAATCGGAAAAGCGGAACAAAATAAGATATAATATGATCGTTTTGAACAAATTCAGAGGATGGAGATCACGAGTCTCCTTTAATAGAGCTTAGAGAAGTATGTGGTGAGAGTCTTGCATATGGTATCTCCCCCACATTAGTCAACATTATAAATCATTATGTCCAATCAATATTACACAGCACAATATTATAATGCAAATCAATATTTTGTTTGGTGTGTAAGTCGTGCTTCGGGCTTCCTGCGACAATGCCTCTTCTACTTAATATTTCTCGTCCATACTTCCACCATGTTGCTTACAGGTCGAGCCGATAACACAGACAAGAGAGTTGACTATGAAATTGGTGAATAAGCGCTCTACTCCTTCTACTTCAACGGACATATAGACATGGGGTGTCTCTTCATGGTGGGGTCAAATTTTTCTTTGAATAACTATTTTGGTTTCGCCAACACGTCCATTTTGGGAGTTATACAACCTTAAGTTGAGGGATTCCTCGACCTTGGCTTAATGCCTAGTAACCTTATTGTTCCTAGTTGAAAATCATAGAAGCTTGCTTCAACATGATAAACCTAGGATGGAAGCCGGAGACTCTTCGATTTAAGATTTAACTATACTTAGACATGTGAACGACAACACTTTTAATAATGAAAAAGGAACCAATTTTGATTGGAAAAAACCAGCAAGTCTCTCATATCAACCCTGATTTCAGGACCACGAGTAAACATCTCGTTGGGAGTGTTACATCCTAAAGAAAGTGGGAGGAGCTTTAGATTGATGATCAAATCATTCACGGCTAACATCTGAATAAAATCTAGTTGCGAGGACTATCCAGAAGGGTCCCCGAAGTGGGATATCTTTTTCTAAAGTAGGTTCCAAGAACCACATTCGACATGCTCCAGTATCGTGCCATACGCCTTATACCAAAAAGATAAAAATCATAAAGCATAAAAATCGATAGATATCAAAATTATTAAATGTACACAAGAGTAACAACACTCGAGTACAATACATCTTCAACGCGTTGAAATATTTAGAACATGGAAACATAGCGCAAAATAAAACAGTTGGTATTAAGTAATTCAAAAAATTTGAAGAATCAACGTAGTCTACTGAGGGTTTGGAGGACGACTATTGGCTGCTGACACTCTAGAACCCCATTCGAGTAGCTCTTTACTGGTGTCGTCCTTGTGAACAATGACTTCGATGAAGCATAAGCAGTCTTTCTTGTCTCCTGTTGCAGTTTCAATTGCATCGATGAGTTCTTCTTCAAAACGTACCTACATTTATAATGATGAGAAAAAATTAGTAAAAGTAAGAATCATTTGCTTAACAAAGGGTGTTCATCTACTACTTGATAATTGATAGCTCAATTACCTTAGTTGTATAGCAATTTCCTTCACCATTGTGGATGGCGTCTACTAATGCAGTGTAATTCCAGTTCTTGATTACATTGTAAGGCCCGTCGTGGATCTCTACTTCAATGGTGTAACCACCATTGTTTATCAGGAAGATGATAGTCTTCTGTCCACATCGGATCATTGTTGACACGTCCTGAGCAGTCACCTGCAACGTTAAATTCAAGTAGATACACACCTTAGATATACAGCCTTGCCATGATAAAAACCAATTCAAGTAGTCACTAAAAATAAAACTCTGTCATTGAGATTGAACCACTATAAATCTTATTTTTGTTCGCACGGCTTAATCGCTTGCACTTACATTATCAAGCCTAACGCCAAATACGAATTTACACCATATCATTATTCTCCCTTCTAGAAATAAGAGATGAATAGATACCTGGAAGCTACCGTCACCAATGCAAGCAATGACTCGCTTATCTGGTACTGCTTGTGCATAACCCAGAGTTGCTCCCACTGACCAACCAATGGATCCATATTGCATTTGGAATTCATACCTGCAAAACAAAATTTCCATATAAGACCTCAATATTCACATTGTCTAAGACTCTTCAAGGCAACATCAAACTGCACAAATATAGATTTTTCTAGTGCTAACCCGCATCCCGGTGGCAGTTTCAGTTTTTGGCAGTTGAACCACGAGTCCCCGGTCTCAGCAATGACGGCCGTTTCATTCGACAACATCTTCTGAATATGCTGGAACAGAACATTAACCCTCAATGGCTCCTTAGGCTCACACTTGAGAGGATGTCCATCAGGAACATAGATCCTACGGTAATTCTCATAAGCAGTCGTATTACACTTAAGCCTCTTCGCAAGGGCAGTGAAGAAATCCTTCATTAAAACGCATCCAAATGCAGGTCCATTAGCAATTGTCACGCGATCAGGCTGCACAATGATCGCCTTCTCTTTCTTGAGAAGGAGAGAATATCCAACCGAGCTGTAGTCGTTAAAGATTGGGCCAGCGAACAAATATGCATCAGCTGATTCCACGATCTCTGCACAGAATGCTGTACTCACTGCGCCCCAGTAAGTCCCAATGAAATGGGGATGGTGCTCAGGGACTAGTCCTTTGGCCGACGGCATCACTGCAAGAGCATAGCCACAAGCATCTGCTAATTCGACAAAGGCACCGCATGCCTTGGCAACACGAAGCTTCGGCCCACCCACCATCACTGGTTTCACAGCCTTGTTCAAGAACTCGGCTGCTGCTTCAACGGCAGCTTCCAAACCCATTTTATTACTCACCCTACATCAAACAGAACCGCTATCATTAGTAAAATTAATCCACATTACAATTAAAAATAAATAAAACAATGTTTCTGATCTAATTTATATTCTGGACTACCCAGTTCCGAATTACATTAACCAAAACAGTAAATTCTAGAAAGAAAAGAATTCTCAAGATTCGCCGCAGTAAAATACACCAGAAATTTAAACTTACTTGGGAGAGAGACTAAATGGAACGGGCTCCCGACTAAACGTGGGGTGAGGAATCGCCGGCAAGTTACAGCTCACACTTATATACACCGGCTTACTGTCCTTTAACGCCGTCGATATCGCCGTGTCTATCAACTCGTGAGCATCTTCCAAATTATCCACCACCGCCTAAAATTAACCCCCCAAAAGAAGACTCATATCAGCAATAATTGTAATTGTGTGCGAAATTGAAAATCTAATATGCATATTTAAGATATGTATAAGAGACCTGATAGCAAGTGACGGTTTGGAAGCAGCGGAGCTCCTGACTAAAATCCGGTAACCCGATAGTGTGATGTAAGATCCGGTTAGTACCATAATCGTTGGAGTTTGGTCCGCCGACTATGCATATCACCGGGAGATTCTCACTGTAGGCACCGGCGATCGCGTTGAGAACACTTAAACCACCGACTGTGAAGGTAACAACACAAGCGCCGACTCCACGAGCCCTAGCATAGCCATCAGCGGCGTATCCAGCGTTGAGTTCATTGCAGCATCCAATCAAGTTGAGGCCGGGTTCAGCGATGAGGTGGTCAAGTAGCGTCAAGTTGAAGTCACCAGGAACCGAGAAAACGTCGCTCACTCCAACCTGAACGAGCCGGCGAGCCAGATGGCGGCCTAGAGTCGCGTCGGCGGAGTTAAACGGCAGTGCAGAGTTCTGAAGAAGAGAAACGTTACAGTTCGTGGGGAGGCTACACACATCGGTACACATAGCAGACTTACCCGAATCCACAGACCCAATTTTTGTATCCATAATGAATGCTAATAAAGACTGTTAACAAAGATAGAGTTGTGATTTGTGAATGCAAATAGGAAGAGAGATTAAAAGGTATGCGTAATGAGAGTGAATTCGTTGGGCGAGAATTGAGAAGTGGAGAAGGTATTTATATTACAGATATATAAAAGTGGTGAAAAAGAAATGGAAAAATCATTAAACAATGGGCTGTTTTGGAATTAGGGGGTTTCTCTTCTTCTCGTATTCGGTGGATTGTGGACTGTCTGTCTGTGTGTAAAACATTCATTGACTTGGGAGGATTTTTCAGGGAAGGTGAATGGGCACTGTTTGGAGGACATCTTTAGAATTTATTTTTCCACAAATTTAATCATACCTTCATTTACACCTTTTTCAACTTTTCAATCAGGCCCCCTCTAATTCAAGTTAAAGTCAATTATTCATTTTAATCACATATATTTCATCAATTTTTATTAAAATTTATTAAAAATTTGATTTTAATTGGATCATATAAAATTCTAATTTTTCATTAATGGAGATAAAGAAGTCTGTTGTTGACATCTATCTAACTGAGATTATCTACAAATTTCCTCCATTTAAACAATTTTTATTAAAATTTATTAAAAATTTGATTTTAATTTCCACAAAAAGGACCATATGAAATTCTAATTTTTCATTAATGGAGATAAAGAAGTGTTGTTGACATCCATCTAACTGAGATTATCTACAAATTTCCTCCATTTAAACATTTTTTATTAAAAATTTGATTTTAATTTCCACAAAAAAGGAACATATGAAATTCTAATTTTTCATTAATGGAGATAAAGAATTGTTGTTGACATCCATCTAACTGAGATTATCTACAAATTTCCTCCATTTAAAATTTTATTTGAGTCAAAAATAAACCAGAAAAAATTTGACCTATGAATGGGAATATTCCCTGAACCCACGGGAAGTAATTTTGTTTTTGAGTAATATTATTCATCTCTAGTGTGTTTACAAATACAGTTTAGATGGCTCTAAATGATAGGTGAAATTAAATGTGAAATTAAATGACTTATTTAATTTCACCCATCATTTAATGCTACATTAACGTCACCTATACTGTGTTTGTAAACACACGGGGATGAATAGTATTACTCTTTGTTTTTACGTCAAATTGTCAATTGCTAGCTCCAAACCAGTCTGCCCGGAGAAGGTGTTGTCTCAGCTGTAACCTGGTTTTGAAAGCCGTGGTATTTCTATTTTCCTGTTCATTTGCCCAACCACGCCACACGCGTTCTTGATTATAATACAATTTATAAACGACGGCGTTTAGGCAACTGAAACCTGGAGCTTAATTTGGTTTGCTGAGTACTGGTTTCGGGTTGGGACTGGGACGACCCACACGTGTAACGCATGCATGCAGAAGGTCACACCCTGTCACACGCCCCATGAGAATGACTAGTGAATAAAATTTTTGTTTTAAAATTTCATGGAAATTTAAATTGGGAGAACAGCATTAGGTCTTCATAGATGAATTTAATGCAGAAAAAGACCATTAAAATATCATACATCTCTTCCATGATTGTAATTAACGAAAAAGATTTGTTAAAATTTTCATCAATTTACTCCCAAATTATTTTAATCGCGGGCTCCACCCCTAGGGCTGTAAGCAAAAATCGTTAAATCGGAAAATCGAACCGAAACCGCATTTTAGAAACCGTCGGTTTGGTGCCACGTGGACCCGTCAACGAAATGGTTTTGAACCAAACCAAACCAAACCGGTCAAAAACGGTTTGGTTTAGGTTTGAGAATTTTAATTGCGGTTTAAAACCAAATCGGATCGGAGAAAAAATATATAAAAATTATAAAATAAAAATAATGATTTTTTTGAAAATTCATCTAAATATGTAAAATTCAATAGTTTTGTCATTTGTGTGTATTTTTATCAATTTATAATTTTCTATTATATATATATATATATATATATTATTATTATTATTATTATTATTACCAAATAATCCTAATTTATATCTTATAATCTCAAGACTAACATAATCTATCAAAAACCATTTTTCTCTTTAGAATTCAAATTTTTACAGTTGCTTATGAGTTTGTATTCTCAAATGGAGGTCAGATACTTGATTCCTTTAGGAGTTTATTAGGTGCAAGGATGGTTGAGACTTGTATATGCGGAAAGAATTTGTTTTAAATTAAGAATGAACCTATAGTGCTGCATCAATATTTAGATGAAGTGAAAACATTTAATGATTCAATGAAAGTTGTGGCAGATGGTTTATATTTTCTATTACCATATTTTTAAATATTCTCTTATCTATCTAGTATCTTATTCTATGATGATATAACGAATGCATTTGTTTGACAATGGAGACTATGAATCACGTGTGACAACAATTGGTGTTTGAGTATATGCGAGAAACTAAATTCATAACAATATACAACAGTAAGCTTGTGTAATTGTTATGTTTAAATATTATAAACAATTGATTTATTATTGTGGTTGGTTATTCTCTCTATTTAATCAGTAATTTTGTTTTTTCAGATATGATGATTACGATGTCTTGTTGAACATCATTATATTTTTGAGTTTTATATTTAGTTTAGTAGACTTATATTGTAACGTTATCGTAAGGTCTAAGCCTAAAATGACAAACAAAAACTATATTTTAGTTTATTGTGATTTCACTTTGATTTAGTTGATATTTAAATTTGTAGTTGATATATTTAGTTTGTTTTAGATTTATTTCTAGTAAGATATAAATATATATTGAATTCAATGAATTAATATCATAAAAGTAGATAGACAAAAAAATATACGGTGAAACCGGCGGTTTAAAACCGGATCAAACCGTTAGGTTTAGGTTTGAGTTTTTTTCAAACCGTTCAAAATGGTTTGGTTTAGGTTTGAGTTTTTCTCAAACCGGTTTAAACGACTTGGTTTGAAAATTTGTCAAAAACCGCAAAAACCGGACCGCTTACACCCCTATCCACCCCTTTGTGACAAATTGCAAAAAAAATGTTTTAAACCAAAATGTTGTACAAATAGATTTATTGAATAAAAAATGTTACCACCTAAATAAAATCCCAATCATGTATTAATCACAAATAGCACAAGTTCACTCACAAATACACAAATTGCTCGTCATATTTACTAATTTAATCACAAATCACACATTATTTATTGATCACAAATTACCCGATTTCATTTATCGCAACTAACCAAATAATTGGTTACAACTTACACTACCTCTTGATCCCACCATCACTCCACCGACACCACACAAACATCACCGCTACCTCACCATGCAGATTTGCACCCAAAATGCCGCTGCTACCTCACCAACACCACCGCACGACTACTCGCGCAAATTTGTACACCGCACCATCATCACGCAGATCCACGACTCGCTATTACACAAACAAACAACGCTAGAATGAAACCACCATTCAACCAAACTACCGTCATCGCCTTTCGGTCAAATAGACGTCGACGATACCATCTTGGGAGTTTTGGGACATTCTAAGATCAATGACAGTTGTCCCATCACCTGAATCAAATCGAAAGTAGGCGAATATGGAAGACCTCAATATGCGTGCCTAATGGTTTACAGACAAATCGGCATATGCTAAGGACGGTAAAAAAGCTCGGCGACTCAGACTCGGCCCGAAAAAAACTCTAGCCCAGCCCAGCTCGGGCTTGGTTCCACCGAGTCGAGGTTCAAGCAGAGCCCCATTTTAGGCATCGACTCGAGCCTGGGGCGGCCCGTGTTTTAGAAAAAAACAAAAACAAAATTCATATGCTTGCAAATGTGATTGTTGCCTGCAAAAATAAAAAAATTTAAAATAAAAAAAAATCTAGCAGGCCCAGGCCGAGCCTAAAATTTTTGGTCGAGCTTTTGCTCGGCTTGGGCCCAAAAAACTAGGATCTGTTTTGCTCGAATCGAGCCCAAGCTTTGAGTTTCGGCTCGACTCGAGGCCATGGCTAGCCCGTGCTGTTGGTTTTCCCTCAAAATTTAACCTATTTCTGGGTTACTCATGCTCCTGTTGACATCAAGAAGGTCTAGTAGAAAATTGATGCAGTGGGCGACAGTTTCGATGCATTGGGGTAGGTGCTAAAATGAAACCACCACATCTGTTGTCGTTTATTGAGATTGATGGCTGAAGGTTGTAGGGGAGGTGATTCTGCCACTAGTGATGGTGGATTACGATGGGGTGGGTGACGATTTTAGTGTATTGGTTGGGTGCATTAGAAGACAGTAGGCGATGGATATGGGTTTTTGTTAGTTTTGCTATTTGTACACCCAATAGAAATTATTGTGAAATTAGGAAAAATTACAGTCACGGTATCAAATATTATATTAATAGTAGACTTTATGCAAATCTTTCATTTGTGCCACTTGGTACCAAACCTTTAAAAAACTTGCACACAGAGTCCAAATTAACAGAAATCGTTAGTTTGACCGTTAGTTGATCAAAAATTAAAATTCGACCAATTATTGACTAATTTTTAAAGAGTAAATGAATAACTTTACATTTTTTATATAAAAGTTTAAATAAATAAAAAAACTAAATCATCTTCTCCACTCACCCCATACCTCAATCCCAATGTTTTACTTGCACAGTAAAAAGAATGCAGCAGCGAAAGAAACAACTTAAGAAATATACTCACCAAAAGTAACTTCATTGGTCAAATCCGAGTTAAAAGGTCCTCAAAATCATCATGGCGCAAGTAAACAGGCGGCTCCGCCACCGCAAGTTGCCCCTGCCAGTGGTTCCAGAAAATTAATTGTCATAATTTTACTTCAAGATTTCATTAAGTTTTTTTAATTCTTTAATTTTAATTTTTTTATATGAAAATGTAAAGTTATCCATTTAACCTTTAAAAAGTAGTCAACAATTAGTCAGATATTTTATTTTTGGTCAACTAATGGTCAAACTAACGATTTCTGTCAATTTGGACTCCAGATGCGAGTTTTTAAAAAGTTTGGTACAGTGAGTAGCACAAATAAAATGTTTGGGTAAAGTTTGCAATTAAACGAAATGTTTGGTACCGGGGCTGCAATTTCTTAGTGAAATTATTGTGATGGAGGCAATACACAGGTGTTAGCCCAATAATAACTAACCAAAATGAAAGTGAATTGATGTTTGAAACTTTTTCGACACTTAGTCTCAAAATTATTTAAACTCAAAAAACAAGTGCAAAGTATAATACAAGAAATAAATATACAAATACGATAATTTAATTCAAGTATGAATATATCACATTATAAATGACAATGTAAAATAAAGTGTAATAATGTAAAGATAACAAACCAATTTAATGGGGTTCGATACACAATGTGTTCTACGTTCCCGTTACCAAGCTCTCCGTCACAAACATGGCCAAATGCACTATAATGGTAACTTACAAACAAGGAGTATCAATCCTTAGGTGACTTACAACAATGTGCACTTTTCCTTATGTGACTTACAATAAGGAGCACATATCCTTAAGTGACTTACAACAAGGAGTACTTATCCTTAGGTGACTTACAACAAGGAGCACATATCCTTACAATCGAGTTTTCACAAGGCTCTCGAAACTACTAAAGTATAAATGATAGTTTTTCAATTGAAAGAACTATCTAAACAAATGATATAATCAAGTCAAGTATTTAGAGAGTTGGGATAACACTTCAATAAATAGCAAATAATAAAGCTCAAGTGTTTTTTGTAATAAACTTTGATGAATGATGGACAGTGAAATAGTTTGTATCTTGTATCAAAGTTTTCAACATATGATCTTTCTTAACAAATAATACAAGTACTTCAATATAAGTGTTGACAAAGAAACCCTTTATCAATAATCGAAAGAGATGAGATTAACAAGTTTCTTTGTAAAATAGAATTCTTGATGAAATAGATGAAACTAATTTTGATCAATCAAGAAATTGTTTGTATCAAAATTTTCAACCTATGATATCTCTTAACAAATAATACAAGTTAAGTATGAAGAGAGATTTACATTTTAATAAAAGTGTTGGCAAAGAAAACTTCTACCAAAAATGAAAAATAGATAAGATTGTGAAAAATTCTTTGCAATATAAAGTTCTTGATAAATTAGATTAAATATGTTTGATCAATCAAGAAACTCTTTGTAATAAATGAAGTAGAATATGGAATCAAGTAAACTCAATGATTTTCAATAAATAAGCTTTCTAACTATCTCTTATAAGTTGTTGAAAATTGAATGCAAAAGGGATGAATATTTATAAAGCAAAAGGGACACTCTCAGTCATTTTCGGTTGACCAATTTTGGTTGATCGAAAGTGTATAGCCATCGAGAAATCAAACCGTTGGAATTTCAGTTGTCAAACTCTAATTTTTTGTCGATTGAAAGTTCAATTTTCGGTTGACCGAAAGTTGACTTTTTTTTTTGGAAATTGGTTTTTCAAAATCTATTTCATATTATGAAAGAAAAGCATTTTTATGCAAGTGATTGATTATGAAAATAATTTGAACTTTATGCACTTGCTAAAAATCGATGAGTTAATACCTTTACATTTAAGTTTCAATACACAACTTCTAAACTCTATTCTTCAAGATTTTTGTTCTTGCCATTCTTTTGATTTGCATCTTTTGCGAATCTTCAAGTTCCAATTCGATCGTCGCATGCAAATCGATATCGCCTCGAATGCTAACTTTCACTTTAATATTCATTTCGAGTCTAATTTATGATGTGTTGATTTTGACAATTCTTGTTCGGTTTTAATATTGAACTATCATCACTCAAAATCGATTGTTAGAAACAATATAAATCTTTTTTATTATAATCAAAACATTAATGTTATAATCAACCATATATCAACAATAGGGATATCAACCCGATGTACATATTGCAAAACATTTTTGTTAGGGGGATGGATTGTGGTGATGGGGATGGAGAGTGGGGATAGTGGTGATGTGATGGGATGGAATGGAATGTGATGTATTAAATATACCTGATTATATATACATACATATATATACATACATATATATATAGATATATATATATTTTAAAAGATTATCATTAAATAAAGGAATTGATCACACATTCCTTCCAAAATGTGATAGTAATTAAATATATTTTATTAATTAAATAAATTAAGGTCACAATATCATATACTTTGACCCAAAACTAAATATATTTTATTTAGTTTTATATTCCTTAACATGTAGATTCCAAGCAATTCGGTTTATCAAGTTTTACGTTTTTTCCAGATGAAATATTGTTCAAATTTTACCGTTGTTTGAACAGAATTTTTGCACAAATTGAAGGTAAACATATTTTCTACGACACCAAATTATTTGGCATGAATGTGTAAATTTCTATCCTTGATCTTGTGTCCTTTAACCTGAGCAAATAAAAATGGCAAAAGATTCTATTTATTGGACAGCTTATACTACACCACCAGAACATTTTGAATGGTTAGTCATGCATTTTGAATTAAAGAACGCATCTTCTATTTTTCAAAGAAAGATGGATAGTATTTTTGATTTTTTTCCATTTATTTGTGTTTATATAAATGATATCTTGGTACATAGTAAAAATCAAAAGGAACATATGCAATATTTAGAAATAGTTTTAAATAAATTTATAGAAAATAGTTTAATTATAAGTAAAAATAAAATGAAAATAAATAAACAAAAAATTAAATTTTTAGGTATAATTTTAGGAGAATGAAAAATCAAATTGCAACCACATATAGTACAAACGATTATACAATTCCAAGACAGAATAGAAGAGACAAAAAAAATTACTAACCTTTTTAGGAATTTTGAATTATGCTAAACATTTTATTAAAGAATTAGGAAAGAAAATAGGACCATTGTATAGTAAGTTTACAAAAATATTTTAATTAGTCAGATATAGAATTAGTTAGAAAAATAAAAAAAGAGGTTAAAAATCAACCACCATTAGAATTACCATTAGATAACGAATATAAAATAATAGAATCGGATGGATATGAACTTGGATGGGAAGGAGTTTTATATTCCCAACCTAATAAATATAATGATAAAAAAGAAGAAAAGATTTGTAGATATGCTAGTGGAAAGTATAAGATGAAAAGAGAATATTTGACTAATTTAGACTATGAAATAATGACGATCATACACACTATAGAAATCTTTAAATTATTTTTAAATGTCGGATTTCCAATTAGGACAGGTTGTGAAGTTATATTAAAATTTATTAAAAAGACAAACTTCGATAAAATAAGACATAAAAGATTGTTAAAATTATATGAGATATTAAACATCTTTAAAATTAATATAGAACACATCAATGGAAAAAAATAATATTTTAGCTGATAATTTAAGTAGACACGTTATTAATTTTCTAACCCATTATTTTCATGGTGCAAATGGATAAGATGATGATGAACTTTGGGAATGTCACTTTAAGAGTGGTTCCACAAAGATCTAATCTCTAATTCAAAGGAAAGAAAAACTACTAGAAATGGAGCGTTGACAAAGAAAACCTTTATCAATAATCGAAAGAGATGAGATTAACAAGTTTCTTTGTAAAATAGAATTCTTGATGAAATAGATGAAACTAATTTTGATCAATCAATAAATTCTTTGTATCAAAATTTTCAACATATGATATCTCTTAACAAATAATACAAGTTAAGTATGAAGAGAGATTTACATTTTAATAAAAGTGTTGGCAAAGAAAACTTCTACCAAAAATGAAAAATAGATAAGATTGTGAAAAATTCTTTGCAATATAAAGTTCTTGATAAATTAGATTAAATATGTTTGATCAATCAAGAAACTCTTTATAATAAATGAAGTAGAATATAGAATCAAGTAAACTTAATGATTTTCAATAAATAAGCTTTCTAACTATCTCTTATAAATTGTTGAAAATTGAATGCAAAAGGGATGAATATTTATAAAGCAAAAGGGACACTCTCAGTCATTTTCGGTTGACCAATTTTGGTTGATCGAAAGTGTATAGCCATCGAGAAATCAAATCGTTGGAATTTCAGTTGTCAAACTCTACATTTTTTGTCGACCGAAAGTTCAATTTTCGGTTGACCGAAAGTTGATTTTTTTTTTTGGAAATTGTTTTTTCAAAATCTATTTCATATTATGAAAGAAAAGCATTTTTATGCAAGTGACTGATTATGAAAATAATTTGAACTTTATGCACTTGCTAAAAATCGATGAGTTAATACCTTTACATTTAAGTTTCAATACACAACTTCTAAACTCTATTCTTCAAGATTCTTGTTCTTGCCATTCTTTTGATTTGCGTCTTTTGCGAATTTTCAAGTTCTAATTCGATCGTCGCATGCAAATCGATATCGCCTCGAATGCTAACTTTCACTTTAATATTCATTTCGAGTCTAATTTATGATGTGTTGATTTTGACAATTCTTGTTCGATTTTAACATTGAACTATCATCGCTCAAAATCGATTGTTAGAAACAATATAAATCTTTTTTATTATAATCAAAACATTAATGTTATAATCAACCATATATCAACAATAGGGGTATCAACCCGATGTATATATTGCAAAACATTTTTGTTAGGGGGATGGATTGTGGTGATGGGAATGGAGAGTGGGGATAGTGGTGATGTGATGGGATGGAATGGAATGTGATGTATTAAATATACCTGATTATATATATATATATATATATATATATATATATATATATATAAAAGATATTTTAAAAGATTATCATTAAATAAAGGAATTGATCACACATTCCTTCCAAAATGTGATAGTAATTAAATATATTTTATTAATTAAATAAATTAATGTCACAATATCATACATTTTGGTCACAATTATGTACTAATAACAATTACGGAACATAACTGTCACAAATTACAAATCTGTAGATTATGACTTATTTATCGGTCACCATTTATCAAATTAATTGATTATGAATTATTTCTCAGATATAAATAAAAAAATTTATAGGTCATAACTTATTTCACGATCATAAATCATTAATCTAATTGATCACAAATTATTTATTGATCACAAAATATTAAATTGTTTGATCAAAACTTATTTGCAAATCACAAATTGTCGAATTAACCAATCACAACTTAATTCATGGTCACAAATTATCAAATTAGTTGATCACGACTTATTTATTATTTATCTATCACGAATACACAAACTGTAGATCACAATTACAATTTTAGTTACAAATCACATATTTTTTAGGTCACATAATATTTATTTGTGACAATTTATTCATTTTATTGGTCACAATTGTATCCCTTAACATACATTCGTAAGATGATGGTTTATTTGAGCGGACCAATCTTATAGCCCGTGCTTATTTTTTTGTCTTAATCAAATTGAATAGCTCATTCGAGTTTAATGAATTATGATACCATGTTAACACTGAGGTGTCATCTTAAAATGTTAATCTTATTAAGAGGAGCAATCAAATTCCTTATAACGTGGTCTATGTTTTTATCATTGTTCAATGTAGAATCATATCCCTTAGCAGTTCTTTAGTAAAAGCCATTTTCGACCAACACGGGAAACAAAAAGGAATAATGTACTATTACCCAAACTATGAATTACAGATTTTGAGAAAAAAATGATAAGAAAAAGAAGAAAATGTATATATACAAAAAAAAAAATTAACAGTGGAATTAATACAAGTAAATTATACTTCCAAAATCATCACCAATTCTGAGATGGCACAATTGCATCTAAAATCGAACCATGCGAAAAAGTATACCTAGGTAGATTATAGTTTTGATTATTTAATTTTTCGTTGGCATTATGTGTCATTTATAAGTGGAAAGGAGATGACGGGGGTGGAGGTGGAGTATGAGAGTGATCTAGAGGAGTCGAAGCTTTCAGTGAAGATGAGGAGGAGAGAGGTGAGTGATGGTGAAGAGGAGGATGAAAAGAGGAAGGAGAGGAGCGCATAGACAGAAAGTAGTGCAGCAGATTGAATCGGAGGGTCAAGGTAGGACAATGAAGTACAAAGAAGAAGGAGAGAAAGAAGAAATAATGTACTATTGCCCAAACTATCAATTAAAGATTTTTAAGATAAGAATGGTAAGAAAAAGAAGAAAATATATCTATACAAAAAAATTAAGAGTGGAATTAGCACAAGCAAATTATACTTCCAAAATTATCACCAATTCTGAGATGGTACAATTACAACTAAAATCGAACCATGCGAAAAGTATACCTAGGTGGATAAACAACAAATCAGTCTAATTTACGGAAAGGAGGGACCCACATGGTGGTGATTAGAGTTTGAGGATTTAATTTTTTGTTGACATTTTGTCTGATTTATGAATGGAAAAGAGATGATTGTGATGGAGGTAGAGTATGAGAGTGATCCAGATTAATCGAAGCTTTCATTGAAGATGAGGATGAGAGAGGTGAATGACGATGAAGAGGAAGGGGAGCGGAGTGGAGATAGAAAGTAGTGCGGCCGATCCAATCATATAGGGAATCGGAGGGTCAAGGCGCGATGATGAAGTACAAGGAATGAGAGAAGGAAGGAATAATGTACTATTACCCAAAATATGAGTTATAGATTTTAAGAAAAGAATGATAAGAAAAAGAAGAAAATATATCTGCACAAAAAAATTAATTGTGGAATTAGCACAAGAAAATTATACTTCCAAAATTATCACCAATTCTGAGATGGCAATGCTGCAACTAAAATGATTGCTCAAGAATAACTAATTAAGAGGGGGATGAATTGATTTTTAAAATTTTTTTGAAGAATAAAACTAAATTCAAATAAGTAAAGACTACATAGATTAATTCAAACAATAAGCGATAAGGAAAAGAGATAGATGATACAAACGATATAATTGTAGATGTTCGATCCAAAACAATGATCTACGTCTTCCGTTACCAAACTCTTTGATACGAGCAAGACTTTTTCACTATATTGATTAACTTAGGTGGAATCCAGTCATTTACAACGCTTTCGATGACTTACAAACATGAGCGCCGATTCTTATACAATGTTGAACTTTACGAGACCTCAACACGACCCACAAATTTAAAGGAAGATGATTTTACAATTTGAAACTTCTCTCTTAATAAATAATATGATCTAATTAAGTACCAAAAGAGAAATAGGCTAACACTTTAATAAATAGTAATTAATGAATCTCAAATGTTGAGTGAGAAAAACTTTGATGAGTATAATGATTTTCAAAAGTTGATTCAATAAAAAAAAATCAAAGTAAATGATTTGATAAAGATAAATAATATGTAAGATCAATATAATTTTACTCAAGAATATCTCACTTAAATGCCCTCAAAAGTGTTATATTGAAAGCAAAGTGAAATGATATTTATAGCAGTCAAGAATGCTAAAATTTTTGACCAACCGAACTACCCATCCGGACGTCTGCATACTAAATTGGACAACCTAACTAGCTGTTGTGCGTCAAAATTCAGAACGGTTAAAAATTCAACAGTTGGATGAACTGGACGTCCGCTTGGACAGTGTTTTCCTGGATTTTTCTTTCTTGATTATTTTGAAAAAAATAGGCTTTTGAAGGGCGTTTTCACTTAATTTTTCAAAGTAAGCAACACTTGTAAAAAGTTTAAATATCAAGTTGAAATTCTTACTTTTTGAAAAATAATTTGTATGCAAGCGTTTCTATGAAGTAATTATTCTTGTGCATACAATTTATTTTTTAGATCTTTTAATGATTCATTGCTAAGGATTAAAGCATTTTACCTATACATATGTATCCAAAACATCTAAATCTAATATCTTTGATCAATTTTTTTTACATGAATGCTAGATTTGTCCTTGTCTTTGATCGATTTGACGTGAATGGTCGATTTCCATCTCAATTCTCATCGATCGTCAATTACAAGTCTTTTGGTAACGATATTTTTTTATCTCCAATTGATCAACTTTGCAACAATAGTTATGAAAACTCGAATTCAATTGTTAGAGATACAAAACATATAATCAAAACATGAAATCAACCATAAGTCAACAAAATAGAACCATGCGAAGAGTATACCTAGATGGATAAACAACAAATCAGTCTGATTCACGGCGGGGAGGGACCCACATTGTGGCGATTACAGTTCTGAGGATTTAATTTTTTTTTTGACATTTTTGTGTGGTTTATGAGTGGAAAGGAGATGACGGGGTGGAGTATGAAAGTGATCTAGAGGAGTTGGAGCTTTCATTAAAGATGAAGAGGATGAGGAGAAGAGGAAGGGAAGCGGAGATAGAAAATAGTGCGGCCAATCGAATCAGAGGGTCAAGGCGCGATGACGAAGTACAAGGAAGGAAATGAAGAGTATGTAGAAGAGGAAGAAGAACAATATGAAGGGTTTGGTGACAAAGAAGTTGAAGTGGTGGCAGTGGAAAAGATAGAAAAAGTTAGGCTCCGTTTGATTGAGGTGGTTTTCCATGAAAAATGGAAAAGAAATTTCATTTCCACACAAATAACATGTTCGATTAGCCAACAAATCTTGACAGTTGAATTTCCACATTTTGGCCCATACGTGCACCATTCTTGGTTTTTGAGGAATTCATTTTCCCATGGTTTTCCAGCATTTTTTTTACAATGAAAACAAAATTCTATGGACAATTGTAAGAAATATATTCACTTTAGTTGAAAATTTTCATGAAAAATAAAGCCAAACGAATATTAAAAGATCCAAAATTTCAACATTTTCTAGATGAAAAATTTTATCAATCAAACGCAATTAGTTGACAAGTTCCAGAAAAACAATTCTAGACAATTCAATTATTTAAGGCTGGGTCTGGTAGCCATTAAAATGGCCAAAAGAATTGTAATTCCTACTGTTGCACATCACTTCAGCCGCAACAATTGACCAACCATGAGTGGTGCGGGCCCTACTAAACGGTCAGGAAATGAATTAAAATTTGGCCAAAAGCAAAACCAGACATGCCCTAAAATTCATTTTCTTTCCACCAAAAATCCACTCTTGCAATCAAACAGACCCTTAATGTAGGATGGTTGAGTGAGATTAGACATATATTATTAATATTAAACCATATATAATTATTAACGTTAAAAAAAATTGAATTATCACCTTATTTTTTAATATAAACATTTTAAATATAATTTTGAAATTGAAATTTAAAGTTCACGTGTGAGTCTAATCTCCTCAAGGAACAATGCAACGAGCCTAAATGGGCATAGAGAACTAAACTACCCTAGATGTAAGATTAAAGGAACAGTATATTTCTCAGACATTTACTTTACACTATTTCAAAAATACAAAAACAAGTTCCAAATTTCAAAAATCAAGTTTTTAAAATTTTTATTTGTGAAATAATGAATTATTAAATCAATTTATTAATAAATATTTAATTCTAATATAACATAAATATCTCACCCCATTCACCAACGCCTACAACTCCGGGGATTATTTCGGCTACAGTTCCGTTCACAACTCTTCTCCGGCAATGGCTCCGATTTCAGTGGTTATTTCGATGACCCTTCTGCCACCACTTTATTCCGCGACTGTTTCGATTCCAGCAAGTGTTTCAACTCCAACGAATATATTAAGGTCAAGATCTATGCAATTTGTTCACAATTCAAAAAATTTTAGGCTACAATTCAAAATTTCATAGGTCAAAATTTCTTCATCAGTCACAAATCACAAAATTTATAAGTCACGCTACTTATTTTATGGTCACAAACATCACATTAATTGAACATAGATTATATTTAGGTCACAATTTATCAAATTATTGGTCACAATTTAAATATTTTTAAGTCACACAACATGTATTGGTCACAGTTTATCTAATTCATTGGTCACACAACAACCAAATTATTGGTCAACCAACTCATTTGTGGCCACCACCAAATCATTTGTGACCACCACTTCGTCACTACCTCCACCAGTAGCACCACCACTGTCGCTGCCCAATACCAACATCAACATCTCAAAACGAACACCACACCCTCCTAGCACAACTATCACCACCCCAAAACCACCGCCATTCTACCGCACCTCCACCTCAACAGCAGTCGTTCAAATTGCGACCACCGCACAGAAACCACCGTCACCATCGTATTGACACCTATCCGCACTATCACCACCGCCGTTAGCGTCCATACCCAGTCGACGGACTCCAGCGAACGGTGGCGTCCAGACATACCCGTTACGTACGTAACCGCACTTGACACCTCTACTAAAAACAGATATGCGCCTCCACCACCGCCGCACCCACACCTATCCGGAACCGCAACCGATGTCGCACCCACACACGCACACCCGACCATCGCAACTGGCGCACGCACGCACCCAACCACCGCAACCACCGTACCACTCACAAAATAATTAAAAAAAAAGACGACAAAGATGCTGTTACGAACGACATCATTGACGGACTACAGCGTCACGACTCCACCGTTCACAACAGCGTCGGTCGGTGATAAGTCCAGATAGAAAATAGACGGGAAGGAGAGTGAAGACGAGAGATGGAGATGACGAGAAGAAGAGAAGACGTCATGGCGACGGCGGAGTTGAGAGACTAGAGAAGAGATGAGAGTGGAGAGGGGATGAGTTCAAATGATTTTAGGGTTGGTTGTGTTAGATAGGGTAGGGGGTGTATATAAATTAATTTATATTGTATATAGATATAAAAAAAATGGTTTTAATTTAATAATTAAAACCTGATTGATGCAATATGAAACTTGATTCAGGATTTATGAAATTGGTAATCTAATTCCAGGTCTAGGTGTAATTTCCTCTAAGATTAATCCTTGGTGCTTCCTTAGACCTTGGTATCGATTAAAATTTTAATTTTAATTTAAGTCAATGTCAACAATTCATTTCAACCACGTATTTTATGGGTCTCGTAACTTTTCAACCACACATTTCATCAACTTCTATCAAAATGTGCTAAAAATTTGATTTTAATCTCCACTAAATAAGTGCATAATTCATTTGGCCCTCGTTTGAACTCAATTAAAATCAAATTTTGAGGAAAAAAAATATATTTTAGAATAGTGATTTTTTGAAGAATGTGTGATTTAAAAAAAAAAGAATTTTTAGATTTACATGTGATATTAGTTAATTGAAGAACGTATAGTTAAAAAGAAGAGAGAGAAGAGCTTTTTAGTAATATAGATTATTTGGAATTATTTAGTCAAGCAAATTCTCTAACAAGGATAAAGAACTATCGTTCTTCTATCTGTTAACACTTTTTGGCGCAACCGTCGGTGTCTATCATTAATTCATTACTTTAGCATTCATATGGTCGATTTATTGGACTAGTAACTTTATTTACATTTTGCTTATATTTATTCCTTTCAAAATAATTACAATTATTAATCATTTACTTATCATTCGTTCTATTTATTTATAATTTAAATAAATTATAAACATTTTTCAAACATGCTTGAGCTAACATTACTAAAAGTAGGACTTTTCAATTGAGTTTCAAGTGACGTTTATTGTTTCCCTAAACAAATGTAGCTTTTAAGGCTCGGTGAGGCTTAAAACTCTTTAAAGGAAGCAAGATATTTGAGCTACTTTCATTTGATCGTGTTTATTTTTATTGTATTTATTTGTCAATTATCAATTTTTTAATGCAACTCATCTACAAATGCTAATTGAAGAAACTATTTCTCACAAAAATATTTGGGAAGAAACGAATTTAAGATATTTTTTGCCTTTTATTTCTTATAAAACTCATTTTCAATCGAATATTTCATAAAAAAAATAATATTGTTTATCATTATGATGATGAAATATCAGTAATGTAAAAATTTATATGAAATAATGAGGTTGAATAGTTCAATTTTTACGAGAGAGGAGTTGAGAGAAAAAAATGTGAGGGATAATATGTTGTTACATCACCATATTCCATCATCATAATGATAAATAATATTATTCATCATCAAATTTAAAATTTTTATTTTTAGTAAGAATAATGTTATCTAGTATCATTGGTGTTATAATACTAATTTAGGTGGTGTTATGTGATAGTTTCAATGAAAGTTGCAATTAAGTGAATTGCATTTAATGCCACATTAACATTACCTAGATTAGAGTTGCAATCTCAGGTTACATGAGTGTTTGTTTGAATTACATTATTTTGAAAGAATATATTTTGGAATAGTAGATTGGTAAAAATGTGTAGTTGAAAAAGAAGGAAAAATTATTGATAGAAAATATTATTCTATTGAAGAATGTGCGTTTGAAAACGAGTAGAAAAATGAGAATGAAAATTTTAATGTGGTTCAAACGGAGTTTGATGAGGATTTAAATTATGGTTGGACAAAACTCTCGAACCGAACTAAACGGTTGTTCATAAGTTAAATAACCAAATAAGTATCTGAATCGAAAACCGATGGGTTCGGTTCGGTTCTCAGTTCTAGCCCAAGAAGCGAAGAACTGAATAACAACCGAATCAAAATAATTTTTAAAAATTTTTATATTGAATTAATTAAATTATTTTATTTTTTTCTATACAAATTAGCAAATTAAACAAACCAGTAGGTTCAGCCAACACCAAATCCAGCCAAATTAATTTTTTGTTAGCCCAACATTTAGGCATTATAATTCACTTTCCATTCCAATTTCATTTGGGAAGCATTACGTCCACTCTCATATAAACCCAAATCATTTGATAATTTTAAAACCTACATCCTCATTTCCAAATCGATTTTGAAACTCCTTCATTTCATCGGCGGCGGTAACTACTGATTAGATATCTGAGTGCAGTATTAACATTAAAAAATTGGGATACGTTAATTTGTAAAAATTACGAATGAACATGTAATCAATCATATTTATGTAATGTTACTGTAAATATTAAAAAAATTAATTATGGCACGAAACCGAACAGAATCGAATTGAACAGAATCGAACCCGAACGATTCAATAATTATATTTGGACCCAACTGTTCCATTTATTAAATATCCGAAAATTTTGGGTCGGCTGAATCGAACCGACCCATGCCGCCATAATTTAAATTAGATTTTTAGTAGATTGTGATATTAAATTTTTGAAATGTGTGGTTAAAAAATTATGGACCCATGAAAAATGTGATTAATATTGATTATTTGAGATATTTTGTCCCTCGAGGCACATCCCAACTGGCAAAGGAAGGGGCTCTTAGTTGTTGACAGTTCATAGGTCACGAGTTCGATTCGTGGGGCTCTTGGAAGGCATGCTCATTCCAGAAGGCAAGATGCAACATATGTTGACTCGCTAGGCACTTTGATAGATCAGTGGAGGGTCTCTTGGACCCTAGTCAGTTTGGGGGCACATCCCGCGGTTTACCTGTCTGTCTCTTGAGGGGTCAATGCCTAGACTCTAGGATTAGTCGTCAAAGGTGGACACCTGAATATAAAAAAAAAATTGATTGTTTGAGATTAAAATCAGATTTTAATTCAAAGATAAACAGACAACAAACATTAAACAAACATTATTCTTACTCATTGAGTAAACCAAATGGCGAAGTTTTGTTTTGTTTTTTTTTTTTTAATTTAAATCAAAATAAGGTAGCCAGGTTGGCCAAAATGGGGCGGCTATAAATACAAAAAAAAAAAAAAAAAAGCCAGTACAGGATCATCTTCCTCCATCCATTTCCAGCTCAGAGTCTCACCGGCGAGAGGCTTTACCCTTACTCCACCCTTAGCCGGATCAACCATCACCCCTCTTATTTTTCGCCGGAAACCTTGGCCCGAAGTGAAAACCGCACGCGTCTTGGCATACCCTTTTCTACTAGTCACATCGATCCAAAAAATCGCCACCGGCATTAGTCTTCTCGCTCTCTATCGCACGCGCTCACTCAATCCAATTCAAATTCGTTGTTTCAGAAAACTATGGCGCTATCAGCGTCGGACTTGCCTACGATGTACACATTGCTCGCCAATTCATTGAGCAGTGACCAAACTGTGCGGGAGCGTGCCGAAGATTCCCTCGTGCAATCCGAAAGCCGGCCCGGTTTCTGTTCTTGCCTCATGGTATTCTTTTACTCTCTCTTCCCTCATTCTTCACAGGTTTTATTTTCGTATAGAATGGTTAATGCATAATTAGTGTGTATGTATCATTCTTAATTGAAACTTGGGAGTTTGAGTCATAGATATTGATGGTGCAGGAAGTAATAACAGCGAAGGATTTAGCATCCCAGGATGATGTACGATTAATGGCATCAGTATATTTCAAGAATAGTATAAGCCGGTATTGGAGGAACAGGCGTGACTCCACGTATGTGTTTTATCTATTTATTTCATGCATTTCCATTGCTTTTGCTGCAAATGCTGGCATTGCATCCCTTTCCGCACTCTTACAAAATTAACGTTTGGAATAGATGCCAAATTAGAATACATAGCTTAATATTTTACATGAGCTGTGAATATTTGGCTGTGATGCCTATTTTATAAAAAAAAATTGCATTTTTCACAACACAGATATCTTGGTGAGAAATAAGCGCCTCAGATTGATGAATTTGACGAATGTAGTTACCATTCATCTAGTTGCAAATGTTTTGTTTATTAGGGAGTCACATGTTTTACATTGACACTTGTGCAATGTCTAGTCTCATTCTTCACTTTTCGACTCCCATTTGAAGGACTTTTAGTACTATCCAGCTCTAATGTCATGATGCCACCTATTTTTTTGGTCCTCGGGTTTGGTTGCCTTCTCTGTCTTTGTGTCTTCTATTATTTGCATAAATAGAATTTTTTACTTAAGGTGTCAGATCCAATTGTAGAAGTGCCTTTGTAGGTGTATAAGCAATGAAGAGAAACTGCATTTGAAGAAAAAATTGCTATCACATTTGAGAGAAGAGAATTATCAGGTAAAGTTCGTTAATTTCGTGTTTATTATTTTTCGCATAGTTACTTATAGTTGACTAGAAATAATGGTTTATAGGTTCTTACCAATAATAAAGTGAAATTATTTGCTTACGGCTATCAAATTCTACTCTTTTATCATGGTTGGTTTGAGATGCCTTCTCTAAAGATTTTCTTATATTAAATGATGTAGCTCTCCTTCTAATCACAACACTCTTAGGTTTTGTAATTTTACATTGTTTATCAATTTGGACATTACAGATTGCTCTTACATTGGCTGTTATCATCTCAAAGATCGCTCGTATTGACTATCCAAAGGAATGGTATGACATCTATTCCAATTTTTCTTAATGATATATAATTGATAAAATATTGTTTGTGTTGTCATTTGTTCTATTTACTTCATAATCTTAGCCCTTGTTTGGTTCGGATAAAAATTAGATTTTTGGTAACTTTTGATAAAAGTTGGTCATATGTGTGGTTGAAAAGTTGATAAAAGTTCTGGATGCCGTGAAATATGTGGTTGAAAATTACTTTGGGGAAAAATGAGTTTTAAGAAATAGGCCAAACAGGGGATTAATATTTTGAGCAAAGCAATTGCCAGGATTCTATGGGAAGACTTGATTTAGCTTATTCGATTAGTAAAGAATAATGGAATAATTTGTTCATATTATAGAAAGAAGGACATACAATTTATTTTAGGATGCCCACAAATAAAGAATGCAGATCACAACATTTATAATTTTTGTGATCTAAGCACGATTTTGGCATGCTTAATACTTCAATAATTTGGCAAAGGCATCTTCTTCTCTAGGCATGAGATTTCCGCAAATTCATAGTTATGTTGTCATGTTATAAATATGATTTTTTTTTTTTTTTTTTTGTATATTCTACATTATACTTTATTTTTTTCACCATTGTGTACTGAAACTAATGAACTATTATGCATGCAGGCCAGACCTCTTCTCTGTCTTAGCACAACAGCTACAATCTTCTGATATTCTTTCTTCTCATAGAATATTCACGATCCTTTTCCGGACATTGAAGGAGTTGTCAACTAAACGCCTTACTTCAGACCAGAGGACCTTCGCTGAGGTGCGAGATATTGTACTTTCTTATTTTTCTGTGTAATAGAAAAGTGAATAAAAAAATAGTGCACTCTTTCTGTTGTCAAACACAATGTAATTGTCACATGCTATGTATGTTATAGGTCAAAGCCTTTTGTTTTGCACAAATTCACAATCACCTGTTATTTTAGTTCAAGTGGATTTGAAAATTGACATTAGTAAGAGGGGTGGTAGATCCTTATAACAATACAGGGAGATCATAAAACATATCTAAACGTGATCATGTAGCTAGCATGCTATGTGGGAGGCTGACATTTTCTCCCACTAAACTGTAAATAGAACCCCCTCAATTAGTCAAGTTTACTGTAATCCCAGTGAATCATATGTAGGCAGCTTATGCAGCCTGCTATAGAGAGAGTCAATCTAGCAATTTAAGATATACAGCTTCAAAACCTTTACCTCTGGGCTGCTAAGTTTTAAATTAGTAGAATTGAATTATAATCATTATCTCTAATAGAATTGAAGTGAACTGATTTATTCCATACAGAAAATGGCTCTTGTGGCCATGCAGTTCAAATTCCTATCAAAATTGATGTATATCTTTTTATGTTTCTTAGATTTCTTGAAGAATTTATTTGTTTTATCCCGCTGCCGATTGATATATATTATAAGGGATCATGCTCATATCTACTTGATACTTTTGATGGTTGCTCATTTGCCAGATAGCATCCCAATTCTTCGATTACAGCTGGCACCTTTGGCAGAGCGATGCACAGACAATATTGCACGGTTTTTCCATGCTTGCTCAAAATGCTTCCGAGTTGCATCCTGACGATCTTTACCTAACATGTGAAAGATGGTTTCTGTGTTCAAAAATTATACGTCAGTTGATAGTCTCTGGTTTTCCAAGTGATGCAATGTCTGTACAGGTGCGTGGCTATTCTTCCACCTGATGCTTCATTTCACACTTTTTCTCATTGTCTTTTTAAAGGATGTATTAGGGTTTTCTTGCATTAATAGAACTTAATTGGTTTTAGGAGGTGCGGCCAGTCAAGGAGATATCTACAGTCTTGTTGAATGCTATCCAATCATTTTTCCCACACTGTGAGATTACTCCACGTATTTTATTTTATTTAAATCTTTTAGTTTTAGGTTATTGTACATTTCTCGATACATATAAACCCCTGTATCCTTAGCTACCTTTCATTACCATGTATAAATTAACCCTTTCAGTTCATCCTTTTGCTATCGTGTTATATCTTGATGTTTTTATTCTTATATAATGGATGGACAAAAAGAATGTGTTGAGAGGTTGACTACATATTAGATTGCGTTTTAGCTTTGTGTTCTTCTTCCTGAAACTTTTGGAAGGAAATTGATTAGTAATTCGTCATACATATTAAGTGTTTTAATTACCACTTATTTGACTACATAATAAGAGTTTTTTATTTTCTCGTGGACATTGGAAAGTATGCTGATTTACAGTTTAATTGCAGATTCATCTTTTCGAGAGAAACATCCCAAATTCTGGGAGTTCTTGAAGAAAGCATGCACTAAATTAATGAAGATTCTAATTGCAATTCAGTGCAGACATCCTTATTCATTTGGCGACAAAAATGTCTGTGGTCCTGTCATTGACTTTTGCTTAAATAAGATCACAAATCCCGAACCAGATATGTTTTCATTTGAAGAATTTCAGATACAGTGCATGTCAATGGTAAAGTCTCTTCTGGAATGTAAAGAATACAAGCCACGCTTGACTGGCCGTGTTATGGATGACAACAGAATCACCCCTGAGCAGATGAAGAAAAACCTATCTACTGCAGTTTCTGGTGTCCTTTCGACCCTTTTGCCCAGTGAACGAGTAGTGTTGTTGTGTAATGTGCTAATAAGGAGGTAAGCATGAAGTCATCCAGATGTTATTATTCCTCTTCTTTTATTTTATTTAGTTCTATAAATTGATATAGGTTCTGGTAATATATATAGATTGGAACAATGCTTCCACCAGGAGCTAACTGAAATGATAGGGGTCTCTCTCCCTCTGGATTTTTTCATTTTTCCAAGTACAATTATTGGCTTCTAGGACCTTGACAGTTGTATATGATTGTTCTCTCATAAATTATGGATAGTACTTGCAAGCATATTCAAATGCATACTACCTTCAACTGATTCAAATGTGATTTCGAATAATCTGTATTGTGTTATGAACTTGGAGAATTTCAGATATATGATATTCTTCCTCATCCATGTGATTTGGATATTTGATGACTTGTTATTCGCATCAGATGCTCATAAAGAGAAGGTAAAATGGCTACATTTTTCTCTCTGTAGACCTTTGAACCTCGTTCCTTCTAAGATGAAAAAAGGACCTTATCTCCAATTGGGTCTCTTCTGATTTGTATGTAAACTATTTGTTGTATTCTTGGCTGAATCTTAATAATACACTTGGGTGATTGGATGAATATTTTTCTGGCATGAACTCAGAATGATCAGAATTTTTAATGGAAGTTTGAAACTTTAAATTTCAAGATCTTCTGCATTTACTAGAGAACTTGTTGTCTGGTCCTTGTTCTTTCGACTTTCACATTTAATCTGTCTTTTATAGGTAACAGGAGAATAATATTGCTGTTTATATAGGGTGCTGTTAGTGATGGATATAATTAGGATAAAATATTGTTCTTGTCCTGTCACTTCTCTTATCTCATGTTTTGTCGTTTCTTCTTAGTGCTGCTATTACTTCTGAAACAGGTATTTTGTTTTAACACCAAGTGATGTGGAAGAGTGGTACCAGAACCCCGAGTCTTTTCATCATGAACAAGATTCAGTTTTGTGGTCGGAGAGATTAAGGCCATGTGCTGAAGCCTTGTACATTGTTTTGTTTGAGAACCACAGCCAAGTAGGTTTCTTCAACTTTATGTATAACTCTTTAAGATGTGTTGTGAAGGGGTGGTTTGCTGATTATTATCATCCACATTTACAGCTGCTAGGCCCTGTTGTGGTTTCCATTCTTCAAGAGGCAATGAATGGTTGCCCTTCTTCTGTTAATGAAATGACTCCAGCACTGCTTCTCAAGGATGCTGCTTATGGTGCTGCTGCTTATATTTATTATGAGCTTTCAAATTATCTGAGCTTCAAAGATTGGTAGATATTTTCCTTTCTTCCACTTATCATGTTTGACTTGCATAAATTGACAACCTCGTATTTGGTTAACCATGTTGTTACTGGAAATTCCAATATCTGGCAATAACCTATTGTCTGCTGAAACAATTTTGTATGGAAAGGTCTTGATACAGTTCTATTGTCACACAGCTCCATTTTGAAAGCACCTGTTTATTAATGTATATGCATTGATGATTTGATGCCAACCCTAGTAAAAGTAAATTAATTGAGTTGTTAATTGTCCTAAACATTCTATTGATGACCATTCTACATTTGTAGAAATGGAGGACAGTTTGACATTCAATACACAGGCTAGCCTTCTTCAGGACGGTTTTTGTTGTATTATGCATACTCAAAACCTTCTTTGTTAAATTTTTTATTCTATCTAATTGATTTCCCTACGATTAGATATATTATCTATCCCGTGCTTTACATGCTAATTCCAAAAGAGATCTTTCTACTTCCTTCACAACTTGTTATCATTTTTTTTCTGCATAGTTTTATGACTGAACATTCTACTGGAACTGTTATCTAGGTTCAATGGTGCATTATCTCTTGAACTTACAAACGATCATCCAAACATGCGAATCATTCACAGGAAAGTTGCATTGATTCTGGGGCAGTGGGTTTCGGAGGTAATGTACTTGATATCATTTGATTTGCTGCTGCTGATTTCCTGCACTCTATCTAATTTTCTACCTCTATCAGAGATCTTGAGGATGGATTTTGGTGTGGCTTTGGTTGCTGTAATGCGCTTGAATGTGGATGTGCCTTTGCTTGATCTGAATACTTGTTGTAGTTTGTATATTGAGCTGGCAGCTGAAGTTAAACAGCTTTAAACTCAGTATGTGATCTGTAACTTTTTAGCCTTTTGAATTAACCGATTAGACTGATGCACCAAAAAGAAAGGAAAAGAAATGCACTTCCCTACATACACCTATGACTTTGCTCAATTAACTTTGGAGAATTGAATAGGCTGGAAGTATTTAATGTGGACTTTAGGATATGTATTTACATGCAATTTGATGTACACCTTACCTGAGAATTTCAATATAAATGTTATGATAGGGTCCCCAAGGATTAAATTGCAGTTGGACTTCCACTCGAATTCAGGTTTCACTAAAAGTCTAACTTCGATATCCATCATAATTCACGTATAAACCAAAGTTTAGGTTGAATTGCTATACATCAGTGGACTATGCCCTGTGTTTGCATGGGCCCCATAATCTTCATTAGCGTTCTGCTTCTGCAAGAAAATATAATATACTTTAAGCTCATTATGATGATCATAAGGCAAGTTAGTTTACATATGTCATTACTCAATAAAAGAGAATGCATGCATGTTAAATTTATATCTAACGATTCTTTCCATGTGCAAGATATAATTGAACTCCATCTATTTTATCTCCGTGTTAGTACTATTTTAGGATCCTTCAGACTTGGGTCGGATCACATTTTGTCTTCAGCAGGATTTAGATTTGGATTTCAGTGTATATGACTGGGTTAGACTCAGGCTTTGCCAAATTTTCGCTTTATCATTTGACCTTTTGACAGCCTGATTAATGAGACTGCATATCTATCAACAATAAAACAGCATGGTTGTTTGTTACACTAGGCTGGATTAAATCTCAAGTTTCTTTATTTTTCTCCTATTATGTAACTAGTTTTCTGAAAATTTGTTTGTCTTGTTTGCTTTCTCCGCAGATTAAAGATGACACCAGAAGACCAGTATACTGTGCTTTAATCAAATTGCTTCAGGACAGAGACTTGTGCGTCAGGGTATATTACACTTTGTTCACACATTTAGTCTTTCCTGTCATTTTACCTTTTTTCAAAAATCTATTTTAAATTGCTTTAATTTGGTCTGCATAATTGTTGAAGTTCTTTCTTCATTTTTAGTTGGCAGCATCACGGTCCTTGTATTTCCACATTGAAGATGCAAACTTCTCAGAGCAAGATTTTTTGGATCTTCTTCCAGTGTGTTGGGATTCATGTTTCCAACTGGTAGAGGAAGTCCAGGAATTCGACTCTAAGGTAAATTGTATACTTTCTGTGTTCTGGCTTATGTTGATCATGCATCCAACTTTTCCATTTTCTGGATTTGAAATTTTCGTTTAATCCTTAGCTTTTCTGCGTTGCTGTGTTGGGTGCCTCATTTTATTATTGCACTCGTTAGATTTGGCTACTAACTATACCCTAGTTCAATTTAAGAGGAATGGATCACGTCTTCTGGCATTTCAGATTTCAATTACTGATATACATCTTCAGTAATGCTCTTTATATTAAAAAACATATTTTCCCATATAAAGAGTATCTTTTAAGAATTTTCAAAAATAAAGAGTGGTTTTATACAAGTTCAACAACACGCTATATTTATTATTTATTTTGGTTTTTTCTATTAGCAACTAGGACTCAACCTTTTTCCTCCTTTCATTTACTTCCTTCCCTCCCAAAAAATGAATAGAAAATTGTGAAATAATGAATGAAATCATTACAAGTGTTATAGAGAGTGAGTTTCGCTCCCTACATTTTGGAGAGTCCAATTCACTCTTTATTTTTATTGTTTGATACATAGTTTGTTGGACTCCTCAAAATGAGGATTGACTCTATAAAATAAAGAAGCTTGGGTCGATAAAGAGCCTATTGGAGATCGGTAATTTTTACTCATTTGTTTCTTCGTTTAATGTAGTTAATTGGTTATCTTATATTTTTTACAGATAATTGTTTCCACCCCTCAACAAAGTGTCAGAGAAGCCCAACAAATTCTTATTTGAGTGTAATTTTTACTGTGGAGAAAGGATTTGATATTGATGTCCTGCATAATTCTGGGTGTATTTGAGCATGCTCTTTTGCACTGTAAATTTTTAGCAAGAAAATGGTTTCTGACAACAGTATTTGATATTGTTCACGAGTCTTAGAATCAGTAGTTGATGTTTGACTTTGATCTTCATCTGGGTTAGGTCATATATTCAGGTGTCCTAACCTTAAAATGATATCACAGTAACGTGAAGAGCAACGCCAAATAGAGTAGAGCTTTAGCTGTCATAAGTTCATTTTAAGTTATGAATGTAATCCTTCACAGGCTTACCTATTGCTCTGCTTTCTCATAATTCTGTTATATCACATGCTAAATACTTTTTAGTTATTTTACATCAGTCTTTATTTTTTCTAGTAGGCTTTGGCATTTAGCTTTGAGGTGTTATTGTAGAATTAGTCAGTGCATATTCACGACCAATACAACTTTGTAATAATCACCCTGCAATGATGCTGTGAAAGTTATTCCTTATGGTGGCGTAATCCAGGGAAATATTACTATGTATTTTTCAACAACTCAGTTTCCACAAATCATTTCTTGAGATTTTTTAAACATTCAATTGGTGTATCTCAATGTATCAAAAAATGCATTTATCTGTCTTCTGTTATTTTTGGATACTTATTGTTTTGTGAGCTAATGCTTAAAAATAGCACAAATTTCACAAATTAATATCCAGCTTTTTGTCACGCTTTTTATTGGAAGGAAATATCTAGCTTTATTCTTAACTGGTGGATCTAGATTCTGATGTACATCCAAAGCCCTAGTTATGAAACTTCCTGCCATTGTTTTATGTTGTCTTTGCTTGTTATAGATTTTTACCTACTAATGACAGGCGGTTTCTTTATGCAAGTCTATTACCATCTAGCGCAAATATATCTATAAAACTTACAGTGTTGGTCGGTTGTTTGTGGGGCAGTTAGTCATGATGTTTTCATGACTTTTTTGACATGTCTAGCCCCTGAAATATTATTATTAAATTTAAATTGGTATTAGGAACTAATGGTTAGTACTTGACATGAAGGTGAGTGACCTAAAATTATAATTCAATGAAGAATAAAATCTCGTTAGAATAAACAAATGATAGAGTAAACATTTAAGAAATATGATTTATTTCCTAGTGCTATGAAGTCACTGGATCACATCTCATTTTGTTATGTGGTCTGTCTGTTGCAATTATTAATTAATTGATTTACTTGCAATAGGAAATGCACCATAATTCTGTAGCAACTTCTTCTCTAGTCCAATTCAAAATCTCACATGCTTTTTGCTTTTACTTGGCTCATATTTTCCTCGATAATATTATAGCCCAAGTTATCTATTTAACATTTGTTTCCATAAACTTCACGTTCAGGTGCAAGTATTGAATACAATCGCTAGTCTCATTGCACGGGTCACTGAAGTTATTCCTTATGCAAACAAGTTGATGCAGTTTTTCCAGAAGGTATCGATTCTAAACTTAAATATGTTTTTTTGCTATATATAGACTGCTTTATACAACTTAAAAATACATTTTTGTTTTCTACTCTAAAGAAAGTAATGCCATATCTTCTCTTCAACTATCCCACTTCCTTTTTAAACCACAAACAAAAATGGAAAAAACAAGAAGAAAAATTGAAACTGTAAGGAATTGAGGTTTAAAATTATCTCCATGTCCCTATGGCTTTATGTTATTAATAGTTCTGGAACTGATTCCATATGTTCATTGTGGAAATGAGGCATGACTCCCATTTCCATTTTTAATTTTGGCAGGCCATCTTTTCTGAAATCTATTAGGGCATAAGATTGCCTTGTTGCCTACTGGATTTTCTTACCCATCTCAGTCAAGTTTGAGTAGAATTCATGCATCTGCCCTATATAGATGAGTTTGTTCATTTTCGAGTTTTTTCTTTGTCCCTGCTGGTAACAATTGCATGGTGTTTGTTTGCTACAGTTATTGGGATCAAAAGAAAAATGCAAAGACTAATTTTTGTTCTGGTACACTCTTTGAGTTTTAGTAATATTCACTTGAGCGGCCATTTTTGCCCTTTTATGCGTTCAAAAGGCAAAAAAGAAGTCTATAGATATATAGATACGAACAATTTACGTGAAGTGCGTAGCTTCCAGCGTATTAGATTGTGATTTAATATACTTTCATAGGCCTGGGAAGAATCCTCTGGTGAAAGCCTTCTGCAGATTCAGCTTTTGGCAGCACTCAGGAACTTTGTAGTTGCACTTGGTTATCAATCACCTATCTGTTACAACATTGTAGTCCCCATTTTACAGAGTGGGATCAGTGTAGATAGCCCTGATGAACTTTTGGAAGACACCATGCAGGTATGTCATATTTACATCTAACTTCACGACTGGTCCTAATCAGTTGTCAGGCTTACCATTTTTTTCTTTTTGCCCCCTTCAATCTCACTGGCATGCAGCTGTGGGAAGCCACTCTTTCTCATGCCCCCTCAATAATGCCTCAGCTATTAAGCCATTTCCCACGTCTGGTGGAAATCTTGGAAAGAAGCTTTGATCACTTAAAGGTTTGGAGTTACTCTTCAGCAGTTACATATTTTTGGAAGGTTACATTCACTTGACATTTGATATGACATGCAGATGGCTACCAGCATCATTGAAAGCTACATAATTTTGGGTGGAATTGAATTTCTCAATATGCACGCATCTACTCTTGCAAAACTTCTAGATTTGGTTGTTGGTAATGTCAATGATAGGGGGTTGCTTTCAATTCTTCCGCTTGTAGATACTTTAGTTCAGGTAGTGGATCCAACTCACTGCTATATATATATTTAAGTTATATTGATAGAGCACTATGATATTAAAGGGAGCAAATCATTTTTCACATTCAAGTAAGTTTTTCATTTGCATATTGCATTTTAAATTAGAAGGGGATCAAGCTTGTCGGATCTGATTTCCATAATGTTTTGGCCGTTGTCAAGTAGCATTGGTATATAATCGACTTTGCAACTGAATTGATCTGACTAATTAAGATTTTATTAATAGTAATGCATTATTGAAGGAAGCAAAACCAGTTTTCACAAGTTCGAATAGCATGTGAATTTATGGACTGTGTTTTAAAATTGAGAAAGCTTGTCTCGATCTGATTTTGAAGTGGTTTGACCTTTACGAACAGTGGCTTTAGTACTTATTAGATGACTATAATATATGCTGCTGCAACTGAATCTGGACCCTTAAGAAGTGGAATGCCAACTTGTTTTAGATTTGACTTTGAATGAGATGCAATTGCTTACGATAATGAATTTTGAGTAAATAATATCCATCTGCTTTTGCAATCTGGCAGTGTTTCCCGACTGAGGTGCCCCAGTTAATTAGCACAATTATACAGGTAATTGGGTTTCTTTGCTTTAGATTTGGTAGTTTCTCTAGCAGCATCCTTAGGCTTCCCTATTTTGTCTATCCTCCACTCTAGATAGATTCATTGAGTTCCAAATTTTGCAATATCTTGCTAGAAATTACTCGTCATATGCTTGACTGGAGGAGATGATCACGATCCTTCTAAAACAGCTGTTAAAGCATCTTCAGCAGCCATACTAGCAAGGGTTTTAGTCATGAACACTAATTACCTTGCGCAACTGACATTAGAACCATCACTTTTAGCACTCTTACAGAAAGCTGGATTCCCAAGTGAAGAAAGCATACTTCTTTGCCTGGTAGATGTATGGCTTGACAAGGTTAGAATTTCTGTCTTTGTATTAGTTGTGATGTAATTTAAATGCTCTCTGTTTCATCTTGGAAAAAATATGGTGTGTAATGATACATGCATGGTTTACCACTTCAAATTCTCTTTCTGAATTCTGGGCATCTTGATAATTACATATTAATTCATTGGTGTTACATTAGCAATCTATCATTAACAGGTACAGCCACATGCAGATTCCCCAGCCTATGCTTTTGTTTGGATTTGTGTAATCCTCGCTTGATGCCATGTTATTAGATGTACATGAAAGTTCTATCACACTTGTGTTTGTCCTCTCTATTTACCCTTTGCGAAGACACTTTCTTGAGGTGCAAAAAGATGTTTTCTTGACCCCGGAGTCGCACACGCTTTAGATAGGTGCTCGAAACGTCGGAGGTATAAAAATGTGTTGGGGGTAAAAACTTAAAATTTAGTTATACATAAATCTGCCAACATCCTTATCATATGACCTTTTTTCCTGAAACCTTAATGCTGTCATGCCATATGATGTCTTGGAAATGTGGGATTGATTTGTGGAGTACTGTGCATTGTTGTTCCTATAGCTCCTCTGGGGTGGTATTTCACCAATAGCCTTTATTGATTTGTTGTATTCTGAATATGCAATATGCGTCACTGTGATTTTGCATTTCTCATTGAGCCTGATATGGATTCAGTTTCAGTGTTTGCTACCTTTTTTCCTCTCTAATATACATTTCTAGGTGGACCTTTCTTCTTACAATCCCCCCCTACCCCTCCGGTGAAATGGGTGCAGGTTGACAATGTAATTTCCACCCAGAGGAAGACACTTGGTTTAGCTCTTTCTATAATTTTAACTTTGAGATTGCCTCAAGTACTTGATAAACTTGATCAGATCTTAAGGTACTTCTTCAAATTCGTTGATAATATCACGTGCTATTCTAGCAGCAGTGGTTTATGGTTTATTCATTGATGTGATGTTTCTGTATTTCTTTGTAGCGTATGCACAAGTGTGATATTGGGTGGAAGTGAGGACTTAACTGAAGAAGAATCAAGGTTTGATATATATCATTGTCTTTGTCTTAGTATGATTGATCACGTTGACAGATCCTATAATATTGTTTTCTGATTGCAATTCAAATTTGCTTGTGGATTACAATAGTGATAACATGTACTCCAGCGGCTCACAAGTTCCTAGCAAAGAGTTGAGGAGGAGACAGGTATACTGCTGCTGTATTTCATGGAATCACAAATAGTTGGTCTGATGAATTTTTACTTATTTACTTGTTAAATTTGCAGATCAAATTCTCTGACCCAATAAACCAGATTTCCTTGGAGAACTCAGTGAGGGAAAATCTCCGAACATGTGCTGCTCTTCATGGGGAACCATTTAATGCTGCCATTTCTAGAATGCATCCTGCAGCATTTGGGCAATTAAAACAAGCACTAAAAATGCCATAGGCTAGGGTCATGTGTACGATGGAGAGAAAAAATTTATTTCTTTGCTTGCACGTGAGCCAGTGAAAAAGGAAGGAATATGGGTAAGTTGCTCAATCCTAAAATAGCTACTTCATTCCATTGGAGGGAATGAAATTTAGAGGTGGGGGTTCTTATTTTTATCATCTATAAAAAGTAAGATATGTTAGAAATAAAATTAATTCTGAAAATCGTGTTTGGCAAAATAAGTAACTCCAACGTGAATTTGACTTACTTTATAGCACGGCCAAACATGCTCTAAAGCATTAAACAATCTTTCAATGGCAAAATCAGGTTATATGTGATTATTTTTAAAATTTAGAAAGAAGGCTCCACACTTTAGTCACAATTTCACTTTAAGCATGCAGGTGTGGGTGCAATAGCAAGTGACCTATAGCGTCGAAGGATAAAACCTAACGTATAAGAGTCGCACAGCAGTCTTGAATTTATTTATTTGTAACTATGATAACAAGGTGAGTAGATTTTAGAATAGACATGCAGTAATACATGTAGAGAACTTAAAAAGCTATTCATTAGACCGGCATCATCTGAGTATTTGAGTAACTGAGTAACGAAAGATCAGTGTATTTAGAGTTCCCTGTCGATGTTAAGGAGCAAATCAAATGGGAAAAACCTTTATGAATAGTGTCTACACAAAAGTAATCAAGTGCCTCGACTAGTCGTTAGAGTTCAAAATGCTTCCCATGGCTTAACATGCAAGGCTTTGGGCCTTGATGTGGGAGTTGGCATTTTAGTCAGCCCTTAGTTATAATTCTGCTCAGGTCGGAACTATAGTTGGGGAGTTCTTGAATTGCTGTTGCGATTACTGTCAGTGTGTGAACTGTGTGGATACACCTGATAGACATGGATTTGCTTATAAATGTTTGTCCGCAAACAATTGAACTGACACAAATTTCCTTCTTTTTGTAGGTTATGCTACAGCTTTGACTTGCGGCTGGTGCTTCACACATTCTTTGATTTTCTTGAAACTCCATTGTTTTGGCTCCTGTTTTCATTTGTTGGGCAATATATTTTGCGTTTTTTTCTTTTTCTTTTTTTAAAAATTTTTCCAGCACAACCAACATTGTAAATAGTGCAGCCCCTTCATGGCATAGTTTTTTTAGGCAGAAGGGTGATAGTTTTGCGCATTTCAGGTTTTGCTCGATGTTTGCGATCTTACCAAAATAGGAATGAGAGTTGTGTACAATTTTCGCTTTCTGTTGATATGCTGGGAAATTAGTTTCTGATTTGGTATTGAGAATCCCTTTTTCTGCCTAGTAATTTTTGTGTACATGTAGAACATTTGTGACGCGTTCAATCATCAATGAGATGGATTGGTCAATATTGAAGTTATAAAAGAAGATAAAATTCAGCCATGTAACACGCCTACGAGTGAACACAGCTGGTTCTGTAACAGTACATTAATGTCATATTTTCTATATTTCCTTTCTGGTAGATAGGGGAAAAATGTACACAATGAAAACGAATTATGGCTTGAAAGAGAAGCTACTCCAGCTGGATCTCATAATTCATCCTGTTTTTTGTCAACTCTCTCATGCATAATGTGGACACCAACGTTGTTGTGTCTTTGCTTGAGTTAGTTCCCATTTACTGACTGTTTAGTATGTCAAAGTACCGCCCGCAAGACCTTCATGGTAATCTTTGTAATTAAATATGAAGATGTAAAATCCATAATCTAAATCAATCACTTCAAAATCCCCTACAAGACACCAAAATATTCTGTGATGTGTTGAGGGTTTTGAATTCAATCGACCAACTTACTCATCTTGCACTATTGGTTATGGATCTCTTCAATCAAAGATTAATTCACCTTTATCACTGGGCACAAATGGCCTTGACGTGTGCTTCGCTTTACCTTCCCATTTGACCGGTTTATATCCATTCATAACAGGATCCTCATCATCTGATAGAGCAATCCATTTCTGTTTACAATAACATAGCTGATCTTTCATTGCTGATCTTGATCCATGACTAGGGATTGATGCTCCATCAATAGTATTCAAACACTTGTGAAAATCAAGAAAAGAATTTCGCAATTAATCAAACAGGATCAATATTTGAATGGAAATTCTTGGGGCCAACCCCATGATTTTATGTAAACTCTTCAGGTCAATTTCCTGTTTCAATGGTAAAAAAAATTTCTTTTTCTCAATTAAAACAAGGAACAGAGGGCCAACAAGACTGCATTCAGTAGATAGTATTTAAAATAAGATCATCATTTCATGACTAATTCACAAACTCAAAAGGCAACCAAATGCAAATAGTGACCAAAATTGGATGGATAAAATGCACGTAAAAAATTTCCCAGTCTTTGGAGGTTGTGCCATTTGGTTCCACATCCATGGATTCACCATCAGCCGACTCCGCAGTTTTTTTCACCCTTCTTACGTGCAGAATAACATTTTCCACACATACCTTAACCGGTTGTAGCATCTGAAAGAAATGTGTGTATATATTCTCCTGTTGAATCAATGATGCAATGGATTAAAACTGTATTCCAACTAACCTTTCTTCTTCTTTCCACCACCGTTCTTCTTGGTCTTTGTGCCCAAAGCAAACCAGGCTTTTATCCCTGGATCATTTATTGTTTTGGTGAGTAGAGGATGAGACGTGATGCGATCTGACCCATTGGTATCAGCAACACAGTATATTTGATGTGTGCAACTAGGTCACCTGCAAACCAGCAGTCAAACTGATAAATGTAGTATTACTCATAAATTTTCTATCAAGTAGACAAGTAATTTAGATTTTTTAACAATATTGGTTTGTCATATAGCTCATGCCAGGCTTCTCGTGTGTTATATTATTTGGACTGCCTCATAATTCTTTGGCCCAGTTATGTGTGGTGGGCCTGTGCTGGAACCAGATCTTTGGTCCAATTGCCTTTACTTGATGCAAAGTCGTGTTTGCTTTTATTACGCCTTATCAACTATCTTGACTTCTTTGATCTGGCCCTACACCTGGCTTAATTCTTACCGTTGGATGAAGTCTTTAGATCTCCCTGCCTTAAGAGAACCTCGAAGCTTCATTCTTCAGTGAAACTGTTCAGTTTGAGAGTTTTTCTCTGAGTGGTTAGGGTTTTTCTTTCGCTTTCTATAGAATGTAAATCTGAGTGATTTTTCTGTGTAATTCTTAGTGGTAAAAGTAGTGAGAACTCTTGATCTATTCTTTGTGAGATTGTGTATATTCTGAGTGATTTTGAGGCTAGAACAAATCTAAGAAATCTCTAATTCTTCGTACATTGTAATATCGATTCTTGGTGATTTTAGTTAACTAGAGCGTAATCCCTTCGTGTGGATGCTCAACTGGTGACTGGGCCTAAGGCTGAACATTCGGACCCCTCTTGGGGTGAAAATCTTTATGTTCTGTTTTTACTCTTCGATTTACTGCTTTTCTTTATGATCTTTGTGAACTCTGGGACCAACAAGTGGTATCAGAGCCTTATTGAGGGGCACATCTGAGTGGGTGTTCGTTTTTGAAAACCCTAATTTTCAAAAAGGTTTTCGATTGTATAGATCTTGTGTTTTTTGAAACTTTTTTGTAAGAAATAAGTCTTTGAGTTGAAGGTCTATATTACATCTTTTTAAAAATTAAAAGTTTAAAAAGATCTAAGGTTTCTGTTAAAAGATTTGTGTGCTTTTCTGAAAAATTGTTTCCTTTGTGGGTTTATCTCCTTTGATCTAGTATCCTCTTCGAATATGTGGTGTTCTTGATCTAACTCGGTACTGAGTCGTGAAGACTTGTTTGACTCGCATTGAGTCGTGGTGAGTTAAGTTGACTTGTTGATTCCTCTGAGTGACTCGTTGCTTCCTGCACCGCTATGAGGTTTGCCTTACATCAGCTTCTGGTATTATCTAAAACCCCCTATTATTTTTAGTACTCAATGTCGATTTTGGAATTTGTTACTAAGGTAAGTGATCCTCTCCTTCTTTCCTTTGTCCAAGATCTCATTGAGGATCTGGGAATTTGAGGGAGTAAGGGATACAAAGGATTACCACTTCTTAAACAGTTTCAAAATTGATGGTTCTTGCATCATATTATTGTCACTATTTGATCAACTGTTGATACTTATCATATTTTGTGACTTCTTGAAGACTTCTCAATTATTGTCAATACTTGCTAGTTGTGTGGCATATTATTTGATTCCTGTGTGCTTATCTTTAATAATGTCTACCGCACATAAATTTGAAGTAAAAGTTTGGAGGGGGACTGGTGATTTTAGTTTATGGAGACAGAAAATGAGGGCTCTGTTGTTACAACAGAGGTGTGTTACCTTAGATGGTACCTGTCCACCTGAATTTAGTGCCTGTAGAAGGCTGGAGTTAGATGAGATTGCATGGAGCTCAATTTTTCTTCACTTGTCCGATACTGTTATTAGGAAAGTTGGAGAAACCACTAATACTCAGGGTTTGTGGACTAAATTAGAATATCTCTATCTTGCTAAAAGTATGCCTAACAAATGCTATCTCCTTAGACAATTCTACAACTTCATATTTAATTCGTCTTCTACATTAGAAGATAGCATTGAAAAGTTCACAAGACTTGTTCAAGAATTGACTGATTGTGATGAGAAATTGTCTGAAGATCAACAAGTTGTGGCCCTGTTGAATGCATTAGGGGACAAATATAGAGACCTCAGAAATGCCTTGGAATATGGGAGAACTGATCTCACTATTGACATTGTTATATCATCTTTAAGGAATAGAGAACTTCAACTGAAATCTGACTTCAAGGACTCTAAATCTAATGGAGCCTTGAATGTGAGGGAGAAACCAAATCAAAATAAAAGGGAAAATCAGTGTAACTACAATTCTCACAAAAGAGATAAATCCCAGTTTACCAAGTTCAGAAATCAAAATAAGACTCATTCTAAACCTAAACTTCAGCCCAGAAAATGTTACTACCATGGGAAAATAGGACATTTAATCAAAGACTTTTTAAAAAGATATCTGATTTGAAAGATAAACATAATTCTGAAGGGTCTGATGCTGTTGCCTGTAACAATGAACATGACATTCAAAGGATTGTTCTTGTTAATACCACAAATAAGAACCCCAAAAGAGTGGGTTCTTGATTCTGGATGTACCTTCCACATGTGTCCTATAAGGGATGGACTAGTTTACTGAATTTATTGATCAAAATGGGGGACAAGTTCAGATGGAAAATGATATGAGTTGTCAAATAAAGGGTATAGGAATAATCCTCAAACTGGATAATGTCAGATTTGTTCCTGAATTAAAAAGAAATCTGATTTCACTAGGGGAGTTAGATGAAGACTATGACATAAGGATCCACAAAAGCCTTAACAAACTTCATCTCAACAATAAGGAGATCATCTCCTTGCCTAAGATCAATGGTATCTACACTATGCATGCTGAACCTTTAGTATGCTATATCTCTGCTGCTGTTAATGTTAAAACTGACAAGTCTTTAATCCGACACAAAAGGCTTGGCCACATGTCTGAAAAGGGATTAAGTATTCTAAATAAGCTTGGCTATTTTGGGAAAGAAAATTTTGAAAAACTTAGGGGATGTTCTCTTTGTGTTTCAGTTTTGTGTTTTGAGTTTTGAATTCATTTTGCATTTTGTGTTTTGAGTGTCTGTTTTGAAATTTCTGAAAATGCGTTCTTTTTGCCATTCTGAAAAATTGTTTCTAAAAACATAAAAATGGAAAACGCGTTTACTTTGAAATTTTGAGAATTTTTTTTAATAATATTTAATCAAAAAATTTGATTATTCAATAAATTTTAATGGTTTAATGTTAATATAGTATTAAATAATATATAAATTTGTAGTTGGTGAAGCTTGAAATGTTTTTTTTAGATATTAAAAAACAATCTAAATTACATTTGACAAAACAGTTCAATCGATACGATTAGAAGTTTATGTATCATGACAAAATGAGCAAATACTGAACAAAATATAAAATAAACCCACAGAGTCATGTACGACGTCTTGAGTAGTCATTCCACGTGTGTAACAATTTGATAATTACATTATCGACGATATTGTCATTGATAATTGTTGACGTAGATGCACCCAAATGATATTTTCAAAAAAAAATTCTGCATTGTTAACAAAACTGTCAGTGAAAGCCAACCATGAACTAGATATTATTTCAGTTGCAAACATCGAAAGCCAACCCTTCGTATTGTTATTAATATGTAATTAAACAGGTAGAATTCAAAGGAGCAATGAACTCAAATCTTACAGACTGTAATACAAATGCAAATAGCAAGTTGTCTGTACATAAACCCTTCCCTCACTAACTGGATGTGTACAGAACTTACCTAGGACATCAATAAGCAAGCTTGAGGGACGACCAAGAGTAGTACATACAGGTTAACCTGTAAAGAAATTATCAATTTAATTCAAAAAATGTGAGCTCTTGCTGGTTACAATAAAATCCAGATAGTGAAATTATCAAATTTCTTAAGAAATGCGCCACAACATTCAGTAGAAAATGAGCTCTTGTTAGTTACAATAAATTATATAGACAAGGTATGTCACACATTGCAACAGTCTTTGTATCAGAACTCATGAGTGTTAAAATTGGAGAGAAATAGCAACAAGAAGGGCATGCAATTGGAATAAGGGGAACCATACATTTCAATTTTATATATTCAATGTCAGGGAAAAATGACCAAGTCATGTCCTGGTCAGAATTCTCATTCCCCTAAAAAGAACATCCCAAATCAATTTTTATATGAGAAAAGACTTGAACCATCAAGCAAGAGCAAAAATGAAATCAAATAAGGTGTCATGAGTATTTGATATCCATACATAAGAATGCCCGTTGGATAGTGATACATGACAAATACTAGAACAACTACAGGGTAAATGCACAATCAGATAAACCAAAACTTGTGGTTATCTCATACCCACTTGAAGCTGGGTTGTCTCAAACTGTACCAGTTGTTTTCCACAAAAAAAAAAGAGCCAAAGAAAGGAAAACTTATAATTCAAGCAAGCACTTAGCACGACCAATGTGGTAATGGACAACTAGCAGAAGACAAGAAGTTAATTTCAGGATTCTACTGACCCTAAATCACTAACCATGCAAGTCCTGCCAAATGAAACATTCAGTTTAAGTCTTTAACCAGCCCTTGTCACCCAATCCTTCACTACTGACTATTATTTCTGAAATTTACTACTCTTGACACGTCCAAAAACCAGAGTCGGCCAATACTGACAACATATTGAATGTCCAAATATGAGATACCTATTTTTAAATTTCCTTTCCTAGTAACAAACACACCCAAGCGTTTACAATACTACAGAAAGAAACTCTTGTCCATGTTTGAACTAATAACTAATTAAGCTATGTCAATATAAAATGAGTTTCAAAATCATCCTAGTTTTGTCAATAGATGGGTTGTGAAGGTAAAGCTAAAGGACTAAGTAATTAGCTATATAAATTCGTACTTTCTGTTCAGCTCCTATCCTTTTTGCACGTTCATTATATAAGTTAATTCTGGCCACTTCTATCAATTTAGCACCATAAAACCTTGCTAATATAGTATAACCAAATTCAAAGGCAATAAGATTCTGGACTATTTACCATCGATTTTGTTAGACACAAGTGCACTGCAACGCATACCACAGCGAGATGGACCACCACAGTCCTACAAATGTAAAGGACAAAAAATTATCAATACAATGATAAAACTAAAAACTAGGTGTTGAGATTTCATAAACACAGAATAAATAGTAGAGGAGAATCTTTCTTGTCTACTATATGAAGATGACAAACAGAAAGCAGTAAGATAAATGATAAAACTCTTACCCTAATCACCCCTTCTTCCGCCTCCTGCATAGAGATGGCAAAAAAATCCGCTCCGCCTTGAATTGGGAGAAAAAAATCCGCCCCGACGGGTTGGCGGGGCGGGGATTGCCGAACCGCCTCAGGTCGCGGGTGCCCCGCCCCGCGAAGATTTAAAAAAAAAAATTGAATATTGTTTGTTTAATTTTGGACATTGTTTATTTTCATTGCTTGGTTTGGATATTGATATAGTTATTTTAAGTGTTGTTTGTTTTGGATTATAAAATTTTGAATTTGTATTTAATTGAAAATTTTTGATTTTTAAAAAAAAAAAATGGGGCAAGGCTCACCCCGCCCCGTCTAAAGCAAGGTGGGGCGGGGAAGCTTGCATTTTTCCTCTCGTACCCATTGTTATTACACTCCAAAGCTTGCATTTTTTCGACAATAACCGATTGTTTTTACACTCCAAAGCTTGCAATTTTTTTTTCATTTTCAAAAACACGTTTTCGAAAATAGGAAAGAGAACGCATTTTCACTGTTTTGAAAAATCGAAAACAGAAAACGACTTGAAAACAGCAAAGAGAACGACCCCTTAGCTTTTGTGAAGACTGTGTCTTTGGAAAACAAAATAAACTTCCTTTTAAAATTGGAGTCCATAAATCAACCTCCATCTTGGATTTTTTACATGCTGACCTATGGGGTCCAACATCTGTAAATATCTTGAGTGGATATAGATTTTATTTGCTCATAATAGATGATTTTTTAAGAAAAATATGGACTTTTTTCTTGAAACATAAGTCTGACACTTTTCAAAATTTTAAACAATGGAGATTGATGATTAAAGAAGGGGATTCTTATATAGGAGGTAAAAGATATACGGCCAAACTTGTTGCTAAAGACTTCACTTAGAAAGGAGTGGATTATAATGAGATATTTTCTCATGTTGCAAAATATACCTCTATTAGAATTCTTCTTGCTTTGACTGCTCACTTCAACTGGGAACTTGATCAATTGGATGTGAAAACTGCTTTTTTAAATGGGGATCTTGAGGAAACAATCTATATGAGACAACCTATTGGTTATGAAATCAAGTCTAACACTCACAAGGTCTTTGCAACACGAGGGATAACCGCCATCAGAATAACGTCCCAAGGTACACCTCTCCGAGAAGGGGAGAAACGAGGCAACACTCACCCCACAATGACGAAAGTAATGACAGAGAGAGGCGACGGGGCGGTCAACGCCCTAGGAGGGACTCATCTGCCCCGAATGAACAGCCTATTCGTGATATTGACACCATAATTGGGGGACCCCATTTAGGAGGTGAATCAAAAAATGCCCAAAGGAACTATACCAGAGAGGCAAAAGACCTACCCATGGCTAACTACATAGTAAGCCAGTCTCCATGAGGTGGAACGGTGGAGCTTATAACATTCACCCAAGAAGATGCGGCAGGTGTGCACTTTCCACACTGCGATGCCTTAGTCGTCCGAGCTGTGGTAGCCCGCAATGGACTGAAGCGCATGCTGGTGGATAATGGCAGTTCAGTTAACATTCTGGTCGGTTCAGCCTTTGATAAAATGGCAATAGACCATGAATTGACGTCAATGACCTCGCCCTTTTGTGGATTCACTGGGGATAGCATCATCCCCAGATGTAAGATTACTTTGGCTGTTGAAATGGGAACTCCGCCCCAGACAGCACATCATTTCATGGAATTTCTCATAGTGGATCACCGAACTACCTATCATGGAGTTCTAGGGAGGCCCGCCCTGAAAGAATTATGGGCAGTTACTTCGATCCATCACCTCTGCCTAAAATTCTCCACGGAACAAGGTATTGCCACTGTCCGAGGCGATCAAATAGGGTCCAGAGAGTGCTACCTTAACTCTCTAAGGAAGGTAGAGTCACGAGTTAACATGGTACTAGATGCAGAAATGTCGGAAGCCCCTGAAGCGTCACCTCTGACACTCGACGTTGTCATGCCGGATGCCCGACCTGAAATATCTCTTGAAGAATTGGATCCCAGAGTAATTGAGTCTGAATCCCAAACTACCCCCAATGAAGGAAATAGAAACCTTTCCTGTAGATCTGCAAGACTTGTCCAAGGTTCTTCAGATCGGGAAAGGGTTGGAACATAGAGTTAAGGAAGAATTGAAGGAATTCCTGCGCAAGAATGCAGATGTCTTTGTATGGCGGCACGAGGACATGATTAGGATAGACCCTAAAGTCAGCCGCCACCATTTATGAATCGATCCGAACTGCACCCCTCACAGACAGAAGAGAAGAGCATTGAATCCCGAGAGGTATGAGGCCATGAAAGATGAGGTAGAGATGCTCATTAACAATGGCTTCATCTGGGAAGCTCATTATCCAAAGTGGATTTCCAATCCGATTCTTGTAAAGAAGCATAACGGCAAGTTGAGGGTCTGCATTGACTTTTCAAACCTCAACCAGGCCTGCCCGAAGGATAGCTTTCCCCTCCCGCGTATTGACCAGTTGGTAGATTCGACTGCTGGACATGAATTGCTAAGCTTTATGGATGCCTACTCAGGCTACAATCAAATGCCCATGTTCCCAGGCGACGAGGAGAACACCTCTTTCATCACAGACAGGGGACTTTATTGCTACAAAGTCATGCCCTTCGGCCTGAAAAATGCTGGGGCTACATACCAAAGGTTAGTCAACAAAATGTTTGCGGATCAGCTCGAAAAATCTATGGAAGTCTATGTAGACGACATGCTAGTAAAAAGTCTCCGATCCGAAGAGCACATCAGACACTTGGGTGAAGCTTTTCGAACCCTGAGAGAATACCACATGAGGCTGAACCCTCTTAAATGTGCATACGGCGTGACTTCAGGTAAATTCTTGGGGTATATTGTAAACCAGAAGGGAATTGAAGCCAACCCAGAGAAAATCAAAGCCTTGATCGAAATGAAGTCGCCACAAATGCCCAAGAAAGTACAACGACTCACTGGCAGAGTGGCCGCACTCAATCGCTTCATCTCGAGGTCCACTGAAAAGTGCCTACCCTTTTTCAAGGTTCTCAAAGGGGGTAAAGAGTTTCAATGGACTCTGGAGTGCGAAGAAGTGTTTCAAGAGTTGAAAAGCTTCTTGGGACGAGCTCCTCTTCTCAGTAAACCGAAGGAAGGAGAACCCCTATTGCTTTACTTAGCTGTGGTTGAGAATTCAATCAGTCCAGTTCTTGTACGTGAAGAAGAGGCACACCAATTGCCAATCTATTATGTGAGCAGAGCCTTATTACTTGTTGAAGCACGCTACCCAGATATGGAAAAATTGGCTCTCACATTGGTCACCGCTTCACGAAAGCCGAGACCCTACTTCCAGGCCCACAACATTCATGTTTTGACGAATTTTTCCATTAAGGCAAGTCCTATAGAAGCCAGATGCTTCAGGGAGGCTGTTAAAATGGGCCATGGAACTCAATGAGTTTGACATAGCATATATGCCCCGGACAGCTATCAAAGGGCAAACACTAGCTGATTTCATAGCTGAATTTGCAAAAGCTCCAGAAGTCGAGGAAAACATGGAGCTAGCGGAACTGCCCACCTAGAATCTCTTTGTCGATGGCTCTTCAGGAGAATCAAGCTCCGGAGCAGGCGTTGTACTGGAAATCCCGAAGGGGCATAAATTGAACTGCGCTGTTAGGCTCGGTTTCAAGGCCTCCAATAATGTGGTAGAATACGAGGCCCTGCTGGCGGGACTTCGACTAGCAAAAGAATTGCAAGTAAAAAGGCTGAAATTTAGCAGTGATTCACAGCTAGTGGTGAACCAAGTGAATGGAAGCTTCGTAGCCAGAGACAAGCATATGGCAGCCTACCTGAGGTTAGTGATGGAATCCCTGCCCTGCTTCGAAAAATTTGAGCTGATTCAGGTGCCACGACAGGAGAACTCCCATGCAGACGCTCTATTAAAACTAGCCAGCAGCAAGGATTTCGAACTACTCAAAGTAGTACCAATTGAGCACCTGGTGGAACCCTCTCTCAAGAAAGGTGAGGAGCTGATGTGGATAGAAGACACATCAGCTTGGATGTTACCTATCCTAAATTATTTGAAGGAAGAGACTGTGCCAGATAGTGAGACGGAAGCCAGAAGACTTTGGAGAAGGGCTGCTCACTTCATCATCCATGACGATATCCTATATAAGTGTGGTTTCTCCTCGCCCCTCCTCAGGTGTATAGGAGGAGTATAGGCAAACTACATCCTAAGGGAGGTACATGAAGGCGTCTGCGGAAACCACTCCGGCAGACCAGCGCTGGCACACAAGATACTTCGGCAGGGATATTATTGGCCAACCCTGAAAATGGATGCTATCGAATTTGTGCGAAAGTGTGACAAGTGCCAACGCTTTTCCAACATGCAGAGGCAACCCTCTCAGAAAGCTCACTGTGGTGACCAGCCCCTGGCCATTTGCCAAATGGGGCGTGGATTTCATAGTACCCATCCTAAGGGAAGAGCAAATGCTCGCTTCACCATTGTCGCGATTGATTACTTCACCAAGTGGGTGGAGGCAGAACCTCTGTCCAAAATCACTGAAGTAAACACCTCTAAGTTCATATGGAAGAACATCATATGCCGGTTCGACATACCCCACTCCCTGGTTTCAGATAATGGCAAACAGTTCGACAATCGGAAGATCCAGAACTTATGTGAGGAGCTCGGAATCAGGAAGCATTTCTCTTCGCCTTATCATCCCCAGGAAAATGGCCAAGTCGAGACGGTCAACAAGACCATAAAGCTCACCCTGAAAAGGAAGCTGGACGCCTCCAAAGGAGCCTCGGTAGACGAACTTTCCTAGGTCCTCTGGGCTATCAGAATCACTTGCAAAATGGCCACTGGGGAAGCTCCATTCTCCATGACTTACGAAGCCGAGGCCATGAGCCCTGTGGAGGTCGGCATTCATTCCCATCGCCGCATTCACTTCAACGAAGTAACAAATGATGAGCTAAGGTGACCGGAGTTGGATTTTCTCGAAGAAAGGAGAGACGACTCACGGGTCAAACTAGCTTCCTACCAGCGCAAGATGATGCGTTTCTACAACGCCAAAGTAAAGAAGAAAATGTTTCGCATCGGCGACTTGGTACTTCGCAAGGTTTTTCCCTCTACTAAAGACCCTGGCATGGGGACTCTAGGGCCAAATTAAGAAGGTCCGTACAGAATAACCCAAGAAATCAGACCCGACACTTACACAATGGAAGACCTGGAAGGGAAAGCTATGCCTCATCCTTGGAACATGGAACATCTGAGAATGTACTACCAGTAAGAAGTGTATTAACCATGTAAATATTGTTATCGAATGAAAGGAATGTTTTCTACCTCTATTCTCGTCAGCACACTTTAAACAAACCCTTGCCAAGGTGTAAGCTTCCCTTGAGGAGTCACACCCCAAGGAGAATCTGTGTAGTCAGAGGCGGTGCGGGTGTCACCTTTGTCGAAACAGAAGCGCATAACTTTAAACAAACCCTTGCCGAGGTGCAAGCTCCTCCCAAGGAGTCATATCCCAAGGAGAATCTGTGTAATCAGAGGCGGTGCGGGTGCCACCTTTGTCGAAACAGAAGCACATAACTTTAAACAAACCCTTGCCGAGGTGCAAGCTCCCCCCAAGAAGTCACAACCCAAGGAGAATTTGTGTAGTCAGAGGCGGTACGGGTGCCACCTTTGTCGAAACAGAAGTGCATAACTTTAAAGAAACCCTTGCCGAGGTGCAAGCTCCCCCCCAATGAGTCACACCCCAAGGAGAAGCTGAACAGAAGCGCATAACTTTAAACAAACCCTTGCCGATGTCCAAGCTCCCCCCAAGGAGTCACACCCCAAGGAGAATCTATGTAGTCAGAGGCGGTGCAGGTGCCACCTTTGTTGAAACAGAAGCGCATAACTTTAAACAAACCCTTGCCGAGGTGCAAGCTCCTCCTAAGGAGTCACACACCAAGGAGAATCTGTGTAGTCAGAGACGGTGCGGGTGCCACCTTTGTCGAAACAGAAGCGCATAACTTTAAACAAACCCTTGCTGAGGTGCAAGCTCCCCCCAAGGAGTCACACCCCAAGGAGAATCTGTGTAGTCAGAGGCGGTGCGGGTGCCACCTTTGTCGAAACAGAAGCGCATAACTTTAAACAAATCCCTGCCGAGGTGCAAGCTCCCCCAAGGAGTCACACCCAAGGAGAATTTGTGTAACCAGAGGCGGTAAGTCTGCCATTTTATTAGATAGTCGAACAATTACGAAGTGAATTACTTGTCCAATTTTATTAAATGATCGAACAATTACGAAGTGAATTACTTGTCCCATTTTATTAGATGGTCGAACAATTACGAAGTGAATTACTTGTCCCATTTTATTAAATGGTCGAACGATTACGAAGTGAATTACTTGTCCCATTTTATTAAATGGTCAAACGATTACGAAGTGAATTACTTGTCCCATTTTATTAGATGGTCGAACAATTACGAAGTGAATTACTTGTCCCATTTTATTAAATGGTCGAACGATTACGAAGTGAATTACTTGTCCCATTTTATTAAATGGTCGAACGATTACGAAGTGAATTACTTGTCCCATTTTATTAGATGGTTGAACAATTACGAAGTGAATTACTTATCCCATTTTATTAAGTGGTTGCACAAACCACTGCCCAGCCTAGTCGATGTTGAAGGAAATAATTATACAAGAAGATAAAGCAAACAGAAGTGGCGACACTTGTGTAAAAATTACTTCATTAAATCACAAAATGGGCCGAAGCCATTACAATAAAGGAAACGAAGAGTACAAGGCAACTAATCTACATGAACTATGGCCTCTGCCTCTATCTCTTCCTCCCCAGCCTCTTCTCCATCCTATTCCTCAGGCACTGGGCGACCTCCGGTAGGGCCGTCGAACTCTTCCTCCAAGAATTTGATGTCTAGCTCAGGGTGTTTCTCGCAGACGCGACATCATTTCTTTGGCAGCCTAGGATGCCCAGTAATTGGCGAAGTCGTCATACTCCGTAGTGGTATGAAAATTCTCTTTATAGTTTCACACCTCCGCCTCGCCAAATACCTTCACTTCCGCCTTCAGGGAGTCAATCTCTTCAGCTTGGGTTTCAGTAAGCTTTTTCAGCTCGCCTCTCTCCCTATTCGCCTTAGTCAAGGCCACAGAAGTTATCATTTGATGCTCATTGGCATCGTCAACCCTCTTGGTTAAAGCGGCCACTTGGGAATTGGACTCGTGAAGCTTATTCTTCAGTTGGTTGGCGTGAACTTTAGCGGTGTCCAATTTCGAGGTGGCCACCACCCATCTCTCCCCCGCCTCTTCAGTTTCTTTCTTGGCCTTAGCCACTTCGGCTTCCCAGGACCCCAGGGCCTTTAGCTGGTCCTCCAACTCGTTATTTCTCTTGCGAAGGCCTCAGACCAGGTCTTCCGCCGAGGCTCCCATACTTAACGCCCTTGCAACGCAGGCATTATTGGCGGCTAGTAGATCTTCGACCTCACACGAGGCGGCATGATTTGCCCAGTCCTCGGTCCAATATTTGCTGTGAACTCGGGCAGCATAGGCGGTTTTAGGGGACAACATCTCCAGAACTGCCTTGAGGAGATCATCTTCTTTGCTCCCCAGAAAGTTCGCAATTTTTCCCTTAGCCGAGGCACTGGCAGACTTCTTTAGCCTCTTCCTTGGCTGCTCACCAATGAAGTAGGATGTTATCGGCACAATGGCCTGGGAAGCGGGCTGAGCCTCCACGATGACCTCAGCATCAGCTTGGATAGAAGGGGAGGCCCCGGATGGGCCAGCTCGTTTTTTCCTCCTAGGAACGAGGGAGGCCCCTTCCTCCGCTACGTTCTCCTCAGCAGCTATCCAGCCCAGCTGAGAGAAAGAAGACGCTCCGACTACTTCTTATAAGCAGTCGAGCTCGTTTTCAAGGTCTTGGCCTCAGCTACACTTCGACGGATGGAAGCGAGGTCAGGCTTCGGTGGCCTCTTGTTTACAAAATCCTCTGCACAGAAAAGAGCGTTAAGTTTTTTCAGTACAAAAATACAATTGAGAGAACTGAGGCTAGTGAATTACCTTGGTTCGTCATTAACATGTGCATGACGAGGTGGTGGTTCTTGTCTATAAGCTCCTTGTAGCTCCTCTCTGGCAGAGGAGTCTGGTAAATCTTACCGATGATATCCCACTCCTCTTCGGATATCTCGCACTTCGGAAGAGAGCCTGCACGGAACATAAATATTAAAACATGAGCAAAGCTGACCAAGTAAATTAGTTCGGTTAAATGACTTACTGTAAGTGGAATAGGTAGTGGGAATTGTCAGAGGCGCTATGGGATCGTTCTCTATGGTGTCCCACCTACTGGAGACCCAGAACCACGAACTCTTCCAGCCTTTAATCGACGTCGGCGCCCCATGCAGAAATGGAGAGTGGTACCCCCAGGGGGATAGGTAATACCAGCCTCGGCTCTCCTCCTCCCAGGCAATGGATTTTGGAAAGAATAAGGAATGGAACACACTAAAGGGCATGTCCGACCCGATGTTGGCACGATGCCACAGTGTCCAGGTCCCCACCATCTGGGACCAAGAGTTGGGATTAAATTGGGTTGGAGCCACCCCGTAGGACCTAAGTATTAACCTAAAGAAGGGGTGGAATAGGAGTCTCAGCCCGGCCCGGAGCAAATGATCGCTCACCGCCACACACCCAGGCTTAGGGTAACAAGCTCTTTCATGCGGCTCGGGTAGGATCATTTGGATATTATGGGGGATCCTACACACTGTTCTACACCTTTTTAACTGTTTTGAGGTGACTGTGGAAGGGAAGTTCGAAGCCCTCCACCGAATGGACGTGTCTACAGGAGAGGCATGTCGCCTCCAGATATTCTCCCCAGCCATAATGGCCCTGCTAAGCTCATCTGTGGACAAGACTATGGGCTCCCTGAGGGTACTCTCTTCGCCTCGCTCCTTCCCACTCCCCCTCACCATGGACTGTTCACTCGTTATTGCGAGAGTTTTTGAGAAATTCGAAGAAAAAGGGGATGAAGAAACTAAAAATGCGTAAAGTTACCTAATGCAACGCCAAAGTTGACGCCGAAGTTTACAGAACAGCTGCCGGAAATCACTGGTAAAACTCGCCGGAATGCAGAGATTTTATATGGCTTGAGAGATTTTCGTAGAAGTAAAAGCTTGAAAATGAAAAGGACGGGCCTTTTATAGGTACCCCAAAACTCGCCCCAGTCGTTGGATCATCCAAACCACATCTAGGCCGTTCGATGCTAAGGTAAAATGATCACCGTTGAAGTGAAAAATCACCGAAATCAATGGTCCCGATGGAGCGGGTAGTCCCACGCACATCCAAAACGTGTCTCCCCGAAAAACGTGGAGCCGTCGCCATCATTACCATTTATGGCAAAAGAAGCGTGTTTTGGAAGCAGCAGACGCACACCCTTTACATGCCTTGGAAAGATGCAAAAGCTTTCAAATCATTGGCACAAAATTCAAGGCTGTCTCTTCGGAAGCCATTTGTCTACTTAACAGCTCTCCATAAGAGTTGCTACAGCTTCCCCAAGAGTTGCCAACTCCTATCCTTCGGCCGCAACATCTCCACGTTGCAACAGCTCTCCATGAGAGTTGCCAACTCGTATCACTTCGGCCAGAGCAGAATGCATAGTTGCTACAGCTCCCCCAAGAGTTGCCAACTCCTATCGCTTCGGCCGCAATAGCTCCACGTTGAAACAGCTCTCCATGAGAGTTGCCAACTCGTATCACTTCGACCAGGGCAGAATGCGCAGTTGCTACAGTTCCCCCAAGAGTTGCCAACTCCTATCGCTTTGGTCGCAACGGCTTCGCATTGCAATAGCTCTCCATGAGAGTTGCCAACTCGTATCACTTCGGCCAGAGCAGAATGCGCAGTTACTATAGCTCCCCCCAAGAGTTGCCAACCCCTATCGTCTCATCCCCACAGCTACCGACAATTATCTTGAAAGTCCTTGTACCATATAAATATCCATACACGGACTTGCGGGACTATTGTTATGGGTCGATCCGAACCAACACCCCGCTCACCATGTGTCAGCATAGGGGCTCATGCCACACCACGTGGCCACTGAGGTGATTGTGCGTGGAACGAGCCGATTACACTAGTAGCGAGGAACCGAACTCATCTGTGACGCACCGCGAATGCAAAGGCCCGTACTTCGCTTTTACAACTTCACTCCTGCCTCACCTTGCCCCCAGTAAAGATCCCTTACACAGATATCTTCCTAAAGTCAAATCACTGACTGATGTGACACATGGCAGGACCCAAACAATCAATTCAATCAGAGGCATTCAATGCCAGCCAACCTATGGAAAGACATGTTGATGTCTAGGATGAGACGAGCCATGAGGATCTGATTACACGTGTCTCCTCATCCGACGGCTCTCCTCCTCCCTCTCTTGGTATAAATACAACACCCTTATGCTTGAAGGGGGATCCCTTGATGAACGAACGATACGATAAACTTGGTATGATCTTTGCTCTCTCTTAAAATTTGGCATTAGATCACCACACATTTATTTCAACCACGTCCCGGTGAGTGTTCGACCACCATCGAGCTATTTTCCTGTTGAACCCAAGCTGGCTTGACCATCAGAGTGTTCGCGGCCGCTCCCAATCCCTCCGGGAAAGGCCTCAAGTGACTGACTCCATGCTACGTGTGCAGGACATGATTGACTTGAAGAATTTATCCGTTGGCCACGATGGATCCATTTTTCAAGGTCAACAATTACTGGCTAAATAAAATATCAAGAACCCCCAGCATGTAAATTAGTCCAAAAACCAGATATGCAACCTAGATCAATATTGGCAACAAGCCAAAGAGGAAACATCATGGAAATTGATCAACTTGCAAACATATGTTCTTCCAGACCGAATAGGAAAGAGAGGAATATCATTTATTTTCCATTTCACAGGCTATCTGCCAGAATAAATTGATGAGCAATTTAGATCGTGAACAACATCAATGAACAAAAGATTCTAGTTTTCAAAGTAGTCAAACCCAAAAGACTAGTCACAGACTCACAAAACAGAACACGTGTAAAAGTAAGAATGAGGGGTTGTGTCCTTTAAAGGGGCTTCTTTTCAAATGAACATTCATTTTGTTTGATCTTTACCCCCCGAGACCTTCTCTCTTTTCTTTCAGGTTGGGGGAGGGTGAGAAGTGAAGAGGGTAGTATCTAAGTAGTTCAACTTTTCCCAATTCTACTTTTATTTAGGAGGGTAGGGTGGGGTGGGGTGGGGTGGGGTGGAACTTTTTCAGCTACAAATAGAAAGCGGGAACGAATGGTCAATTAATTAACAGCTCTATCATGTTCCATAACACTATGCTATTTCCATATGATTGTTATCAAATGTGCCTTATTACTATACCAGTCAATCAGAAAAGAAGGAAATCTCAAACTAATAAAGTTAAAGAAACCATGAACCATGATTACTCTATCAGTGTAACTGTGACTAATGAGCTACATCGGATGCAAGATCCATATCCCATGATTATCATCGTCAGGTAGAGTATCGTACATAAATTAAAAAGGCAAACATCCTTGGAATTAAACACGTGAAAAAGTGAGCTGTATTTAGCACAAAAAGAAAATATCAAATCAAGAAAAGAAACTAAAAATTATTTTATCAGATATTCGAATGAAAGTTCCAATCAACGTAAATTCTAAATGATTTCTTATTAATTATGTGATGTTGGCTCACTAGAATTGGCTGGCATCACAACACAAAAAGCAATTCACCAGAGGAGATTTTCGAGCAGGTCGTGTTTTAGGCAACAGGAAAAGAGGAGGAGACCAAGAGGAATTGATCGCCTTGGCAAAGTTACATATTACCACCAGAACTAGAGAAGAAAAAAAAAAAAAATTGCATGTTTTAGGTGTGTGATAGGGGCATCTCAAGCATAGGGAATTCCGCATTGACTTCCTCAACCAGGAAGCCAACGTCATACTACTATTAAAGAGGAAAGAGAATATTCTAAGAATTTAAGATCATTAAACAACTGGCTTACTCTTAAAGCTGGATTGCATCAGGATGAAAGATGGAAAGAGTACTCATTGCTCTGACAAGAACGACCATTGGGTGAGCACCAGGGGGCATTGCCTGTATAATATCCTGAAAAATAGAATCAAAATGCATTCAAGAAATTCAAAGAAAATATTTAACATGCTACGGATTACAGTTTCTTCAATTTCATATGGCATTATAAGATCCCAAAAAAAAAAAAAAAAAAAAACACAAGGAACAAAACCCAAAAAGGGTGTATAGGGAAACTAATACGATCCAGGATGCATCACCAATTATCAAGATTTTGATGATTGTTAGAGGGAGAGTAGAGCCAAGTTCGAGGTTTCAAAAAGTTAATAAATCTGGTCATTTATATGTTCGAGCAACGGAGTCCATAACATTGAAAAAAACAAGCCAATGGTCAAGTAACATGTTGGGGACGGAAGATGGAACGAGTTGAAAAACACTCAAATTTTTAGTCTCTGTTGAGACTCATTTTTGGTATAAAATACGTTCGAATTTGAAGATTTATATTTCTAGAAGATCTGTAGCCCTCGAAGTAACTTTTCTAACGCATTTTGAATCATCTCAATCGGATATCGGGAGAGGAAGATATAACCAAAATACTGAAAGTTGTCCAGGAAAACTGTTTTGACGCGAATTTCCTTGTTAGACTAGAATTCTATTTTCTTTCCAATGTTACAATATTTTGTAATCTAATTACGTTTTTATTAGGTTTTCTAGCATTAATATAAATATGAGATTTATTTCATTGTAAAAAAAAATACTTTTTATACTGATAAATTAAAATTTTTGCTTTTTCTCCATGGATTCTTCCATGAAATTTCGAATTTATCAAATATGTTAAATATTTGTGGCGTTCATCCATTGAACTTATCATAGGATTATGCACTCTTTGTGATGTTCACAAATCGAGGTTCGTTGATTTTGTAATCAAGAGGTCTTTCAAACTTTTGTTTTTGTTTGGTTGTTTGGTTCAATAATTTGTGGGTCGAAATTCTATTATCTACAATCTGAATTTGGGCTTTCCCGACGTTTTCAATTAATTCCGCGATTTCCACGATGATCCCATACCCGGGTTCGCGTCAGAAACTGGAAATGTAATTTGTAGCACATTCCTTCTTGCATTACCAGTCAGTGAGTCACAACACTTGCAAACAGGACACTGGTTCCTCTTCCCCAAATTTGTTCTTCAAAACTTAACATTTACAATTAGTTGCCAAAAAAGGTGATCGAGAAATTCCGCTTGTTGCTTCAATTCAAAAAATAACATACATGACCTAAAGACATTTATGAAGAAATTGCATTTTTACCATTTGAAACATGAAAAATATATATAAACTTCCAGGCATTCATAATAAACAAGATACCGTTGAGCATCAGTAAGATCAAATTAGCAGCTCAATATTATCACTCAGCATCAGATCAAATAGCATAGAATGACAAAACATTTGAGATTTAGCCCTTGTTTGGTTTAAATAAAAATCATATTTTAAGTAGATTTTGATAAAAATTGATAGAAGTTGTGGGTCCATTAACAGTGTGGTTGAAAATGAATTTTAAAAAATTGGGGCCAATCATTGGTTTTAAGATTAAAATACAGTCTTCTCACTTCTGTGCTCTACAGAGTATATGCATTGGTGTGGCAAACCGAATATGAGATTTTACTAATAATTTATTGAGCATGAGTCGAAAGCTCATCCAGGAATAAGAATAAAAGCTTTACCAAAATTCCTTAGTAGTAGTAGTAGTATATATTTTATATGGATCAAGCTTTATTTGACTTCTAAATATTATGTCCTTATGGGGGAGAAAATAGGATCCCCTTCCATTTGAGGTACTGTTAGTTTTTACAGTGATAGAAATGAGCGGAAATATTAACTAGAGATAGCTAAAATTTAGGGAAATCAAGTGTACCAGAAGCTGTGACAAGTTTGGAGTCATGAGTTGGTGATCATGGAGAAACATTGATGCTTTGATTCGTTAATATGGATGTCTGGAAACAGTGAAGATGAAAATGGAAAACCAGTTAAAAGATCTTTTGAATCTGCATGCGTGCAATGAACATTTGTAATATGAATCTGATGTGCGAAGCTCTTGATGCTTTTGAAATTTAGTTGACGCTAGAATGGATGAGCGATGAATTAGGAGGTAGATTCCTTTTGGGATATTGCTAATTTTGAATATTTTATAGTTATGCAAATTGATATTCTTCTTCCCGCTTTCTAATTTTGAATATTTTAAGTGATCGGTTAGAACATCTTCGTATTGTTATTTGATTGCAAAATAAATATTTTGAATATTTTATTTTTATTTGTTACTTTATTGTTGAATTTAAGTTAACAAATTTACTCCCGTAAGACTCTTTTAAAAGAAAAAATGAATTGTCTGTTATGACTCGAGGGCCCAAATCTTGAAGTTCGCATCAAGCCCCACGAAACACAGGTACGACCCCAGATCCACCATCACCACCTTCATTCACACAATCACTATTGATTCAAATCCCCAACATCAAACTTGAAACACCATATCTACGCCCACATCTCACTATTACTTTTTCTTACCACTACCATCACCACGACAATCATATACAAAACAAACTCATGAAACAACTGAAAATGGAAGTAAAAGATTCATCACAACCATCACCTTCACACACGACATAGGTAGTTGGTCCAAGCCTAGAATTCTCATCTCGTCAAGATCCATCTCGACGCCAAATGGCACATGTTCCATTCCAATTCATTGGATCAGAGTCGAAAACCTTAAAGCACCCAACTCATAATTGGTGAGTTCATAGGTTCAATTTCTATTGAATGCTCGCCAATGGGACCTCCAATAAGTCTATCGAGATTGGCTTTGTATCAATGGAATCTCATCATCTATGCATAACGAGCCACCCAACCCAACACGTCGAGGGTGGGTAGACCACAGGTTCAAATCGTGCCACATTTCTTGTGGATCATACCGTGATTATCGGATGATAGGAATAACAAAGCAGGCATTTTAAAATAAGCACGAAATGTCAATGTATGAACTGTTTCATTATTCAATATTTTTCGGGTCTTTTCATTGCATTCACTTACAACAAGAAACAGCCACTAGTGTTTGGTGCAACATCCTATCGATCTTTTCTTCTGTATGTGTATTAAATAAAGAGACAACATCATAGACACTTCGAGTTTTATAGTAACATTAGGGACACCCCTCATGTTTAAAAAATTACCCTAAGCTCCCCTATTTCTAATTTTGATTATCATATGCACTCCTGATCACCTTTTGAGACGAATAAGATTGATATACTTAAAATTCCCTTGTAAGGGAAAAGATTAAATCCGTTACAATTAGTTATAGTTAAATTGCTCAAAGTGACTTAAAATAATATAAATTGACACTATACAAAGAGCTTGTTCGACATAGTTTAAATTTTAACCTTATAAATTTACTTATATCATTTCAATGAACTAACTCTTACTATTCTTTAGCTTACTTGAATGGTAAAAATTACATGTTTATATTTAACATCTTGTTTTAATTTATAAATCATTTATCAGTGATAAATTTCATTCGTTAATATTTAAATTATATATACATAATATATATAATCAATTAAAAAAACTTCAAATTACTTATTACCAAATTCTTCATTAGGTTTAAATTTTCACTAGCATGTATATCTAGAATTGTGGTGTGTAGAGTCCTTGAGTATTAATTTAAAGGGAACAAATAAATTGCAAACAATTTTAGAAATTTCACTATTGAGAATATTTTAGGTAGATCAATATCATTTTAGATGAAATATGACTCAAATTTTTTTTATCTAAGGTATATTAGTATATGTGATTCTCAAACTAGAACAAAGAAGGTTAGTATGATTTTTTGAATGGGCGTCCATCATTACTCGATGACGGGATCAAATAATGGAAAAGATTTATATATAAGCGTCCGTTTGATTGTAAATGTGGAAAATTGATGGAAATAAAAAGTTTTATTGAGAATTGAATTGCCTAAAATTTGTTTTATTGGGAATTATAATTAATTGTGTTTGATTGATATAATTTTTTACCTGAAAAATGTTGAAAGTTTGGTGTCCATTTGTCTTCATTTTTTATGAAAATTGTCTATTAAAGTGATAATTTTTTTCTACTATTACGTCTAGAATTTGTTCTAATTACCAAAAAGTAAAAAAAAAAATTTAAAATTAGAAAAAAAATTACGATACCGAATACCATTCGTTTGACTTTGTTTTGCATAGAAATTGCTAGCAAAAATGAAAATTCTTTTTACAATGGTTGATAGAATTTGTTGCCATTACTAAAAAAGAAAAGCAAAACAAATAAAAAAATGTGAAAATTGCTTTTCCACCTAATAAGTGGGAAAACAAAATCAAGCAAATGTGCATAAAAGGTAGGGGTGTCCAAAATATCCGATCCGAACCGGACCGAACCGAACCCGAACCGAACCGAACCGAACCGAGCGGTTCTTCATAAGTTAAAGACCCGAACGGGTACCCGAATCGAGAACCGAAAGGTTTGGGTCGGGTCTTGGGTCTCGACCAAGAACCGAAGAACCGAATGAGACCCGAAACTAAATAATTTTTTTTTATTTTTTTATTGAATTAATTAAATTATTTTATTTTTTCTAACATTTTACATTGGTGGAAGATTAATAAATCAAGATTTGAATTTTTATCTGAGGTTGCAAGGGAAGTTCCTGCCATTCCTGTATCTACAGTTGCTTCTGAGTCAGCATTTAGTACTGGAGGACGCATTCTTGATCCATTTAGGAGTTCTTTAACTACTAAAACAGCTGAAGCCTTAATTTGTACACAAAACTGGCTAAGAAAGTATTCTAGACTCTTGAAAGTTAATTATGCTTTTTCAATTCTTGTAGAGTTTTTTGCCATAGCAAGTCAAGCAGTAGCAGTTGATGATTAAATCAAATAGTTGGTAAGTATTAATATCTACTTTTTGGTATTTGTATGCATTGAATTAATGTTATTCGACAGCTAGTTATTTTTATATTTTTGAATTTGGTTATGTTAATTTGTAAAAGTTACAAATGAAATGTCATTAGTTATATTTATGTAGTGTTGCTGTAAATGTTAAAAAATTTAATTATGGTATGGAACCGAACCGAACCGAACCGAACCGAACCCGAACGGTTCCATAATTATATTTGGACCCGACGGGTCCATTTATTAAATACCCGAAAATTCTCGAACCGAGCAGAACCGAACCGAACCGAACCGAACCGACCCACGGACACCCCTAATAAAAGGGTTGTACCTAGAAAAAATGTGAAAAAAAAACAAAAGTCAAACAAAATTGTGCTATCAAAACCTTTAATTGACTAAAGTTGGAAAACATTTTCTTTTTCCACCCATTTTATTGGCTATCAAACAGGGCCTAAGAGATTAATTATGGACTATTCAAAACAAAGAAATAAGATTTAAAACATCAAAAATCTGATATTAATTAAAACTTATTTATGAAATAAATAATTAAAAATTTATTTTTATTAATTAAATATCTTAATGTCACAATTCTACTACTATTTGATCACAAATTATCAAATTAATTGGTCACAAATTATTTCTCGTTCACGTATCAAAAAAATTATAGATCACAAATTATTTTATGATTAAAAAAAATTATAAGTCACAATTTATTTACTGGTCACAAATCATAAATTTTATAATTCGTAACTCCAATTTCTAGGCCACGTATTATTTATTAATAACAAGTTATCGATCACATTGTCACAAAATATTCGATTCATTAGTCAGAATCTCAAATAATTGGTCACATATTATTTATTAGTTACAAATCAACAAAATAATTGATCACAAACCCCACCCCACACCACACCACACCACACCATCCCATCCACAAATCCACGACCTCCTCACTACTGCAGCGACCACCACTACCACCATCAGCATCACAACCAAAGTCACAATTGCCTAGTGATGGCAATTGGCCAAGCTGAGCCGGCTAGGCCTTTACCCACACGAGCTTGGCTTGTGGCCCGTGGACCACGAGCCGAGCTTAAGCTTGGCTCGTTGGTTTTTGGGCGAGCTTGTCGCTCACGAGTCGAGCTTAAACTCGGCTCGTATTTTTTTTAACCACTAAACCTGAAAAAATATATATACACATTTTCTAAAGAAATTTATATTTAAAAAATTGTTTACAAAATATATTTTGACCGTTGTCTTTTTAAAAATCGAGTTCTGTTTTTTATTTACCATTTTATACTATATTAAATCTAATATATACACACACACACACACATATTTTATAAACAATTTTTTAAATATACATTTTTCAAAATATTTTTATTTTTTAAAATAAAAAAAATAAAAATAAACCCTCCTCCTCTTTTATCCGAGCTTGGGACCGACTACTTCAATTTCGAGTGGCGGAGTTAAAAATTGTACACAAACAATTTGTTACGTGTACAGTTTTATTTTTATTATAAAGATATGAAAATAATATTTTTTGATGAATACGGTGAAATTAAATATCACTTACTTGATTACATGTAATTTCGGCATATTTATCTAGAATTCGATAATTAGTATCTTCACAATCCTTCACACACAATAAAGTTTCCAAAATATATTCTTTTAATCGATTCCTGACCTCGGAGAGAACCCTCTTCCATGCACTAAAAGTAGACTCTGAAACTACAGTGATAACATGAGGTGTTAGTAGATTTTTTGCCATTGCAGAAACTACTGGCCATCGACGTTCATAATTTTGCCAGAATTGAATCACCTCTTCTAAACTTTTCCTAACTGCTTTGTTACTAGGCAAAGTATGACTAAAGTAATCAATTAATTCAGATGACAATGCATTTTGACTATTGCTCGAAGTTTGAGTACATGCAGCGAAAGACAAACTACTGCTACTACTACTACTACTACTAGATGAACCATATGCATATGCAGTTGAACCATTTCTATATGAGTTCATGCTTTCGAATAAATTTAAAATAGCGTTGTCATCTGTTATATTAGTGGGATGAGTAGTTGTAGGTACACGAGTAATATATGTACTCATTCGTGAAGCATATAATTCATATATTTCACGTAACGTTTATTCCAGATTCTTATAAGTAATAGATATATTAAAAGTTACAGCATTTGAAATTTAATCAATTACAAATTTAGCACCCGATAAATTATATCTGAGGTCCATGATGCATGCTAAAGGAAATAACATATGTAGTTCTTCCCAATATTTTTTAAATTTTAATTCCATGAAATATATAACCGCATCAAAATCAGGATCATTTTGAAATCTCTTAAAAGTTCTAATAATTATATAAAGACGTTCAAGAACCATAAAACTAGTGGGATCATAAACACTAGACAATATATTTGTAAACTCATAAAAACTTGTCAAAACATTTTTAATTTTAAAAATTATATTCCAATCGGATTCATTCTAGATAGTATCGTCTTTGTCTCTATTATATCTATTGTTATAAAATTCAGTAATTAAATGTTCAAAACATTCACATGATTTTAATAATAAGTAAATTGAGTTCCATTTATGGCCTACGTCCGTAATAAAAGTTTTTGTATGCGTCATCCTAGCTCTTTACAAAATTATTTAAATAATTGTTTTCTACTAGGTGTAATCGTGATATATACAAGTGTATTCCTAATTCGGTTAATTTCATCATTAACATGTTTTAAACCGTCTTGTACTATTAAATTAAAAGTAGCATACACATCGAATATGAAATAAATAACCACCAAAATCGGGTTGAAGTACTCTATGCAATTTATCGATAACAACATTTTTTACACTTGTGTTGTCGAACGTAAAATAACGAATTTTACTCTCGCATTTATACTCTCTCCTACGTTAGTAATAAAAGTTTTTGTATGCGTCATCCTAGCTCTTTACAAAATTCTTTAAATGATTGTTTTCTACTAGGTGTAATCGTGATATATACAAACGTATTCCTAATTCGGTTAATTTTATCCTTAACATGTTTTAAACCGTCTTGTACTATTAAATTAAAAGTAGCATACACATCGAATATGAAATAAATAACCACCAAAATCGGGTTGAAGTACTCTATGCAATTTATCGATAACAACATTTTTTACACTTGTGTTGTCGAACGTAAAATAACGAATTTTACTCTCACATTTATACTCTCTAATAATATTCATAATAGCATTAAATATGGTTGGCCGTTGTGTGGGTACTCAATAATTTTAAAAACAATAATTTGTTTATGCATGACCCAAAGTGGGTCTATATAGTGTGCAATTACAGTTATATAATATCTCTTATTAATCCATTTCCACATATCCGAAATTAAATATATCACACCCCATATTTTTCTAAATCCGCAATCAATAGTTTTTTTGAATTAATAAACTATTCGATTGTATCAGAACAAAGAATATTTCGACTAACTCCAGCGTACCTCGGTTGAATATATTATTTGACGTAGTTTACGAAATCTTGGTTGTCCACTATTGCTAGTAGCAACTCCGCCGCGGCAACGAATTTCACCATTCCCGTTAGAGTTTCCTCCTCCGAATACATCCACGTAGAAAGTGGCGTAGTAATAGCACCATCGCCTGGGGTACCAAACTGTAGCTGTGTTTTACCAGTTAGGAGAAGCACATGTTTGGTCGCACATGTTTTGTAGTGACGATTGAGGTGTATAGTTCCAATGTCTTTTTACCATGTCAATAGTTGTTCGCAGTATTTACATACTGCTTTGGTTTCTGGAAGTCTATTGACCACACGATCAGTTTGAATTAATTTAAAATGATCCCAACATTTTGCCTACTTCTTCCCCTTTCTCTTCTCTCTTGCATCAAAAATATTTAATGTAGGTTCTTCATCTTGTTCCAAATCAATTGGAACACTACAATCAACATCAACGTCATATAAATCAATTGGATGACTACCTTCATGAACGTCGAAATTTTGAATTGGTAATTCATTGAGATTGACGAATTCATTCCCAAATTGACTTTGGGCAGGTGTTTCGCCTTCCCAATCGAACAAGTTTTTAACAAACGATCGTGAATTCATTTGTGAATGATAGAAATTGAATGTTGAAGACTTGAAGTAGAATATAAAAATGTAGAATTGAGAATTGAATGAAGATTATGTAGTAGTATATAAAATGAATTGTAAAATCAAGATAATAATGTAAAAAAAATGTAGAAGAGAATTATAGAATGAATGAATGATATTGTTGATAATGATTTGTAAATTGTAGAGGATAGAATAGAGAATGAGATATTGATATTGATAGTAAGTTTGGTGAGAAAAATGTTGTAATTGGTGGGTATTTATAGGAGAAGAAAATTAGAAAAAGGAAGAAAAAAAAAAAAAGGATCGACGGTCACTGAATTTTCAATGATCATTCTGGTCACCTTTTAATTTTTTTTCAATTTAGGCGAGCCACGAGCCGAACGGCTTGTGGCTCGCAATAAAAGACGAGCCCATGAGCCAAGCTCATAGCCTCGTCGAAACGAGCTTGTCGAGCGGCTCGTCTAATTGTCGAGCCGGCCTGCTCGAGCTCGTCTTTTGACGAGCCGGAGTGACTCGTTACCCTCTACAGTACGAGATGAGCGGGCGAGCCACTGAGTCGTTCAGCTTGATTGCCACCACTACAATCACCATAAATTAACAAATTTATTGATCACGATTACCCAAATAATTGGTCACGCGCTCTTCACCACCACCACAACCACCATCCGCCATTTGTAAACTGACTCCCAATTTGAAATTGCAAGCGGAGGGCTATAATTTCAAAAATTACACTAGAGGCCCCGCCCCCAAATCCTTACCAAAACCATAAGTTCTCCCATTTTTCTTTGTGACTGTCGTCGCTCTGTTTCAGCTTGGAAACGTTACTGCGAGGCAGTGTCGCGAAGCTATCATATGTGGCGCTGTCTACAGGGAAGCAGCGTCAATCTCTACCATTTGCAATTTTGCAGCGCTGGACGCTACGATTTACAGTGATGCTGTCTACACCAACATTACTTGCTGCAAAGCAGCAACGCTTCAGCGAGGCAGCATCGCGCTGCTGTTCAGCCGGCATCGTCACATCCTACACGCCGTCATCGTCACTGCGTAGCGACGTTGTGACGCAACACCGCACGCAATGAAGTAAGCACTGCTGTGAGTGCTGCTCGTCATGATTTTCCTGTGGTGGTCTTTCGGAGGCGGTAAGAATAGAGAGAGAAGAGAGAGAGATCATCCTGCTCTGGCGATTGCACGTCGTGTGAGAGAGGTGGGAAGAGGGGAGAGGAAGAGAGAGAAATAAAATGTTAGGATTTGGGTTAAATTTGGTAGGTTGGATGGAATTGGGTAGGGTGAATATTTTATAATATTTTTGGTGGATTAAAATTTAATATTTAGTAGATTGTGATGGAAGTTTTTGAAATGTATGGTTGAAAAGTTATGGAATCCATGAAAGATATGATTAATATTAATTTTTTGATTTTAATTTGGATTAAAATCAGATTTTAATCCGGACTAAACAGGGGCTAAAATTAATAGTTGAATTTTTATTTGATTTATGAATAAGTAAACCTCATATCTCATTTTTGAATTACAACCTTTAAAAATCTGAGTAGTGTAATTTCCACCTCAATAAAATTGCTCTTATTTGGTCTTTTTACTTACTAACTCAATAGACGCGGTATATCCAGATTCCGTTCTCGTTTGAAAGCCGGATTCTCAAATAATATCTTAGGATGAGCAATTGCAATCTTCTTGGACAATGTTAAGTATGCTAAATATTTCAAGAGCTTTAGTAAATTTCTACATTAATAGTTTAAAGAAAATTTTGGATAATTTATATATTTTACTACCATTTTATGACCTTTTTCTGGCAATTGGAGGCTACGAAGAACAAATTTTCCACGCCAAGCTTAGTGTGCAAGTGGAAGCTATGGACCCATATACAAAATTATTTTCATTGCTTAAATATAAAAACAGTAATCAACATACAAAATATTGTACTTAATTACAGTGAAGTTATTTTATTACAGTAAAAATCACTCAAGTTTTAATTATTTTACTTAATGGTCACTTGGTTACAAAAGTAATTAAATCATATGTGACATCATTAAGTACCAACCGTCGTCAAACAACATTATTTATATGTCAAGTCAGCAAATATCATTGTTGAAAAAATAAATAAATAAAGTGGGTTCTTCCTGCTAAGATATCCTTATAGCATGTTTGGTTTAACTTATAAATCCATTCAATTTTCTCATAAGTAAGCTAAATATGTTTGGTTAAATAAAACGTAGGCATGAGAACGAGAATTCTAATCACAAATATTAGTTTGTACTTTGTTCTCACCTTTTTGGATAGTAAAAAAGTAGAACTGTGAATCTATTTCTCCACATCTTTCAGTTTTGAACGGATCTAACTTAATCTAACATACGTTAGACATTAATGATTAGACAAAAAAAAAAAAAAAAAGTCATAAGAAGAAATCCAAATTGAAGATGAATAAGAAACATAAACAAACAAAGAAGTGATAGCATGACTAGTAAGATGGATTGTAGAGTATTAAAAGAAGAACACTACACGATTTGACTCTGGTCTAAGCATCGTTGAATGTGTACTAAGAATGATTTGTCTACGAACTATCACCGAGGGCTGTTTACAGGAAACATCAAACGAGTACTGTCGGAGCTGTATTGTCCAGAGAATTCCCCAGTGCTTGTATAAGGCCCCATTTGAATCGAATACAAGTCATTTGAGGTGAGTGGAGCAGCATAAAGATCTGATACTTCACTTTGGTTATTCATTAGCCCAACATGTTCTTCCTGCGCAGACTGATTAGCCCATGGATGTTTATTGAATTTCCTTAAACTTTCGAGTTCCATTGCCACTTCTTTCATTGTAGGTCTGTCTTCACCATCCAAGTACAAACATCTCTTGACAAGTTCAGCAATGGATTGGAGTTGCTCTAAAGTTCCTTCCCTCAAAACCCGAGGCTCAAGAATTGAAAACAGACGCTTTTCTTTCATGGACATGATGAAATGTGTTGCAAGATTTTTTTCTTCTTGGCTTCTTTGAATATCAAGGGGTTTTTTCCCTGTCAAAAGTTCTGCAAGAACCACCCCAAAGCTATAAACGTCACTTTTTTCTGTCAATTGACTCGTGTGGAAGTACTCGGGATCAAGATATCCGAGTGTCCCTTGGACTAACGTTGTCACTTCAGTTTGATCCAAGGAGATTAATCTTGAAGCTCCAAAATCTGAGATTTTTGCAGTGTAATGTTCGTCTAATAATATGTTGGCAGACTTGACATCTCTGTGAATAACAGGCCTAGAGGCTGCTGAATGAAGATACGAAAGTGCACCAGCAGCTTCTGAGGCTATTCTCAAACGATTCTCCAACGATAACCAAGTCATTGCACAATTACTAATGTGCTGGAAAAGAGTTCCATTCGAAACGTACTCATAAACTAACAAAGGAACTTCTGATTCCAAACAACATCCCAATAACTTGACCACATTCCGATGGTTAACTTGTGTAAGAATAACCATTTCATTGACGAATTGCTCAATCTGGCTCTGATCCATTACTCGGGACTTTTTGATGGCAACTACGCTTTTATCGGGTAGAATTCCTTTGTAGACAATACCATAACCACCACCTCCTAGAATTTGATCATCTGCATAGTTGTTCGTAGCTTTTTCAAGCTCCCCTGCAGTAAATATTTTCGTCCTTGATTCCATGTTGCTTTCAATTGAAGAGAGGTGTTGTTCGAGCAACAACCCACCATTTTGCTTAAAGAATTTCTCCCTCATTTTTATGAGTTTCCTTTTGTTGATGATAATATATAGCCAAGTTATTGCAATAAATAATGTCAAGAACCCAAATCCAATACCTGCACATTGAATTTGTAAGAAAGTTGAGATTGAAATTATAAATTAAATAAAAGAATAATTGTTGATACTAATGAAACTGTATTCTGTTTTGGTGTGCTAAACAATTTCAAGAAATAATAAGAATTACCTAAGGAATACTTGATTACAGGAAATTTGGAGTTATTAGCAATGCAACCACGTTTATCCTTAAAGCCATCCCCATAGTAGCCGTGTGGACAAGAACAGTTAAAACCTCCAGGTGTGTTAGTGCAATTCTTTTCACAGTTGTTGCTGTTTGGATCTTCGCACTCATCAATGTCTATCACCAAATAATGGGAAAAGTGATTACAAATGAAATGTCAATCACAAGATAGAAGTCATTTCCTTAACAGTTGATACAAATTTTTTGTTCAAGAGAACTGCAGTTTTAGTAAAGTAATTCAACATGAGTCTACGGTAATTAAAAACAAACCTTCGCAGCCGGGACTGAGATAAGGATTTCCTCGGAAGCCTTCGTTACAGCGGCAGCGATAACCTCCAAGACCGTTGTTTGTATCAACACAGGAACTATTATTTCTACAAGCATAGTCCGAGGAAAATTGAGCTTCGTGACAAGTTCTATTGCTGAGTGCCCAATCTACAACAATGGGGACAGTTTCCCGGATCCTCTCACTGAAATTGGTATCTGAAAGATCTTCCTTGCCACGGAAGGTGAAACTCTCCTGCTCGCCGAGAAATGCATAGCCGCAGGGATTGAATGATGCGATGTCTTTGTGATTATTAAAACTCATCAAACTGGTCTCGTAGTACTTAAAACTCTTTGGCACCGGTGTTTGGCAGCAACCAATGCCGGAACAATATCCGTCCAGTACAGCTTCGGTGCTGTTACACTGAGAAATACACCCACTAATGAAATTCTTGTCGATCATGAAACCGTAGTCATCGCACCCAATTATGGTGAATTTGTTGGATTCCGAGAAACTGAACGGTGACCCTGTAATATTTGTCCACGCAATGTAATCTTCCACGACGTCGCCGGATTCATTATAGCACCTTTTCGCCACTATATTTGAAACGCGCATTTGATTATCAGAAATATCGTAAATTTGGATATCACCCATGAACGCCCGGGGAGGATTGAAGGCGGTGCTGCAGTTGACTTCAAACCACTCACCGATGGCACAGTCGCTTCCTATGCCGATGCCGAATGGGTATGGGACTGTCAGATCTCCGCATTGGCGTGGGCAGTTTGGCTTGGTGATGATGTCTCCTTTGGTAATGGTGTTGTTTGAGGCGGATGAAGAATTTGTGTTGACTGTAGCTGATATAAGCCAAAACAAACAAATACAGGTAACCCACATCAAAAATTTCTTCTCCATGTTTATGAGTAGCTGCATTAATGGAAGCAAATTAAGGATAAATATATATACAATCAATCTGTCATGTTCTTCAAAGACCTAAATGAGGCAACAAGTCTACCGACAAGTTCGCGTAATATTTATTCATTGACTCCTGGAGTGAAGACCACTCAACCTTGCAAAAGAAATTTATCCCCTCTTTCACGAAACTTTTTGATATTATGAACTGATTAAAAATAAATTTTGATTATAAATTTTCGCAAGTCTTTTATAAACATGCTTAATATTGTAGTATGTAAACCTCGTATGTATACACTTTATAAAATTCAGTTAAAATCAAACATTTAGGGTGTGTTTGATGGATATCATTGAAGAAATAATGTATTTTAAATAGTGATATGATGAGAAATATATGGTTAAAAAGTAAGAAAAAATTATTGATGTGATAAAAATTTTTTTTATTGAAAATGTGTAGTTGAAAATGAGTTTTGAAAGAATGTGTACCAAACAAGGAATTATTTCAACCACACATTCATGATTACAATTTCATATATATTTTTGTGAGATTCACTACTATTAAGCTTACTATTTTTATTTATAAACTATTTATACATTTATTAAATCTAGTCTTGTTCAGTACCAGTGGTGATTAGCACCGTTACAAGTGACAGTTGACTTGGATATTAAAGTATCATTGATATTAATTAATTAATTAATTAATTAATTAACAATATTAAGAGGGTGTTTTGACACCCATTTTTAGGAGAATTGAATTTTTGGAATAGTGATTGATGGGAGAATGTGCGATGAAAAAGTTATGAAAAAGTTTAGATTGGGAGAATGTGTGGTTGAAATGAAGAAAAAAAAAATTAAGAATGAACGGCAAACATGGGTTAAGAAAAGTCGAAATCATCCCTAACTCAAGCTACGCGCTATTGACTAGTTGACGCCGTAAAGGAATGAAACAATATATTCGTTTGGATGACTTGGAATTGGCCAAATCCACCCTAAAATAATTGAGCAGCCTAGGTTGACTTCTGTCGTGTATTGACGACTTTGAGCTTTTCTTTTTCCTTCTTGAATTTATAGACTCAATGAAGATTTGATTTTCGTTTAGAAGAACTTAGGGATTGTACTCTTTGTGTGTGAGTTTTGAATTCATTTTGAGTGTTCTGCGTTTTGAGTGTACATTTTAAAATTGAAATGTGTTTTTTTTAGTATTTTGAAAACTTTTTTTTGAAAATACCCAAAACGCGTTTTGAAAATTTTGACTTGTTTTGAGTTTTCTTTGTAAATTTTCAACTTGTTTTCAAAAACGCATTTCGAAAATAGGAAAGAAAACGCGTTTTCACTATTTTGAAAAATCGAACAGAAAACGATTTGAAAATGGTAAAGAGAACGAGCCCATATTTCTTAAACGTTTTTATTAGCAAAAAAAATATAAAGTTATACAAAGATACACTCCATTTGATGTATACTAGTTAAAAAACAAATGATTTTATAGTAACATTGTGAAGATTTGTGAGTTGGAATTTCTATATATAATAATAGTGTAAATAAAAGTTACGATTATAATAAATTAATATTGTGATTGAAAATAAGCAGTAATATATCCTTCTATGTTGTATTACATGATTTTCAAGATTATATTTATGCTACGACGGTTTCCATTTGATGTTTTGTTGTTGTGAAATATGTTTGATGCTTACCTACACTCAAATGAATAGATACCGTTAATGATATTGGTTTCCTTAATTTGAGCAATAAAAGTAAAATTACTATCTGTTTATGATAATATTGATAGTAACTTAAATTCGATGAATACGTGTTGATGATTGGCAAACATTAAATGGTAATGTTAAGAATCAAACTCTACAAAATCATTAGGATAAAATTTATGAGAACGTGAATTATAGATGGACTACCAACCATTTATATAAAATCCCATAAATAGGTTTGGAGGCCAATCATTTATGAATTAAAAGCCAAATAAATAATTATCACTAAGCCAAAGTTTCTTGATTACTTTTTTTGCAAAGAGGCTATATGAATATAGCTACTTTTTGCGATGTTCAAAATTAAATTGATACATCTAATCATAGCAAAAAGTAACTAATCATTTGGATGGATTGATCTTCTAAATATGTCCCAATACTCGGTACTAATTTTGAAATGCTTAGACTACATATTGTTTTTTTTTTATTTCTTTTTTTTTTTTTTAACAAAAACATGGATTAATCTAATTCAGTAACCTAAATTTGCTATTTTTATCAACAAATCATGTCAGAATTAAAAATTGGTGGATTTGCACTGAAGGTTCCAAACCTTTCAAAAGAGTACATATAGCAACCAAATCTTTAAATCCTAGTAGATAGTCCCAAACCTTTTTAAAATGTGTAGTAGAAGATTAAAAAAAAAAAAAAAGAAGATAGAATTTTTTTTAAATAAGACTTGATTGATTAAAAAGACAATTTACATACTTTTTAATATTTTAATTACTAGAAGCTTATGATGTTTTGGTAAATGTATATTCTTTAAACAATTACAGTCTTCTTTTTGTGTGACGTTCATAAAATTTACTATCTTCATATTCTTTAAACTACAATTCAAAGAAATACAAATTAAATTTTAATAAATCAATAATGTATTGAGAAATAAAGTTTAATTTTTCCAACATTACAAAATGAATGGGGAATGGGTATTCTAGTTTCCATCATGTAATAAACAAATTTCTTTGCATGAATGAAATTAAATGTAATCAAGAAAAATATTATTTTGAATCTTAGAATTAATTTCTTGCTTATTGGATTTCAACTCCGTCTAATGCTATCTATTTCAATTCTTGATTTGTAATTAGTTTTGTTCATACGTTATTGACAATTGGTAAAACTAATTTTTTTTTTCAAGACAAATTAATTTTATTCTAGTCACGACCCTAATCTATTTCTAGCTAAATTTCAAATGATTAGAGTGCATTAAAATTAAATTTATCTATATGATTGCACACGCGATAACTGTTATTGTTAACATCTATTACACATATGTTAATTTTGTCGCATTTTAAATTTATTGTGAGTTTTTCTCAACACCACGAAATGTAACTAATTATTTAATTGATGACCAAACAATTGAATAATGCAATGAATATACAAAATTAATCAAGAAAATAAAACTAAATTACTAGTTTTGAATTAGAAATAAATAACAAATATGGTTTATCTTCATCCAATACATAAAAGATGTAGCCTAATTACAAGAAAAATATAACACAGATAATGAAATAATTCAAAAGATGTTGATCTTCGATTTCAATGTTAAATTCTTAAAATCTTGTTATAATTGATTTCAATTTCTTACGAGGGTTTGATTTTCACTCTCAAAATATAGCAATTGATCATTTTATCTTGATAAATTTGATGAATATTATTGCGTATAAAGAGGTAAGAGATGGTTTTTTTTCCAACATTTTGCCCTTGTTTGAGCCACATGATTTTTTTATTCACATTCTTATACTCATTTTCAACCACATATTTTTAATAAAATAATATTTTCCATCACTTCAATAACTTTTTCATTTTTTTTAACCACATATTTCTCATCACATCAAACATAAAAAATGCATTCTTGAATTCAAAATGGGCACCAAAGAAGGGCTTTGGCTTAATTTTGTATTTATAGAAGCCCAAAAATATAGAAGAAATTTAATTAAGAATTCTGCCAAAACAAGGAAATTGCTTGTGCACACGCGTCGTATGTTCGGCCGCGACCGGGCTGTTTCGTCCTTTTCTTCATGGTTGAAATTTCAATTGGGCGCCTGCCTTTTGTCCAGTGTTTTCTGTCACCTTTTCTATTATTATTGTTTTTTCATTTTTACTTTTGATTTTTGCGATTCAATCCCCCAGCTTTTCTAATGCATTTTTAACTTCGTTTTTGACATGATTTTAATCCTTCAGCTTCTATTTGAATTTCTTCCATTGTTTCCTTTTCTTTTTTTTTTTTGTGTGCAATTCCATCTAATTTCCACTCATTTTACCTAACAAATATAATTAACACATAATTAAGTTATAATTCATTCAAATCACTAATAAACACTTCAATTTAATGGCCTAGATAAGTGTATCACGTCCATTTCATTGAAGATACGGTACTAGAAAGAAGTTTGAAGATCAGTTATGTGCATCACACGATCAAGTTGCTCACTTTTTTACTAAAGCCTTGTCCCATACAAGATTTGGTTACCTTAGACTATAGAGACAAGGTTGGAGTCATAAAGAAACCACTCTCGCGTTTGAAGGGGGGTGTTGAAATCTCAAATTCTAACTAGCTAGTAGTAATAGCAGAACTTTCCAACTTCCAAGTTCATGAGAGTGAGTCCGAGCCTCATTTTGTGAGGGTTTGATTGTTAGTTTCCTTCGAATGAAAGGAAAAAAGAGAAAAATGTTCAATTTACTCATTAAGTAGGCTAGATAGTAAATTACAGTTGGTTAACATTAAAATTAGGGACCAGCAAAAAATCTGATCAAGAATGGAACCAAATGGATGAGATACATTAGTTCGTTCTCACGCTTGTGAATTGATTGAAGTGGAACTATGAACCTATGTCTCAACCTGCCTCTTCGAGATTTGACTGGATCTCATTGAGTGTGTGTTTGGCCTCCATTTTTTAGGAAGAATTAGTTTTTGAATAGTGATTGATGGGAGAATGTGTGGTGGAAAAGTGATGAAAAGTTTTAGATTTGTGTGTAATATTATTTTATTTAGAGAATGTGTGGTTGAAAATGATTACTGTAGAAAAATTAATGGAAAAAAAGAAGAAAGAATGGGGCTCAAACATGGGCTGAATTTAACATGCAAGTTCGATGAAGAAAGAAATTATAAAAAAAATGGTTTTTGGCTGTTTTTGCTTTAAAATCCTGGCTAGTTTGAACGAGCTGTGAGATAAAAATAAGATTTTGTTTATAAATTTTTTGTTTTGCAAGCAAAAGCGTAGAAAATTTTCAGCCATGTCCAGTATTGATGTCTGATGCATACCTTTTTAGTCAGTAGACGTTTAGTCTAGCCATAAGAACTTTGAGGACACTCATAAATAATCATTAAACATTAAAATGATTTCATAAAACAGTTTTTTCGTTTAAAGAAAACTAGTCAGTAGGCAGTAAAGAGATTTGATAAGAAGCATTCCAAATTGAAAACAAAAGAGGAACAGAAACAGTTGACACAAAGAAGTAATGACTCGTAAGATGGATTTACAGTATTAAAGATACGCAATATTATTGACTCATGTCCAAGCCATCGTCGAATTTAAACCAATAATGATGTCTATGAATTATTATCATCGAGGGCTATTTTCATGGAACATCAAACGAGTACTGTCGGAGCTGTATTGTCCAGAGAATTCCCCAGTGCTTGTATAAGGCCCCATTTGAATCGAATACAAGTCATTTGAGGTGAGTGGAACAGTATAAAGATCTGATACTTCACTTTGATTATTCATTAGCCCAACATTTTCTTCCTGCGCAGAGTGATTAGCCCATGGATGTTTAGTGAATTTCCTTAAACCTTCAAGTTCCATTGCCACTTCTTTCATTGTAGGTCTATCTTCACCATTCAAGTACAAACATCTCCTTACAAGTTCAGCAATGGATTGGAGTTGCTCTAAAGTTCCTTCCCTCAAAACCCGAGGCTCAAGAATTGAAAACAGACGCTTTTCTTTCATGGACATGATGAAATGTGTTGCAAGATTTTTTTCTTCTTGGCTTCTTTGAATATCAAGGGGTTTTTTCCCTGTCAAAAGTTCTGCAAGAACCACCCCAAAGCTATAAACGTCGCTTTTTTCTGTCAATTGACTCGTGTGAAAGTACTCGGGATCAAGATATCCAAGTGTCCCTTGGACTAACGTTGTCACTTCAGTTTGATCCAAAGAGATTAGTCTTGAAGCTCCAAAATCTGAAATTTTTGTAGTGTAATGTTCGTCTAATAATATGTTGGCAGACTTGACATCTCTGTGAATAACAGGCTTAGATGCTGCTGAATGAAGATATGAAAGTGCACCAGCGGCTTCTGAGGCTATTCTCAAACGATTCTCCAACGATAACCAAGTCATTGCACAATTACTAATGTGCTGGAAAAGAGTTCCATTCGAAACGTACTCATAAACTAACAAAGGAACTTCTGATTCCAAACAACATCCCAATAACTTGACCACATTCCGATGGTTAACTTGTGTAAGAATAACCATTTCATTGACGAATTGCTCAATCTGGCTCTGATCCATTACTCGGGACTTTTTGATGGCAACTACGCTTTTATCGGGTAGAATTCCTTTGTAGACAATACCATAACCACCACCTCCTAGAATTTGATCATCTGCATAGTTGTTCGTAGCTTTTTCAAGCTCCTCTGCGGTAAATATTTTCGTCCTTGATTCCATGTTGCTTTCAATTGAAGAGAGGTGTTGTTCGAGCAACAACCCACCATTTTGCTTAAAGAATTTCTCCCTCATTTTTATGAGTTTCCTTTTGTTGATGATAATATATAGCCAAGTTATTGGAATAAATAATGTCAAGAACCCAAATCCAATACCTGCACATTGAATTTGTAAGAAAGTTGAGATTGAAATTATAAATTAAATAAAAGAATAATTGTTGATACTAATGAAACTGTATTCTGTTCTGGTGTGCTAAACAATTTCAAGAAATAATAAGAATTACCTAAGGAATACTTGATTACAGGAAATTTGGAGTTATTAGCAATGCAACCACGTTTATCCTTAAAGCCATCCCCATAGTAGCCGTGTGGACAAGAACAGTTAAAACCTCCAGGTGTATTAATGCAAATCTCACAGTTGTTGTTTGGATCTGCGCACTCATCAATGTCTACCACCAAATAATGGAAAAAGTGATTACAAATGAAATGTCAATCACAAGATAAAAGTCAGTTCCTTAACAGTTGATACAAATTTTTTGTTCAAGAGATCTTCAGTTTTAGTAAAGTAATTCAACATGCGTCTACGGTAATTAAAAACAAACCTTCGCAGCCGGAACGGAGATAAGGATTTCCTTGGAAGCCTTTGTTACAGCTGCAACGATAACCTTCAAGACCATTGTTTGTATCAACACAGAAACTATTATTTCTACAAGCATAGTCCGAGGAAAATTGAGCTTCCTTACAAGTTCTATTACTGAGTGCCCAATCTAGAACAATGGGGACAGTTTCCCGGATCCTCTCACTGAAATTGGTATCCGAAAGATCTTCCTTGCCACGGAAGGTGAAACTCTCCTGCTCGCCGAGAAATGCATAGCCGCAGGGATTGAATGATACGATGCGAGTGTGATTATTAAAACTATTCAAGCTGCTATCGGAGTACTTCAAACTCTTTGGCACCGGTGTTTGGCAGCAACCAATGCCGGAACAATATCCGTCCAGTACAGCTTCGGCGCTGTTACACCTAGAAATACACCCACTAGTGAAATTCTCGCCGACCATGAAAGCGTAGTCATCGCACCCAATCATGGTGAATTTGTTGGATTCCGAGAAACTGAACGGTGTATCTATAATATTTGTCCACGCAGTGTTTTCGTCCACGACGTCGCCGGATTCATTATAGCACCTTTTCGCCACTATATTTGAAACGCGCATTTGATTATCAGAAATATCGTAAATCTGGATATTACCCCGTGCAATGAACGCCCGGGGAGGATTGAAGGCGGTGCTGCAGTTGACTTCAAACCACTCACCGATGGCACAGTCGCTTCCTATGCCGATGCCGAATGGGTATGGGACTGTCAGATTTCCGCATTGGCGTAGGCAGTTTGGCTTGGTGATGATGTCTCCTTTGGTAATGGTGGTGTTTGAGGCGGATGAAGAATTTGTGTTGACTGTAGCTGATATAAGCCAAAACAAACAAATACAGGTAACCCACATCAAAAATTTCTTCTCCATGTTTATGAGTAGCTGCAAATTAAGGATAAATATATATACACTCAATCTACCTTCACATGGGATGTGAGTAATATTGTAGTATGTAAGCCTCCGTATGTATACCATCGATATTAGATTAGCATTATTAAAAAAAAAAAAAAAAAGTCGAAGTCATTAATTCTTGAAAACCTTTTAGAATTAGTCTCTCTGAATACATCAAAAATAGGATTCGCATGAGCTGGTAATTTGCTTAGGTAAGGTAAGAAGCAGTCAGTTATTGAGACTTTCGATAATTTTTTAGCTGCAAATTTGTATTAATAAATATAAAAATAAATAATAGTTGGTTTAATTAATATATTTTATGTATTATTTGTGAATTTTTTTTCTTGTAATGACTGGTTCTAAGTATGACTTAGTTGTGTGATTTTGAAGTTAAAACCGACTGAAAACGATATGAAGGAATTATTAATTATTGATTAAAAAAGAATTGGTAATTAATTCACATGTTTAATTTGTCAACTCGTTTTCCACCTTTGTTTATCATATAAGAAGCAAATTTTGCAGTTTAAAATCTACCACCAAAGACATTGTCATAAAATCTTACTCTTGACATTTTCATAAAATGAGCTACTAGTAAATATTGGGAAAAGAAACTCAATAAAGCTATAAGTACATAAATTTTTTGACATAACTAAAATCGATATTGACGTGGTCAAATCTGAATGACTTGTTTTTTTTTATCGACTTTCTAATTGCATATCGAACAATCATTCGCCACAACTGTAATGAAGGAGCAAATCCTTTTGTTTATTATATTAAAGATTAATGATATTTTAGAATAATTCATACGGATTTGGATGACTTTTGTTGTTTAAATTGGCCAAATCCTCCCTAAAATAATTGAGCAGCAGAGGTTGACTTCCGTCGTGTATTGACGATTTTGAGCTTTTCTTTTTTGTTGTAGAATTTATAGACTCGATGAATATTTCATTCTTGTTTAGAAGTACTTGGGGGCGGTTAACTTTGTGTTTCAGTTTGTGTTTTGAATTTTGAATTTATTTTGAGTTTTGTGTTTTCAGTGTTCATTTTGAGATGGTTGAAAATGTATTTTTTTGGCATTTTGAAAACACCCAAAACGCGGTTTGAAAATTTTAATTTGATTATAACTAAAAACATCCAAAACGATTTGTCATTTTGAGTTTTCTTTGTCAATTTTTAACTTGTTTTCAAAAATGCGTTTTCGAAAATAGGAAAGAAAACACGTTTTTTTACTATTTTGGAAAATCGAAAATAGAAAACGGTTTGAAAACGGTAAAGAGAACACCCCTCTAATTTTTTAATGAATTGTCTAGTATTGTTTTCCTGAGAATTGTCAATTAATTGTGTTTGATTGATATAATTTTTCACGTGGAAAATATTTAAATTTTGAATATATTGGTGTTAGTTTGACTTTGTTTTTTATGAAAATTGTTCATTAAAGAGATTTTTTTTTTACAACTAATAATAAAATTTGTGTTCATTGTCCAAAAAAAAAAAAATAACCTTGAAATCATTTTCCCACCTAAATATTGGGAAGATGGTTTCCTTCATTTCCTTCAATTGGTGCACGTGTGTGTGGGTGGGGTGGCGGGGGGGGGGGGGATTAGTTTTTCATGATAAACAAAACCCATCAAATAACCATTTCCATGAAGGAAAAAAAAGGGCTATCAAACATATCCTTACAGTTTTGGCTCAATATATTAATAATGATTTGGCAATATTTTGTCAAGTGAAAATTGTTTTGGAATGCTATTTTGGAATCCTATTTTCACTTTGTGTGATGGATGCATTAGTTGGAAGTCACAATTACAAAAATTAGTTGTCTTATCCTTAACTGAATCTTAATATATTTATGCATGTGATGTTGTGAAAGAAAGTATGTGGCTAAGTGGTTTGTTAAATGCAATTGACTTTGATGATGATTCTGTTATGATATATACTGATAACCAAAGTGTTATTCATTTTAGTAAAAATCATGTTTATCATGATAGAACAAAACATATAGACATTAAATTTCATTTTGTAAGAAACATGGTTAAAATGGTTTGATCAGTTTAGTTAAAATTCCAACATAATACAATCCTTCAGATTTGGGGATTAAGGTACTACCTTTAAATAAATTTAAAAATTGCTTGAAGATTCTGAATAACACTTGATGTGATAACTAGAACTTCAAGTAATGTTAATTGAATAGAGTTGAACTAATTTTTGTTTTTCTTTTTGCAGGTTTTTTGAGCAAATGAAGCAAAGTAAGAATAGCAAAATTCTAGATCCATTAATTGAGCCAAAGTATAGCTCAGCAAGGTCGAGATTGTTAATTTTATTGGGCCGCCTCACTGTACTTTAGATTGGGCCTTCTTATTTGCTGGTTGGACTGTTAAGTGAAACTAGTTGTGGCCTCAATGAATTAATGTTATCAGTTGTACATGTGATCAATCCTCTGCCTTGGATGCCAACTATTCATATTACTTGGGTTGACTTTGCTTTTGGGTTATGACATTTGAGAGTATTCCATTCTCTCTTTGTCTCTTTGTTTTCCCTTTTCTTTGAGTGAAGTTTAGGGTTTCTTTCATGGTTCTATAATCATAATCAATCTTAGTGTTTTCTTCAATCATGTTCTTTGTGAAGTCTGTATAGTGCATATAGATTAAGGGTTGTTTTCTATGATTGCAATTCTGGTTTTTTAAGGCGAGATTAATTGAAGAAATCTTTGGTTTCTTCGAACATTTTGTACTGATTCTTGTTTGATACTTAGTGGATTTAGAGCTATATCATTTGTGAATGTTCAACGGGTGATTAGGTCTTTGTGACTGAACATACTGGTCCTACGGGGTGAAAAATTGTGTGTTCAGTGTTCATCTTATGTTTTCGCAAATTATTTTGTGGTTTGTGAAATTCGATCCTTTTAGTATTGTTGATTTGGGGCATTACAGTGATGATGTCTCCTTTGGTAATGGTGGTGTTTGAGGCGGATGAAGAATTTGTGTTGGCTGGAGCTGATATAAGCCAAAACAAACAAATACAGGTAACCCACATCAAAAATTTCTTCTCCGTGTTTATGAGTGGCTGCATTAATGGAAGCAAATTAAGGATAAATACACTCAATCTGCATGTTCTTCAAAGACCTAAATGAGACGACAAGTCTACTGACTAGTTTTGCGTAATATTTATTCATCGACTCCTGGAGTGAACCTTGCAAAAGAAATTTATCCCCTATTTCGAGAAACTTACTGGTATCTTCATAAACGTGTGATCAAATTCTATTTTCATTCACACACAGTGGTAATTGTCTTTCAAAAGGCTTTTGTTAATCATACTTAAATATTAGTATGTAAGCCTCCGTATGTATACAATTTATAAAATTAAGTCAAGTCAAACATTTATTTCAACAACACATTCATAATTACAATTTAGCCCCTATTTGAGCCAAATTATTCCAAAAATGAGAATCTATAAGTCGACCGTTATACAGTAAAGGGACCCCACTTTGGCAGCAATTTTTGCCTTTGTTGACAACAAAAAAATAGTGAAAAGACATTAAGGTCCCTAACTTGTTTTACACATTATTTCATAACAAGGAAAATTTTGACATTTCATTTTCCAAAAGACGGATGCCTCTTTTTTATCAAATCTTGCGGCTACAATACTGTTTATTCTACTGTTGCAACGGTCTCATTTTGCATTAAAATGAGAAATTAATGTGCATCAAACAGATGCTTATTAAATTTCATATATTTTCAGACTCATTACTATTAATCTTATTATTTCTATTTATAAATTATTTATACATTTGTCAAACAGGAATGTAAATGATGATAAAAAGAAAATGAAAGAAAAATTAGGGTCCTTTTGATTGTAAAGGTGGAAATAAAATATTTTACAGGGAATTGATTTGCCTAAAAATTATTTTATTGGGAATTGTAATTAATTGTGTTTGATTTGTATAATTTTTCATGAAAAATGTTGAAAATTTGGTGTCCATTGACTTCGTTTTTTATGTAAATTGTCCATTAAAGTGATAATTTTTTCTACCATTGGATTTCGAATTTGTTCCAAAAAAAATTACTATACTGAATACCATTCGTTTGACTTTATTTTGTATGGAAATTGTCAATAAAAGTGATAAATTTTTTTACCATTATGTCTAGAATTTTTTCCAATTGTAAAAAAAAATAAAATAAAAATTGGGAAATTTTTTTCCAACCAAAATATCAAAAATTTATTTTCCTCAAAAAGGTGAAAAATAAGGAAAGGTGGGAAAAAATTAGGGAAAAATTTTATCAATAAAACACTACAAAAATTAAAAAAATGAAAAAAATAAGGTGTATCAAACCCACAGTAATATTGTTCAGCACAAGTGGTGATTAGCAGCAGACAGTCACCATCGATATTAGATTAGCATTATTAAAAAAAGTCGAAGTCATTGCTAATCCACACTTTCCAAACTGCACGCTATTGACAAGTTGACGCGGTAAATGAATGAGAATATATTCGTACGGATTTGGATGACTTTTGCTGTTCAACGTACCCCGCGGGGCTGTGGAATTGGCCAAATCCTCCCTAAAATAATTGACCAGCCTAGGTTGACTTCTGTCGTGTATTGACGATTTTGAGCTTTTCTTTTTTCCTTGTAGAATTTATAGACTCGATGAAGATTTCATTCTCGTTTAGAAGTAGTTAATTTTTTAACGTTTTTATTAGCAAAAAATATAAAATTATACAAAGAAACACTCCATTTGATGTGTACTAGTTAAAAAACAAATGATTTTATAGTAACATTGTGAAATTTTTTGAGTTGGAATTTCTATATATAATAGTGTAAGTAAAAGTTGTGATTATAATAATTAATATTGTGATCGGAAATAAACAGTGATATATCATTCCATGTTGTATTACATGATTTTCAAGAACTATATTTATGCTACGACGGTTTCCATTTGATGTATTGTTGTTGTGAAATATGTTTGATGCTTGACCTACACTCAAATGAATAGCTACCGTTAATGATATTTGTTCACTTAATTTGAGCAATAAACGTGAAATTACTATTTGATGATGATAATACTGATGGTAACTTAAATTCAATGAATTACTGTTGATGATTGGCAAACATTAAATGGTAAGGTTAAGAATCAAACTCTACAAAATCATTAGGATAAAATTTATGAGAAACATGAATTATAGATGGACTACCAACCATTTAAATAAAATCCCATAAATAGGTTTGGAGGCCAATCATATATGAATTAAAAGCCAATTACTTCGCCAAAGTTTCTTGATTACCTTTTTGCAAAGAGGCTAATTTCCTCGCATTTTACCAAACAAATATAATTAACACATAATTAAGTTATAATTCATTCAAATCACTAATAAACACTTCAATTTAATGGCCTAGATAAGTGTATCACGTCCATTTCATTGAAGATACGGTACTAGAAAGAAGTTTGAAGATCAGTTATGTGCATCACACGATCAAGTTGCTCACTTTTTTACTAAAGCCTTGTCCCATACAAGATTTGGTTACCTTAGACTATAGAGACAAGGTTGGAGTCATAAAGAAACCACTCTCGCGTTTGAAGGGGGGTGTTGAAATCTCAAATTCTAACTAGCTAGTAGTAATAGCAGAACTTTCCAACTTCCAAGTTCATGAGAGTGAGTCCGAGCCTCATTTTGTGAGGGTTTGATTGTTAGTTTCCTTCGAATGAAAGGAAAAAAGAGAAAAATGTTCAATTTACTCATTAAGTAGGCTAGATAGTAAATTACAGTTGGTTAACATTAAAATTAGGGACCAGCAAAAAATCTGATCAAGAATGGAACCAAATGGATGAGATACATTAGTTCGTTCTCACGCTCCTGAATTGATTGAAGTGGAACTATGAATCTATGTCTCAACCTGCCTCTTCGAGATTTGACTGGATCTCATTGAATTTAATATGCAAGTTCAGTGAAAAAGGAAAAAAAAAAGGTTTTTTGGGCTGTTTTTGCTTTAAAATCCTTGGCTAGTTCGGACGAGCTGTAAGATAAAAGTAAGGTTTTGTTTTGCAAATGCGTAGAAAATTTTCAGCCTTGTCCAGTACTGATGTCTGATGCATACCTTTTTAGTCAGTAGACGTTTAGTCTAGCCATAAGAACTTAGAGGACACTCATAAATAATCATTAAACATTAAAATGATTTCATAAAACAGTTTTTTCGTTTAAAGAAAACTAGTCAGTAGACAGTAAAGAGATTTGATAAGAAGCATTCCAAATTGAAAACAAAAGAGGAACAGAAACAGTTGAAACAAAGAAGTGATGACTGGTAAGATGGATTGTACAGTATTAAAGAAACGCAATATTATTGACTCATGTCCAAGCCATCGTCGAATTTAAACCAAGAATGATGTCTATGAATTATTATCATCGAGGGCTATTTTCATGGAACATCAAACGAGTACTGTCGGAGCTGTATTGTCCAGAGAATTCCCCAGTGCTTGTAAAAGGCCCCATTTGAATCGAATACAAGTCATTTGAGGTGAGTGGAACAGTATAAAGATCGGATACTTCACTTTGATTATTCATTAGCCCAACATTTTCTTCCTGCGCAGACTGATTAGCCCATGGATGTTTAGTAAATTTCCTTAAACCTTCAAGTTCCATTGCCACTTCTTTCATTGTAGGTCTATCTTCACCATTCAAGTACAAACATCTCCTTACAAGTTCAGCAATGGATTGGAGTTGCTCTAAAGTTCCTTCCCTCAAAACCCGAGGCTCAAGAATTGAAAACAGACGCTTTTCTTTCATGGACATGATGAAATGTGTAGCAAGATTTTTTTCTTCTTGGCTTCTCTGAATATCAAGGGGTTTTTTCCCTGTCAAAAGTTCTGCAAGAACTACCCCGAAGCTGTAAACGTCACTTTTTTCTGTCAATTGGCTCGTGTGGAAGTACTCAGGATCAAGATATCCGAGTGTCCCTTGGACTAGTGTTGTCACTTCAGTTTGATCCAATGAGATTAATCTTGACGCTCCAAAATCTGATATTTTTGCAGTGTAATATTCGTCTAATAATATGTTGGCGGACTTGACATCTCTGTGAATTACAGGCTTAGAGGCTGCTGAATGAAGATACGAAAGTGCACCGGCAGCTTCTGAGGCTATTCTCAAACGATTTTCCCACGATAACCAAGTCATTGCACCCTTGCTACTGATGTGCTGGAAAAGAGTTCCATTTGAAACGTACTCGTAAACTAACAAAGGTACTTCTGACTCCAAACAACATCCTAATAACTTCACCACATTCCGATGGTTAACTTCCGTAAGAATAATCATTTCATTAACGAACTGCTCAATCTGACTCTGATCCATAACTCGGGACTTTTTTATGGCAACTATGCGTTTATCAGGTAGAATTCCTTTATAGACAATACCATAACCGCCTCGTCCAAGAATTCGATCATCGGAGTAATTGTTAGTAGCTTTTTCCAGCTCCTCTGCTGTAAATATTTTGGTCCTTGATTCCATGTTTCCTTCATTTGAAGAGATTTGTTGTTTGAGTAACAAACCACCATTTTGCTGAAAGAATTTCTCCCTCAGTTTTATAAGCTTCCTTTTCTTGAGGCTAAAATATAGCCAAGTTACTGCAATAACTAGTGACAAGAACCCAAATCCTATACCTGCACATGGTATTTGTATGAAAGTTAAAACGGTAATCATTGGTACAAAAAAATCTGTATTCTATTCTCAAGTACTAATTAATTAATATAGGAATTACCTAAAGAAACCTTAATTACAGGAAACTCGGAGTTATTGGCAATGCAACCACGTCCATCCTTTCTGCCATCGCCATAGTACCCGTGTGGACAAGAACAGTTAAACCCTCCGGGTTTGTTAATGCAATTCTTTTCACAGTTGTTGCTGTTTGGATCTGCACATTCATCAATATCTGCAAAATTATGGGAAAAATGAAATGAAGAACCCAATTATAATTTTATTTATTATTTTATTTTTTTGTGCATTTAATAGGACTTCGACGCCCTTGAAGATGCATTCGTGAACTTAAGTTCTTAGACGAACAAACCTTGGCAGCCTGGATTGAGATAAGGATTGCCTTCATAACCTTTATTACAGCTGCAACGATAGCCTCCAATACCATTGTCTGCATCAACACAGAAACTGTTCTCTTTACAAGCATAGTCCAATGAAATTTGAGCTTCTTTACAAGTCAAATTTCCAATCCCCCAGTCCAGCACTAAAGGCACAGTTTCCATTACCCTCTCCATGAAAGTGGGATCGGATAAATCTGCCACGCCGCTGAAGGTAAAACTCTCCTCCTCGCCGAGAAATGCATAGCTGCAGGGATCAAACGATGCGACAGTAGTGTGATTTTTCAGACTACTGAGGCTGGTGATGTAGTATTGCAAACCCTTTGGTGCCGGCGTTTGGCAGCAGCCGATGCCGGAACAGTACCCGTCGATCACATCTTTGGCGTTGGAACAGAGAGAAACGCACCCACTTGTGAAATTCCCACCCGGGCCGGTCATTAATGCCAAATCGTCGCAGCCAATGACGGTGAATTTGTTTAATTCTGAGTAACTGAACGGCGTCCCAATGATATTCGATGATGCCGTGTTTTCATGGACGATGGCGCCGGATTTATCATAGCATTTCTTCGCCACCACATTGGAAACGCGCATTTGGCTATCGGAAATATCATAAATCTGAATTGTGCCGATGAAGGCCCTGGGAGGATTGAAAGCGGTGCTGCAGTTGAGTTCGAACCAGTCACCAATAGCGCAGCCGCTTCCTATGCCGACGCCGAATGGGTATGGGACTGTCAGATTACCACATTGGCGTGGGCAGCCTGGCTTGGTGATGGTGGCGCCTTTGGTGATGGTGGATATTATGGTGGTGTTTGCGGCGTCAGCGCCAGCTGTTGAAGAATTTGTGATGGCAGCGGCAGACATAAGCCCAAAGAAGAAAATCCAGGCAACCCACTGGAGAAAATACTTCAGCTTGGTTATCAATGGCAGGGCCATTAATATTATACACAATTTCACTCACTAGGCGGAGGGGATGCGTGTTTATATATATACACATCATGCCTGCTTGCTAAAATGATGTTCTAGAAGATTTATAAAATCTCTTAGTTGACTTTCTATATCATCCTCGAAAAGTTGAATTATTTTATAAATAGATATCTAAACCTTTCTTTGACTACCATTATTTGAAATTGTTTAATCAACTTATTTATTTTTAACTATACATTCACTCGATAAAATATTTACACATAAACTCAAATTCTCCTACTTTTTAGTCATGTATTCTCCTAAAATTTACTATTCAAAATATAATTTTTTTTTTCAAACAATGATTGTTAAATAGGAGCTAAATAACATATATGGTAAAAATGTTTCTCCTTATTAATTAATTCTTTTATATTTCTTTATTCAAGATTGTCTTCTTTGTTCAACGAGTGGGCTCCAACTCGAGATTGGACGTTGAGTGTGTGCGTGATTGTCTTCTTCGATCAACAAGTGGGCTCAAACTCGAGATTGGACGTCAAGCGTGCGTGTGTGCGTCACCAACTTCGTGGCTCTCTTACATCAAGCCATAAGCTATGTTGGTGATCAAGGCGAAAGTTTAATTTTCTTATTTCAATGTTATAGAAAGATTTTATTTTTTATTTTTTATTTTTTGTTGAGATTGAAATCTAAAATTTAAAGAAACTCATAATTTCTAAGCTGAATGTAACAATTTGTAATATTAATAATTTTTTGATTAAAAAAAAAAAGGAAGGAGAAGAAGGAACGTGAAACGTATCAAGTAGCAGCCTAAAAAACTTATATGGTCAACTATCGTAGTAGGTAATACATATTATATAAAAATAATATTTATATTTGAGTTTTTATGTAACAAATAAGAAGAGAATAAAGGAGAAATGAAAGCAAGTAGAAATTCTTGCTCACTCATTACCAATAATTACACAGTATTGACGAGTTGACGTTATCAATGCAGCAATGTTAGAATATATGTGTTGGTTGACCTTTTTGTGTGGTTGACGACGACTTTGAGCACATGCCGGGTTCCCCATTTTTGGTTGTTTCTGGTGGAGAAGTACGGCCATGGATCATTGACGGAGCCGACATCCTTTTGATGGAAAATGGTGAATAGATACGAAGCTTGCATCTAACCAATAATTTCATTCAACACGATACATTATTATAAAGAAATGTCACACTATCTTTATATAAAAATATTGGGAAATATAAAAGAATTTCTATATCGTTTTGACTTTGAAGTTTTTGTAGTTAAAGGCGTTCTATATCGTTTATTTATTTATAATGGCATGCTTGGAATTTCTTTTCTAGTTTTCTTTACTGAGATTGAACTTAGCTCATGTTTGGTGTAATTTAAAAAGTTGATTAACATCTAGCATTCGTTTGCCTCTCATTCTTTCATCTTTTTTATATATATTTATTTTTAATCACACATTCACACAATAAAATATTCTACACATAAACACGAAACATTTTCATACTTTTTAATCGCACATTTTCAAAAAAATCACTATTTAAAATATATTTTTCCAAAAAAAAAAGCCACCAAACAGGAGCTTAAGTTTAAATCAACAATTAGTTTTAACCACACATTTTATAGGATCCACAATTTTTCAATTATACACTCCGTCAAATTTTATCAAAATATACTAAATCTAAACCAAACGGGAGCTTATTATGTTTTTGTTATATTTTACGAAAAGTATGTAATTTATTATTTTCAAAAAAGACGTTACGCAAATTATAAATAAAATGTTATATACATGAGGTTTTGTGTAAATTTCCTGTTTGGAAAATGATTATCACGTTATGTGAGGAATTTTGCGTGCTTACTTTCGTCTATTTTTCTTCGTTGGCAATCTCAAAATTAGATTAAGTATTCGTTTTGGAGTAATTTGAAGAGAAATTCAGCCTCTGATTGATTTAGCTAAAAATTAGAATTTTAGTGGATTTTAATAAAATTTGATGAAATTTATGGCTACAAATTATGAATCACATGATATACATACTTAATTTTGCTAATTTGATTTGATTGAAATATTGTCCACTTTATTTTATCTTGGCCAACAAGGTCAAATACTGCTTGCTTTCAACTTTAGTCTCTTTTCAATTGGGACAAGTTCATTGAATATCTTTCTCATGCGAGTATTTCTTAGAAGTCTAGTGGTGGGAAGACTTTGAGTTTTTGTTTGAAAATTGTTAAAATTAGGGTGTGATCCGAATTCTACTTTGAAGATAATTGAGAATTCTAATTAAAGCCAACTTACGAAGAAATCATTTTGGAATGCTACTTTGAAATCTTATTTGAAGTCTATGTAGCAAATTTCGATTGAAGTTCTATTTGTAAGTCCGGTTGGGAGTTAAGAATTTGTGTTTGACTTGATAGGTCAAGATATGGACCAAGAAGTTTTTAGGGAACAAAAGAGTCAAGGAAATCGAATTTAACCCGAGACATAGTGCCCAACACCAACAAACAGTCGATCGTCTTGTGCTCGAGCGGTGGGCTTATTCGGGTCCGGTCTGGTTTTGCATTTTAACTTTTTTAGCATTCTATTTTATCCATAACTCTAATTTTGAGGCCTGAAAAGTTCCTTATATATATATATTTAGCATTTAATTATATTTTAGATTAAATTAGACAAATTAAAACATAAAACCATTGTATTCTTTCTCCATATTTTATTGAAATCTTCGCTCATATACCAATTATTTTATTTTTGAATTTGTGATCAATTACTTCAAATTATATCATATTATTTTCTCATCTATTATCATAACAAATTGGTATCGAAATTATCCGATATTTTCTTTCTTGTTTATAACGAATTGGTATTAGAGCCAAAACTTTATTCAAATTGGGATTTTTTTTTATTTATTTAGGATGGGAACTATGAAGTATGATATTCCATTTTTGGATCACAGTACAAGATTTTCATTGTAGCAGGTAAAGATGCAAGCAATATTTGCTCGGCCACGATGTGTTGTTGAGAGAAACAACGTAGGGATCGGAATGCCTTATCACAAATTTATCTTCGTCTTTTGAATAACATTCTTTAATATCTTTTGAGGGAGAAGTATGTTGCTGCATTATAATTAAGATTGGAGCAATTGTGCATGACGAAAAGTCTTACTAACAAATTGCACTTGAAGGTACATTTCCTGAAGATCGCCTAGTTGTGTTTAAGGAAATCCTTGTTGATTTAGAGACCTTGGAGGTCAAATATGATAAAGAAGATTTTTGTTTGATTTTGTTGTGTTCATTGCCCACTTCATATATATCATTTAGAGACACAATTTTATATAATCATGATACTATCATCAGCGAAGATGTTTATGATGCTCTATATTCAAAGAATAAGATAAAGCATCTTGTTCAAATGGAGACTCATGGAGACGACTTTATTGTTGATGGTGATTCTAGAATGGGCAAATTATGGTCTACTTTCACAAATGAGATTTGTAATTATCGCAAGAGGAAGAGGCACTTGATTAAGGATTGCTATAAATTGCAGAATAAAGAAAATTTGGTTGCAACTAATCAGAAGGGAAAACAATTAGATACTTCGGGTGAAGCCAATGTTGAAGAAGTGTTTCACAATGATGGAGATCTTTAGGTGATTTCTAATGGCGATTCTAAATTTAAAGAGGATTAGATTCTTGATACAACTTACCCTTTCATATGTGTCCTAATCGAGATTTGTTTACAACATATGAAGAAGTTTTCAAAGGTGTTGTAACCGATAATAATACACTTTGTAGAATAGTATAGGAAGGGTCAAAATTAAGTTGATTTGATGAAAGTACTAAAACACTTGATGTAGTACGACATGTTCCCTATTTGAAGAAAAATATTATTTCCTTAAGTATTCTTAACTTGAAAGGGTACAAATTCATTGGCAAATGTGGAGTTCTAAAGGTTTCTAGGGGTGCTCATATTGTGTTGCAGTGATGGAAAAAGTCTTAATTACATTTCTTACAAAGTTCTATAGAATCTTTAATGTATCAACATAGTTTAAGGACTCAGGTGGATTTTGAATTTGGTTCAGTACTGTTAAAGTTTTGTTTGGGGTCTATTTTGATGAACACGTATAAGTCAAGTTCGAAATGGATAATTCTAATTTGCCAGCATTACCAACGGTGCCATTGTATTCAATTTCTAGAAACAGACCCGTTTTTTAGAATGTGCCTTTACATAAGTACAAAGATGTTGATTTAGTGAATTCTGCTTCGTTCGTAGTTGAAAGTGATGATTCTAACAAAGATCCTTTAGTTGAAGCTTTTCATGGTGATTTGAGTGCAGAGCTTGTTTCAGTCTTGTTTGGTTATTGTTAACCACGTTTGATTTTGTTGCTCGTGATTCGAGCAACTTTGATGTCCAAGAGTGCTTTTGGAATTTTGATTACTCAGGTTTTTGAGTTTGTACCCATTTCGATTTTGTGGTAGAGGTGGAGAATATTTCCAAGTTGAAAATTTTGATGAAAAAGTTCGTTTGTGTTTTTTGTTGAAAAATTGAAGTTCATTTACTTTAGTGGAAAATATTTGAAGTATACTCATTGCAGTGGAATTTGTGTCAAGTGGAGTTGTTAGAATTAGGGTGTGACCTCGAATTCTACTTTGAAGATAATTGAGAATTTTACTTAAAGTCGACTCAAAAAGAAATCTTTTTGAAATGTTATTTTGGAATCATATTCGAAGTACATTTGGTAAATACTAGTTGAAGTTCTATTTGAAAGCACAATTGAGAGTTAAGAATTTGTGTTAGATTTGAAGATCTCAAGATATGAACAAGGAAGTTTTTGGGACCATGAGATGGCCAATCACCTAGCGCTCGAGTGACGGGCTTTTCCAGGTCCAGTTTGGTTTCACATTTTTTAACACATTTTAGCATTCTATTTAATCTGACTCTAATTTTGGAGCCTGAAACATCCCTTGTATATATATATTTAGTTTTTCATTATATTTTTTATTAAGTTGGACAAATTGAAAACACAAAATTATTGTACTATTTCTTCATATTTTATTGAAATCTCAATTCCCCAGTCAATTGTTTTATTCTTGAGTTTGTGATCAATTATTTCATATTGTGTCATATTATTTTCTCGCTTATTATCACAACAAATTGGTATCGGAATTTTCCGGTATTTTCTTTGCTATTTATAACAAGAACTGTAAATGATTTGGTTATGCATTACTATCAAAACATACATATAAAGTGGATTACAATTAGTTCAAGCATTACTATCAAACCATACATAAAAGTGGATTACAATTAGTTTTAATATTTCACTTTTAAATAGACTTGTTTAGAATAAAGTATTAACCTGAAATGGAAAACAAAGAATAAATGAAATTGTCACCTTGAAGTTTAACAAGAAACAAACGCGTCAAATTACAATGTTGAAGCATAGTTATATTGTTATTATATTTATGAAGACTTTTATACCCTCTATAATATCAAAATATATAAAGAATTGGACTTGTACCCTTCAAAATAATACATTTTATATAAAATTTGTGAACTCAAACCAAACTGCATTACTCATGGATCGCGAAACCTTCCTATCAAGGCATATGGGAAAGTTTCTAATTGTATTTTACTTTTTATAGAAACGTTTATTGCGAAAGTCATTTTCAGTTATTTCCCTCAAAAAACTACCTTTCAAAAGATAATCTAAATATAGTCTAAAGCACATTTCTTTTACAATGGGCTGGTTGGCATACATACAGTGGCGGAGCCAGCATCTGGCAAGGGGGTGCAGCTGCCCGTGCTGGCTCATCCAAAATTTACAGTTGCCGTTTGGAGCCAGGGGGAAACTTGAAGGACAAGACTTTTCATCGGGAGTAAGTTGCAATGCTGACTTCAGCGTTTGGAAGATGACGTAGATTGGGCATTTTTTTTAGATAGGGCTTTTCTTTAGGGGCTCTTGTTTTTATAAAAAGAAAAGAAAAATTTGGCCCAATCATCCTATTCACTGGATTTAGGCTGCTGGTTAATGGTTTGTATTATTTCAATTGCAAAATCAGAGAACAAACTGAGCAATTGCAATTTGCAAACCGCAAACCCTATCTCGGTCCCTCTTTCTCTCTACACACTCAACTCAGCCCTTGTCATGTGACCTGATGCCGGCAAGTCGTCGCCGACACCGAGCCTATCCACTCTCCGCTACTGTTGCTAACTTCATAACTCGTGAGCGATGGGCCTCCTGCCTCTCTTCTTCTTTTTTTTTTTTTTCTTTTTAAACTCTAGTTCATTTTTTATTTATCATTTATTATTAAAGAATATCTGATTAAAAAAAGAAAAATGTATTTTTTAAAAAATAGGGATCAAATTGTTGTAAAAATTATTTGATTTGTGTAATAAATTATCAACTATAAGAATGGATCAAATAATATAAATATAAGAATAAAGTTGGAAAAGCCAGCCTAAGAGAATCGCGATGAACATTGTCCTAAACTCGTGTGGCCTCCCCTATATGCGGGTACTTTCGATACTACACAGCTCCAAGATAAAACCCTTATAAATTGCAACCGATTCTCCTTTTATGGGCGTGGCCACAGAGAGAGATAGAACAAGTTCTTATCAATTTCCAAAAAGATAATATAAAATTACTAGAGAGCGTTTTTCAAATGTTTGTTTTTGTTGTGTGTAAAACTATGGAGATTCACCCCATTTTATAGTAGAAAATTCAACACTCACATAATGAAAATTAAGTCAAATTAAACATAAGTTATAAATATAATAATGATATTGAATCTGAAAATTAAAATCAAAAAGTGAAAAATTAAAACAAGAAACTAAAATTTAAAAGTTTTAAATTTATTTTTCAACAATCCCCCACAAATTTTAAACTTACAAAATAATTATATATATGTATATAGTGGCAATATTTTATTGTGTAATAGGTGTAAGTGTCTTTTGGAGTTGAACATCACTTAGTGATAACAATTTCCATTTGAGGTAGTCATAAAGAACTAAGCCTTGAATTAGGTCCATTTGGCCAAATTTCAATTGTTCCACACACAGTATCAATTTATGTTTAGTTTATAGCGAGTAGCGTTGTTAATGGTCATACGCTCTCTCTATGGAATAACCCCATCTCATAGCCATAACCTCATAACAACTCTTATATAGGTGAGTCCTCCAAAGATGCGTGTGAACCACACCTCGCGAGAATTCCCACCTCAGTGCTCATTTATGGTTGAACTCTTCCTAACATCACAATCATAACACTATCACCGTATGGATGAGCACAAATAAATTTTTTGGAACCGCTAGTATATGAACGTGCATAAAAATATATATTTGCAAAGTGCGTTGACAATCTTTTTAAGATATTAGATGGATATGCACGTTCACTCCTTGTAAGATTTGCCCATATATATCTAGGCTTGTAAAGTTTGAGATTTCATGCTTTGGAATGCGTTAGAACCTTGATTAGAATAACATTTTTACTTCTAATGATAATAGATAACTTTTACTCGCAATTTCTTTTTCTACCTTTTGCAAAATGTAATTACATAATCAGCCTTTTAATTAAAAAATCATTTTAGTTTAAAAATGAAATGAATTGACTCAATTCTTTTTATCAAAAAGGGTGGAAATAATTCAAACTTTATGCATTATTCAATGCCAAATAATATTTTGTCACAATATATAATTTTATAATTCAAACTAAATGTACGCGAGGATCAGTAAAATTCTCACTGACAAATCGAATCCGGCCAAACCCAGCATGCTTGTTCACTAAATTGAGCTTCTTTTTCTCTTCACAACCCGACCAATTTGGATGGGTTGTCTTAAAAATATAAGTTTGGGCAGTTTTTATTCTAAATAAAATTCCTATTACAATTTGGGCTCAATATATTAGTAATACTCTAGCAATATTTTGTTTAAGTGAAAATTATATGGACTAAGTATTTTTAAGATTGGAAAATTTCATAACTAAGAGGTTAAATTTCATTAATTTCAAATTTAAGAGATAAAGGTTTAAAATTTCAAATTTCAGATTTTTTTAAAAAATTATTTATAAATTATATAATTAAACATACATTTTATTAATTAAATATATTAAGGTCACAATTCCATATAATTTGATCACAAGTTCTGCATAATTGGTCACATATTATTAATTTGTCACAAATCATAAATTTTACATATCACAAATTATTTTACGGTCACAATTCAAAAATTTTATAAGTTACAATTTGTTCATCGGTCAAAAATAAAAATTGAAACGTCACAAATTATTTTACGGTCACAATTCAAAAAATTTATATGTCACAATTTGTTCATCGATCACAAATCAGAAATTTTATAAGTCACAAATTATTTTACGGTCACAAATTAGAAAATTTATAGGTCACAAATTATTTTACGGTCACAATTCAAAAATTTTATAAGTCATAATGTGTTCATCGGTCACAAATTAAAAAAAAATTACGCTACAACTTATTTATCGGTCACAAATCACAAATATTATAAGTCACAACTTAGTAGACAGTCACAAATTGTCAAATTATCGATCACAAATTAACAATTTTTTAAATCAAACATTATTTCTTGATCACGATTTATCTTTATGAATAGCTGAAGAGACAGAGATTTGTGAATAGCTTCTAGGGGACGTTATGTATGATCAGAAACATTAAAATCGTGACCAAAATTATACACTTGTGCACTAAGCAGCCGGACGAGACTGCACTGTCTCGTGGAGGTTGGGCTGTCGACGGAGAGGGAGGAGAGTGGAGAAGAGAGAATGGAGAGTGACGGTGAGAAGTGAGAGAGAAGTGACGATGAAAATTGTACAATTAATATTTAATATTTAAAATAAAATATGTGATTTTTGAAAAGTAAAATATTTAATCTGATTTTTAAAATTGAATCTTTAAGATTCTGGTTTTATGTAATTTCTACTTTTAAGATTTCAATTCATAATTAAGAGTTAATACTTTTTCTTTCAAAAATTAGATATAATTAACTCTCAAGATTAATAATATTATTATAAAAATTATTTTACACATCCACGTGATCATCAATAAAATTATATATAGTTTTTTACATATATATGTAAAATTAGTTTACATATATATTTTGCTTTATTCAAGCTAAATGTAAGTGTGTATTAGCAAAATTCTCATCATGACAAATCGAATCGGGCTAAGCCAAGTATGCTTGTTCAGTAAATTGGGCTTGTTTTTCTCTTCGAAACCCGACTAGTTTGGATGGATTGTCTAAAAAATATAAGTTTGGGTTATTTATTCTAGGGAAATTATAAAAAATCAGGTGTATAATTTACACCAATTCAAAAATGAGGTTAAAAATTTAATTATTCAAAAATCAGGTATTTTATTTTAAATATCAAACACTAAATCTATCCAAATCATAATCCTAATCCATCTCTGAACTCTCTCTCTCTCTCACTTCACCATTTCTTTTCACCCTCTCCATCGGTCACCGTTGTGCCTCCATCTGCTTCCCCTCTTCTCCCTTCTCCCTCCCCCTCCCCTTCCCCTTCCCCTCCTTAGCAGTGTCGAAGAGCAGCGCCTCGATGCTGCTGTGAATCGCAACAGTGATGCGAATCGCTGTTGCGATTCACAGCAGCAATCGCAGCAGTGCCTCGAAGCGCTGCTGCTGCGATTCACAGCAACATCGACGAGGCACTATTGTGGCTATAGTGGGTCGACTGTGTTGGTGTGTGGTCTGTGGGTGTTGGGTGAATCTGTTGTTAGCGTGGCAAAAATGGCGTTGGCAGTGGCTTTGTTGTTGGTAGTGTTGTAGTGGTGGTGGTGGGTAAGGGTGGCTGCAAGTGATTGTGGTGGTAGTATTGGAAACGGTGGTATGTGACCTAATTTTTTATGGTATGTGACGAAATATTTGGTAATCTGTGACTAGTTACTCAACTGTGACTAATAATATGTGACTCAAAAATAATATGTGACCAATCAATTTAAAAATCTGTGATCGACAAATAAATTGTGAAAAATCAATTTAATAATATGTGATCGATAAATAAATTGTGACCTATAAATTTTAATATGTGACCAACTAATTTTGAAATCTATAACCAACGAATTAATTGTGACGTATAAGATTTTTGAAATGTGACCGTCGGAATAATTGTCGAAATCGGAGCAGTCGTCGGAATGGTCATTGGAATAGTCGCCGAAATGATCGTCAGAGAAGAGTGGTGGTCGAAACGGTTGCCGAAATAGTCCCCGAAATGGTAGGGGTAGTGGAGGTGTGGTGAGTTAATTATATTATTTAATAATTAATTAATAAATAAATATCTGAATTTTGCATTTTGAAACTTGACACATGAAAAATGAATTGTGTCAAAGTTAACATATGACTTTGAACTCTTCCCATTATTCTAACCTGAATTCCTATTACTGTTTGGGCTCAATATATGAATAATACTTTGGCAATTTTTTTTAACTTAAAATTACAACGATTTCAATATATTCATTCATAATTAATAGTTACAAACTTTTTTTAAAATAAATTAGATAATTAAAATTCTCAATATTAATAATAATATTACAAAAATTATTTTACATATTCAACCCACTACCATTTACCCTCTTAAAATCTGATTAGCCTACGTTTGGTACACATTAAAATTTTCATTTTCATTTTTCTACTCATTTTCAACCACATTTTTTAATAAAATAATATTTTCCATCACATCAATAATTTTTCCTTCCTTTTCAACTACACATCTATTATTTCTCAATCTCTTATCTCTCTCCATGCAGCTGACTCCTCTATATCTCTCATTCTCTCTATATATTTCACCACTCTTCCTTCTTTTTAACTTCAACCATCGCCGCCCACTTTTCATCCTCTCCGCCTTCCACCAATGCGATGAGGCGCTCTTCCTCTCCCCTCATAACTAGACGTTACTACGAAGGGTGGGCGTAGGTTGGGTTGAGTCAGTTTTTGCCCCAACTCAACATTGTCGATTTGTTCGAAACACAATCTAATCGAACCTAACTCAATCATGTGCCGATCGGGTTGGGTCGGGTTGTTTGTTTCAAGACAAGTTGTCACGCAAAGATTAAAATCATTCAATTTTTGGATTTAAAGTAACATTAATATAGTCATCCAATACCAATAAACTTGAAAATTAAAATAGTACAATCCACTAAATATCCATCAAAATAATTAAACAAAACGGTTACACATTTCATTAAAACGAACCACGGTAGCACTTTAGTATCCTAGAAGCACAAAATTGAATTAAATACACATTATCAATCACTTGGAAGTTCAATGTCCAACTCTTTGAGAAGCCTCCCGACACATAGCTTAATGGTGCAAAGGACAAGAGTGGGGTAATCTCAACTGAGCTGGCAACCTAGTGTGATGGTTCGATTCCTGCCTCTAACAAGGTTTGGAATTGGACTCTTTGTGGGCATCAATACGGCAGCTCTTATACACTGGTTTGTTGAAGCACATCTCGCGATTTACCTCATCCACGATGCTCTAGGGGTGGGGGGGCCCTCAAGGTTGGGGTTCAACCTTTTTTAATGTCCAACTCCGTGAGAAGATCTTCTCCATAAGTTGCAGCATATGTTTCCCGAATCTTTGGAACATTTCTATGAGCCAGTAGACAGCGGCGAACCCAGGATTTCGAGTCAGCACGGGCGACCGTGAATTGTCAACAATAAAATATTAAGAGTCCTGTTTGATGCCATTTTTTTTTTGCAAAAAAAAAAAAGGCATTTTGGAATAATGATTTGATGGATAATGAATGATTAAAAATAAGAAAAAGTTTTGAATTTGCATGTAATATTATTTTAATGAAAAATGTGTGGTTGAAACTTGAAAGGAGAGAAAAATGTATTTTGAAAAAAAAAAAGTGGAATCAAACGAGGTCTATAATTTAAATATATCAATTATTTTGTTCAAACCGAACATATATAATTTTGTAGTAAAAATTAATAATATTCACCAAATGATATTGTGCCCAAATTTTGTATAATTCAAAGAAATAACGTGGTTCGAATTTTTACAATTGCATTAAAACGAATAATATATAACATAAATTATTCTTGTAAATCTAACATCAAATTTCAAGAGTGCCCCAACGGTCAGGTGACCAATATTTTATGGAGTGGTAATCGATTCGAATCCCACCTTTATTCCATTTAATTTTGGCAAAAATTGGAGAATTAAACATATTCACAATAAAACTGCTAGCAAAGGGATTCGAAACTAAGAGTCTAAGACCTATCACGCGAGCATTCACGCTTTAGCCAGCTGAGCTACAAGAAGTTTATGTAAATAAATGAACTTACCAGATATATAACCCAAGATGTTTATTCATTGTCAGAAAAAAAAAAAATGTTCCGGCGGATCCAGCCCGGGCGGCCGCCGGGGCTCGCCGGGTGCTGGATCCGCCACTGCCAGTAGATATTTATCACATCATAGCAAGAATGAAGCATATGAAAGTCTTATAGCATATGAAGCCATCACATAAAACAGGTTCCTACTACTCAATAAACGAATTGAAATTTCATGCCAAGGGAGGCAACTCTTGCAAAAGAAATTTCAATAAGAACGTGCCAACTAATCCATGCGTTTACTTTTCTGAAAATTGATTATAAATATACCTGGAAACTTTTTAATTCTTGTGCCCTTCATCGTCTTCATTCAATTTTGAGTTCATTGATTCTAGCTCTACAAGAACAAAAAACCAAAAAACAAAACAAAACAAAAAATTGATTCAGTTGACAACAACATACATAGAAATAAAGTCAAAATAACAAAATTTATGAATAAATACATATTACCTTCACCTAATTGGTTGTAATGCTCAACATCTTCCATGTGAAAACCATCTAAGTTTAGAGAAATTTTCACCCAATATTATGTGCATACCAAGGCCACCACCATTTTATGGCTTAATGAACTGCGAAAAAGGATCGGGATCCTTCCTTCAGTGCTAAAAGCATTTTTTGAAGCAACAATTGAAACTTAAATTGCTAACATGTCCTTAGCCAAATTGAACAAGACAACATACTTACTTTTGTTAATCTTCCACCAATCGAGAACATCAAAGTACTTGTTTTCTATGCTTTCACGAGCATCAAGCAAGTATCTTACCACATTATTTTTTTATTTCAGTACAATCTTTTAATTCTTGTTTTTTCATAAATTTAGAAAGGTGAGTATCACTCATAAAAGAAGAACTGCCTTTATTTGTTGGAAAAAAATGAAAAAACAAAAAAAAATGAAGAGATGGAAACAATCGGTAAAAGAAAAATGAAAAATACAATTTCACCACATACCTTGTAATCGACGGTGGCAACTAGGAAGTTAAAAGGAAGAGTGGAATATCGACGGTGGCGGACCGACGACGATTTGAAAGTTGATTCGGGAGACTGGAAGAGGTAGAGAGAGGGAGACGAGGAGAGCCGAAAGCAATAGAGAATGAGAGAAATGAAAAGTTGAAGTAATTAGGGTGTTGTATAAAATTCAGTACTTTTATAACTTATTATTTTTTAAAAAAAATAAGCAGGTTTTGTTGTGTGGTTTATATCGGGCTTGATGGGTTAACCCATAAATCGACCCGCTTAAATTAGCCACGAATCGAACCCACAAAAAAAAATTGGAAAAATCGAATTAACCCGGCCAGGTCGGTTCAGTTTGGTCGAGTTCATCGAGGGTCAGTCGGGTTTTGCCCACCCCTAATTGCTGGTGACGAAAGTTGCAAAGATCTGTTGCAGCGGTGATTTTTTTCATATATATGCGTGATTTGTTGAGATTACCTTCCACCACTATCGATGAAGCACTATCGATGAAGCACTCTTCATCTCTCATCACTTTCTAGACGCCACTGATAACGAAAGTCGCAGAGATCTCTTTGAAGCCGTGATTTTTTCTCATATATATGCGTGATCTATTCAGATGGTGTGGTGATGAGGTGGTGTCGTGGTTGCTGTGGTGGTGTTGTGGTTGATGAGGTGGTGATGTTAGTGGTCTAGTGAGGCGATAGTTGCAATGGTGTTGTAGTGGTGATGCGGTTGTTGTGGCGGGTTCAGATGGTGTATGGTGGTGTTGTGGTTGTTATGGTGGTGATGTTGGTAATCTAGTGTGACGGTGGTGATGTTAGTGGTGGACATGAGTGCATCAGTCATGGATGAGATGAGACTGGATGTTGTGGGGTGTTTGTGACTAAATATTTGATTGATTGTGACCAGTTATTTGGTTGATTGTGACAAATAAATAATATGTAATCTAAAATATGTAATTGCGACTCACAATTTAATAAATTGAGATCATAAATATTCAGTTATTTTTTTATTTTATTTTTTTGGATTCTTACATTTCCGTTATTGTACTTATTAAATATTTATTTAACATGGTTTAATGCTATTTAAGATAAATAAATAATCGTATTTTTGAACCTGAATGGGTCAATAAATTGACTTAGGTGATTTTAGGTTTTTCTTTCCCCCCCATTATATCAGATCCTCAATACAGTACTAGTAGGATATTGGCTAGACTAAAAAATAGGAAATAGAAATTGAAGAATGAAGGTATTAACAGGGGCGGAGGCAGGGGGGGTCCTGGGGGGACCCGGACCCCCCCCACCCCCCAAAAAAAAAAAAAAAAAAATTTGACAATTTTTTTTTTTTTATTACCATTTTGTATTGGTATTAGTGTTAAAAGTAATTATCGGATATGTTCTCAAATATGGTTCTGAAAATGGATGATAACATTGGATGAGAAAGATGACATTTGAAATTAAAAACTTCAACCAATATGTTTTAATTTAAGAAATTATAGAGAAAAAAATATTTATTTATGAATCCTAATAGTCGAAAATATTAGCTAGTTCTCATGTCTAACAGTTCCACTACGAGTTAATATTTACAACAAATGAATGACACTTCTAAAGATTATTAATTTTTCTCTCAGTTTCACTTTCTATTTAGGGTAATAGATCTCCAAAGTCCAAAGAACAGTAAACCAACCAAGTATAAGGACGAAATTTATTTCCTCTTAAGTTTTCACATCATGATCTTTCACACTCAACTACAGTTATACAATGAAAAACACCTCTTTAAAAAATGAGCACTTGTAAAACCAATTATTTACTTAAGTAAATGCTATGAAACATAGAAAATACATTAGAAGTGCAAGGCAACAAGGAAGAAACCCGAAAAAATTTCTTGGGCGCTGCCCCCGAACCCCCGTGAGCCCCCACTCCTTCAACTCTGGGACCCCCCTATTTCAAGAGGCTGGCTCCGCCCCTGAAGGTATATGACCGTAAATTCCCTTAAAAATATATTTCTTCATGTATTTTATGCTATCGAGTTTTTATTAATTTTTGTCTATTAACACTTCTTTCAATATTCTATCGTTTTACATTTTATGACCAAATATGAAACTTGAGAGCTCAAAAAATTGAAATATAACTTGCTTGAAAAATTCAAATTCCATTTTCAACATAATTGAAGAGAGAGAAGAATGTAGAAATCAATTATTTTTGAATTGTTTGGGACGCCGAAATAATTTTTTTGAATAACCTATTTTTGTTTATAGAAAAATCTCTGTCTTTCTTGAATTGGTACACCGTTGGGTAATGAGTCAATGTGTACAGTTAGAAAGTTATTTCAAATTTAGGTTATCTTGATATTCAGATCACACTCTTCTATGATTGTCCACAACCATTCGGTGTGCACCCACTGCATTTAGGGTGGCAATTGGGCCGAGCGGCTCATCGACTCGACTCGTACTGTTCATGCCAACGAGCTCGAGCACGAGCTGCTCGCCGAGCACGAGCCGCTTGGCTCGTAGCTCGTTTATATTTATAAAAAAAATAAAGTTCAGTTACCATAACGGTCACTGAACGAAATTCAGTTATCGTTTGGTCTTTTTTTTTCAACTTCACATACATTTTGTTCCTCTATAAATACTCACTATAATCAACCATTTTTTCCACCAATATCAATCTCTCATTATTTACTATACAATACTCTCTACAATTTACATTCTTCATTTATCAATTATCAACAATATCATTTTCATTCATTCTATAATCATATTCTACTTTTTTTTTATATTATTTCTTACTATTTTACAATTATGTTCGACAACTACTACATAATTTTCATTCACCTCTCAATTCTGCATTTCTAAATTCAATTTTTATTATTCATAATAAATGGATTCACGATCATTTGTTGAAAACTTGTTCAGTATGGAGAACGAAACACAAACAACTGTCCAAAATCAATTTGGGAATGAATTCTCCGGTTTCAATGAATTACCAATCCCTGAAAATATTGAAGATTTCGACATTCGTGATAGTCGTCCAATTGATTTGGATGACGTTGATGTTGCAGCTAGTGTTCCAATTGATTTGGAACGAGATGAAGAACTGACATTAAATATTCTTGATGCAGGCGGGAAGAAAAAGAGGAAGAAGCAGGCAAAATGTTGGGACCATTTCAAATTAGTTCACACTGGTCGTGTGGTCGATAAACTTCAAGAAACCAAATCAGTATGTAAATACTGTCAACAACGACTGACATGACAAAAAGACATTGGAACCACCCACCTCAATCGTCACTACAAATCATGTTCGGCCAAACATGAGCTTCTTCCAGCTAGTCAAACGCAACTACAATTTGGTACTCCAGAAGTGGGTGCTACTACTACGCCACTTTCTACATGGATGTTTTTGGAGGAGGAAGCTCGAACGGGAATGGTGAATTTTGTTGTCGCGACGGAGTTGCCACTAGCAATAGTGGACAATCAACATTTCGTTAGCTACGTCAGAAGATATCTTCAACCGAAGTACTAAGGGGTAAGTAGAAATACTCTTCGTTATTATACAATTGCATATTTTCTTAATGCAAAGCAACTATTGATTTCGAATTTGGAAAAATATGGGGGTGTGATATCTTTAACTTCAGATATGTAGGAATTGATTAATAAGAGAGGCTATATGGCTGCAATTGCACACTATATAGACCCACTTTGGATCATGCATAAAAAAATTATTGTTTTTAAAATTGTTAAGTATCCGCACAACGCTCAAACTATATTTAATGATATTATGTTAATAATTAGAGAATACAAATGTGAGAGTAAAATTCGTTTTTTTACGTTCGACGACGATACTATAAATAAAATTGTTATCGATAAATTGCATAGAGTTCTTAATCCTGATTTCGGTGGCTATTTATTTCATATTCGATGTGTATGCCATATTTCTAATTTAACAGTACAAGAAAATTTAAAACATGTTAATGATGAAATTAACCGAATTAGGAATGCACTTATGTATATCACGTGTACACCTAGTAGAAAACAAAGGCTTGAGAATTTTTGTGCAGAATCTGGGATGACGCATACGAAAACCTTTATTACCGACGTAGGCCATAAATGGAACTCCACGTACTTATTACTAAAATCATGCGAAGATTATGAAGCGTATATCACTAAATTTTATAACAATAGACATATTAGAGACGAATACGATACTATCTTGAGTGAATCTGATTGGAATATAGTTTTTAAAATAAAAAAAATTGACAAGTTTTTATCAGTCTACAAATATATTGTCTGGTGTTTATTATCTCACTAGTTGTATGGTTCTTGAACGTCTTTATATAACTGCTAGAGCTTTTTCTAGATTTCAAAATGACCCCGATTTTCATGCTGTTATATATTCCATGAAATTAAAATTTAAAAAATATTGGGAAGAATTACCTATGTTATTTCCTTTAGCATGTGTCATGGACCCCCGATATAATTTATCAGGTACTAAATTTATAATTGATCAAATATCAAATGTTTTAACTTTTAATACACATGTTACTTATAGAAATTTGGAAACAACGTTCTGTGAAATGTATGAATTATATGCTTCACGAATGGGTGCACATATTAATCGTGTACCTGCACACACTCCTCCTACTAATATAACAGATGACGACGATGAAATTTTGAATTTATTTGAAAGTATGCACTCGTATAGATTTGATGCAACTGCATATGCATGTAGTTCCTCTAGTAGTAGTAGTAGTAGTAGTAGTAGTAGTAGTAGTAATAGTAGTAGTTTGGCTTCCACTGCATATACTCAAACTTCCACCCGTAGTCAAAATCCAAATGCGTTGCCATATGAATTAATTGATTACTTTAGTCAACCTTTGTTTACTAAAAAAGCAACTAGTAAAAGTTCAGAATATGTCCCTGAATTCTGGCAAAATAACGAACGCCGATAGCCATTAGTTTCTGCAATGGCAAAAGATCTACTAACACCTCCGGTTAGCACTGCAACTTCGAAATCTGTTTTTAGTGCAGGGAAGAGAGTTCTCTCTGAGGTCAGGAGTCGATTAAAAGAAGATATTTTGGAAGCGTTAATGTAGGTGAAGGATTGGGAAGACGCTAATTATCGAATTCAAGATAAATATGTCGAAATTGCATGTAACCAAGTAAGTGATATTCAATTTCACCACATTCACCACAATATTTTTTATTTTCATACCTTTATAAATTTTTTTAAAAAATTGTACACGTAACAAATTGTTCGTGTACAATTTTTAACTCCGCCTACTCGAAATTGAAGTAGATGGTCCCAAGTCCGGATAAAGGAAGAGAGTTTTTTTTTTAATTGTAAAAAATAAAAATATTTTAAAAAAAGTATATTTAAAAAATTGTTTACAAGTTTATATATATTTTTCTTTAGGTTCTTATTTCTCAACAAATAAAATTTTGTTCTTATTATTTTAAAAATTATAATTATTTTGAAAAATGTATATTTTAAAAAAAAATTAGAAAATGTTTGTGTATATATATATTTTTAAATTTAGTGATTTAATAATTATAATGTTATATAAATAAAAAAGCGCAAGAGCCGACGGCTCGACTCGACCCATTGTCACCACTAACTGCACTGGAATGGTCACTCCGAATCATCACATCCAAGAAGATTTTTCATCCAATCATACCTCTTTGCTTGCCATCCAGTCGCCATGAGCAAATGAACGGCCACTTGTCACCCGTGGAACGCACTTGCCATGCGTGTACCATCCATTTGCCACGTGACTGATTTTAAAATTTAATCATATTTTAAGGAGGTGTCTAGTCGGGGGTCGGGGGAGTTCGACATAATTACTTCCAATTTTTTGTGAAAATGAGTTCAGATTTTTTTAGGATGTATGATTATTATATATATAAAAAAATTATATTTACGTACAAAAAATTTAAATTAGGAGATTGATCATGTGAACGAAAATGAGTTTTCAGAAAATGGAGCTCGAGTAGGGACGTAGCCTCTGTTTAGTGGAAATTAATATTAGATTTTTAATAAGTTTTAATTGAAGTTGATGAAATATATAGTTGAAAAGTTTTGAGATTCATAAAATTTGTAGTTAAAATTAATTGTTGAATTTGACTTAAATTAAATTTTTAATTTTAATTTATACCAAACACGGACTTAAAGAAAGTGTATTGTACTACTTTATAAGCCCCTATTTGGTGACAATTAAAATTAAGATTTTAATATAAATCAAATTTAATAATTAATTACAACCACATATTTTATCAAATTTTAATTGTTAAAAATATGATTTTAATCTCCACCAAATCGGAGTTAAGCTTGTCCAATTTTATCTTCTTTTTCAATGGAGAATTGCCCCCTACTCATAAGGCACTTAGGAGTTTTAATCCACATCAATGTCCATTTGACCAATACAATAATAGTAATTTTTTCCTCAACAAAATGATTGATTACCACTTAAGTAACGCTATTAAATAGACACGAGACCCACCTAAAAAGTTCCTCAAAATTGATTAACAGAGTAAGTTATTCATACGAATTGGGAACGAATAACATTATTCTAACTAAAATTATTTCTCATGTATTTCAACAAATATCACGTTGTATTATTCATATTTGACTCTATAAATTCACATATATACACGAAACATAAAATTAGAATTATGTCATTATACTATTAGTTGTTAAGTTGCTCATGTACGATCAATAATGCTTTGTTTATAAATATAAAAAGCAATCAATCTACTAAAATATCACGATGAAATGGGCGGCGACCTAACAATATCGGTGAACTAGTGGCGCTAGTGTCCACTACCCAAGCAACTTTTGTTACGTGGTAAATGCGAAGTTGTAAACTAGTTTATTCATTATTTCATTTAATTTAGTATGTCAAATAATATTAGGGGCATTGCAATAATGGAATTTGGGTGGAAAGAAAATGAATTTCAGGGAATTGAATTGCCTAAAAATTATTTTTCTGGAAATTGTCAATTAATTATGTTTGATTTGTATAATTTTTCACCTAAAAAATATTGAAATTTTTGATCTTTTGATGTTCGTTTGACTTTATTTTCCATGAAAATTGTTCATGAATGGATATTATTTGTTACAATTAGGGATATAATTTGTTTCAATTGCAAAAAAAAAAAAAAAACGGGTGCATAGAAAAGCTTTTCCCACCTCAAAAACCAAGAAAATGTGGAAAACCAATTTCATAAAAAATTTAGTCAATTAAACCTGCAAAAATGAAAAAAATGAAAAAGAAAGAACAGTCAAACATGGCTTTAGAGATATAAAAAGTGACTCGAGTAAAAGATATATAATTCATGTGACAATGAAGTTCAATTTTACTTGCCATTGTGTGGAGGTGAAACTATTATATAACATAAGTAAATTTGAAGCAAAACGAAGTCGGTTCGACATATTTAAAAAATTTCGAGATTTATTAAATTAATCAGATCATTTTTTCGAGCCTTTTTTTTTTTGTCCTTTTCGTATTTTGGTTTCCAAATAACGAGATGGAATATAAATCTGGATCTCTCTTTAAAAAGATTATCAAGATTCATGTTGGTATTAAATTTAGATAATGGACACAGTCAAACTATGCCGGGATAAGAATTAGGAAGGTCGTATAAAATTTTGCCATATTGAATGGCCAATTTTCAGTGTGTGGTGGTGGGTTCAGGAAAAAACTAGGCCCCAGAAGTTGCGAGTCGACTCCATTAAACTTCAAATCATCCTCCAATATTCTTATTAATACTTTTCGAGTGTTGATGTCGTGTTTAATTTTATAGTTTGTCGGACAAAGTGAATTGTACAATAATAAATATGTATTTAAAAAAGAAATAATATTAACAAGTTTGTTTTAATTTACTCTTCTTATTCACTAAACACGTACGAATCACAATCAAACGCTATCTACGATCCATGCAGGTTTAATTATTTGTTAATCTGTTATGTCTCTTCACTCCAGGCGTCATGCATAGCCAGGGACGGAAGCCCGGCCCAATTTCCAACCCATTGAATATTTTTAGTAGATTTTTTTTTTTTCCGCATTGGCCAGACTTATAATCCGATCCTGAATCCGTTCACGTGTATAGCTATGTTTTACTAAATTATAGGTGCGAGTGGCAAACTCGTTAATCATAAGCCAACACAAAATTTTAATTGAAAGATTCAAAAGAGTTTCAAAAGTCAATTTTGACGGGCAAACGAGAAGGGTCCGATTGAAGTTGGTACTTTGGACTAATTCATAAGGCAGAAAATTAAGTCAACTAACTTAATTGCACAAATTGAAGTCACGTTCTTAGCCAAGTGGACATCGCTTGACCCCCCACCAGAATGTCCCTTCCGTGATACCATAAAACAACTCTAAATTAATGAATCATACAATCTCAGGTGAGTGAGATTTTCGTATGACAATTAGTTCTATTTAGTATTTCGAATTACTTCATATTCTCCTAAACTATATTGTACTAATTGAATCTTACAATTATAATTCAAAATCACGCGTAATTTTTTCATCTAAAATTAGGAGTGACAACGGGACAGGAATTCCCCGTCCCCATTTAACTTTTGAAAGAAAAAAAAAAAAAAAGGCCCAGAAAAGCCAAGGCCAATGAAATCCTGAAAGCACTAAAAATGCAAGTTGTAGTTCGTCGAGCTATTTGCCATTAATTCGGGTAGATCAGCCATAAATATTTTTTTTAAAATTGTAAAAGAAGACTCCAGTTTATTATTAGATCATTTGAATTGATAGAGAATATGACACAAAATTACCATTTTAATCTAAAATGATCTCAAATATAAAGTTAATATTTTAAAATGAAGATAATTGTGTAAAATATTTATTGTTTACAATATACAAATACACGACACACGTACACATCGCACGTGGCATTTTTAAATGCATTGTTCGCAATACAAAATTTAGTTTCTACTCTTCGCGTGATAAAACTTTAACATCACGATGTATCAAAGTTCAACTAAAGACAATAATTCTATATCATATGATAGATCCAATTTAATGAATCATATCTCCATCTATTATTTAATATCACATATCCGATAGCCTAAGCTGATGTTAGATAATATTACTCTTAACCTAATGAATAATGTTATCTAGCACCACAATTTTAATTTAGGTGGCTCTATGTGATATGCTCAAAGAAATGTAGAATTAAGTGATTCATTTAGCCCATATTTGATGGTCATTATTTTGAGAAAATGATGTTTTGAATAATGATTTTTTCGATTAAAAAGTAGGTTTTTTTTTTTCTTTTTAATTTACATGCAAATATTTTATTTTGTAATTGTATGATTGAAAATAAGTATGAAAATTAAAGTGTTTTGAAATAATAATTGTCAAACAGCAGTGATGTTAATAGCATTATTGTAACTCATTGAACAATGTAACAATCTCTTTCAGTCACATACACCAGTTTAAGCACCAATAAGGTTGAAAACTTTGCATTAAATAATCCAGTTCTTTTCGACATAAATTTCCTACACATACATTAACATTACTGTCGAACTTTTGGGATTGTTAAAATATTTATGTTGCAATCAATCTAATTTCTTTTAACAAAATAATTAACGAAATTCGTTGAGACACTATCGATTAGAAAACATCACCATAAATAAACACGAGAAAATTCCGCGTCTTCAGTCTAATACATGCTTCATCTCATCTGTTTATCGATCTTAGCCATTTTATTTTAACAAGGTCTCATAATTCAACCACATCTAGGATTATTTACTAACTCAATTATTTATCAACTTAGTGGCTTTCCTAAGTTATTTACATGAATTATTGTTTTAGGATTCATTTACTACATGCTTAAAGTGAATATAATTATAAATTATTTTGTCCCAACCCCTTGATAAACTATTATGTCTATTAATATTGATATTCAATGGAATTTACCTCAATTACCCAATAATAATAATAATCATCGTGAGAGAGAGCCATTGAATTAACGGCACAGGAAAAAATCAGTCAACGCGTAAATCCCACTTGCCTTTTCACCTCTATATAAACAACCCCATAATCCTCCATTAATCACCCAAGAACCAGAAAAATGGTACGTATAACACCGCCGTGCACTCCCGAACGCAACGCCGGCAGCGGCGGAAGCTCATTCAAGAAACTAGCCATACCGGCAGCAATACGACCCTTCACTTCTTTTTGGTCTCTATGCGCGAAACATGTCAGCCGGGCCGCCAAGAAGATGGCTGCCGGTTCGCCAAAGTCGCCGTTGACTAAGCCGAAGCAACTTCTAATGACTGTGAGCAACAAGGCGATGAAATTCCGGCGCAAGAAAAATTCCGGCGACAAGTTTGGTGGAGATGATGATGATGATATTACGTTCGGAGAAGAAGGGCTGTGGCAGAGGACTATATTGATGGGAGATAAATGTGAGCCGTTGGATTTCTCTGGCGTAATTTATTATGATTGCGATGGAAAAAGGTTGCCAGAGGCTCCCGGGAAATCCCCTCGTGCTAGCCCGTTGCCGAGATATGCTTACGTGTCGCCGGAGAAGTGAGAGAAAATGAATAGGTGATAGGGTCACCTCTTGGTGTTGTATTAAGGTCACAATTTTTGATGCCTGTAATCTTCATAATGTGATTTCTTTTGTTAATTACGTTAATCTTTTAACTTTAAATGAAATTAACAAGGCTATCTAGTCATACAATTTATGAATTTTCATTTATAGAAAACGATTAAAAAAAAACTACGAGTTCTAATTTTTTTATTGCAAAATTAATTAAATTATTCACTTTCTAAATCTGGAAAGTCAATTTGTTTGAGCAATTAATGATCTTATAAAGATTTTCTTTTTCCAAATTTAAGCCCCCTATTTGATTTTGTTAAAAATTCTATTCTAGTAAAATTTGATAATAAAAAAATGTGATTGAAAAATTGATAAATGTAAAGGATGTGATGAAATTGATTAAAATTAATCGTTAACTATAACTTAATTTTTTAGCTAAATCAAACACGGACTAATAAGACATTCTCTCGATAAAATTAGATTTTCCTTATAATTTCAATTTTATATGTTTATACCATTTTTCTCGATCATTCGTTTCAAACAAGACATTAAAAAATTAATAAAATATGGCATATGTACTACAAGTGTTTCTATTGAACATAACGATTAGGCAAAAATACTTGCACGTATATATTTATCAAATAAGATGTCGATTGTCCCTCGATCATTCCGTTACTATAGCAAAAGTGACAAAATCGAGACCTACACATTATATGAATTAATCATGAAAATCAGAGCAAATGACTTATTTCAAACCTCCTCGTAATAATGAATGTTCTATAAGTTAAAAATCGTAAATAGATTTTTTTTTTTTATAATTAAAATCTACTCAAGACAAAAATTAAAAAATAAAAATTCATAAGACTTTAACATACGCTAACAATCTTGAAGAATTCTTTGATAGTATCAATTATTTCTATTTTTATATAATTTTACCTATTAATTAATTTCATGCTAGAAGTGTGAAAGATATTATTAACAAATAGAAAAGACGCACCTTTTATCTAACGTTAATTTCTTGAGAATATATGACAGATCCTTTGAACCAAGAAAAAATGGCTGAATAACCATCACGACCGCCATAATTAAAATGACTAATTTAAAAAAGACTAGACCCGAATAATATCCCTTCCTCCACTCAAGACCCAAAATTCAATAACTGGAAAAAAAAAAACCTAGACTCGAATGATATTGCTTACTCGATTCCTCCAGCATAAGACCTTTGGTTAAAATTTACATAGGTTCACATTCAAATGTAGAAGTCGACCGATATCGAAATCAGCTGGTGACGTATCTGATAATATAACTGAACAAAATTAAACCTTTGTATAAGATTGCTAATTTGAAAAAATATCTAATTAAAAAGTAATAACAAAATGTAAAAAATAATTCTTTTTTAGAAAATGTATAATTGAAAATAGGTGTGATCAAACAAAGCTAAATATATAAGTTTGTCAACTATCCTAAGGAGTCAAATGATGGCGTGACTCATCAGGGTGTTAACATGACTAGGACAACGCCTGATGTATTATGTAACACTACATCGAAGGATAGAGCCCTTACATATTTAGCTAACATCGAATTCTCCGGATCATAATAATAATATACGAGTACACATTTAAGAATTTGTTAAATTATCAGTCTACAATCGACAGGCATATATTGCTTGAAATAGCTCGTGTTGGATTCTAAACTTGATGGCAAAATGAGGCAATAAAGACATCTTTTGTTCTGACTAATTTATACGATTTCTTGTTTTTTTTACCCCGCATTTATATGACATACATGAGAGATCTCAAACATAGTATTCCAAAACACTGTCGGATAAAATTTGAAGTATAAAATATTTACCAAGATATAAAAGCGTAATCTATTCCTCATAACAAGATTAGTCTTGAAGATATAACTTCAAGTGTTATACAATATCAAAACCCAAAACACAAACGAACAATTCAAGCATTCAGATTTCAAAATTGGTATATTCAAATGAGTCACCAATTTGTTAGAACAAGTTATCAGATAAATATGAAAACATCAACCAACATATAAAATCTACAACTACTTGTGTTAACAATGAGGTGACCTCTTTAAAATGCAGCCCCAAATCCTAATGGTAAGTAAATTGTGAGTATTCATCTTAAAAGCTACATTGTATCGCAGAGAAAAGCTATAAACTTATAAAATCGTGAATGGGGTGAAAATTAACATCAAGAAATAGAACAGGCTATGCTGACAGTCAAAGTGAAATGAGCAATCCCAAGACAATCCAAATGAACTTTTGGGTGTTACAGGAGGAACTAATGCTTACCAGTTACTGGACTCTTGCAAGAAGTCACATTAAAAAAAAAAAAATTACATCAAAGAAGTGAACTATAGCGATACAAGCAATTTCAGCTCAAATCTTTCTCATGATAAGGAAAGAAAACATGGCCTTAATTGTCACTGTCAAATATGAATCCAAGAACTAATATGAGCTGTACATCTATCATTATTTTCTGTACCAGACAACCTGCATCACTGGTTCTTGAATGACTGCAAATAAAGCAAAAATGTCCTCAATAAGAAATTACTCATGAACTCCCATATACATTTAAGAAGAAGAGCAACATAGGCAAATGACATCCATTTAACTGATATGTTCAAAATTGCGAACACCAACCTCAAAATGTTTTGATGCATCCTTTACTTGCTCAGCAATATCCTTCTTCTTCTGAGCCGCTGCAAAGGACGAGAGAATTGAATGAATAACGATGATACCAGCATAATATTTATGCATCTAACGAAATAAAATGGTATTGATATAATGATAAGGAAAAAAAGATAAATGTCATTACCCATATTAGAAATATCCTCTATCCTTTTTGAAGTCCTCACAGCGAACCTCTGAAATGTAGGACTGGAATAAAAAATGAACAAACAATTTTTATGGGAAGTTATTCGTGACCTAAAATGCATCTCCAACATAAAATAGAATTAAAGGACAACTACACACAAACATACAGGTATCAACCACGAAATAAGATGCAGCTGGTCAGAGGAAGAGAAATTCAACTATGGGCATGTATATAACCAACCATAATGTAGCATGTGGGGTTCAATGAAATAAAATTAAAAAAAAAATTTGTGTCACACGCACCAAGAACAATATGCTTCAGCTATTCTATCAGGTAGTAATTGACTGAATATAACAATAAAGCTATATTCGCTGAAGCCTAAGTATGCATTTACTTTTCTATTCACGACTGCAACATAAGCATTGCAAGACGAGCCTGAGAGCCTGAGTCAGAACAATGATGTTCATAAAAGAAATACAGGGGTGATCTCAATAACGATCACGAGCATAAAAAGTCAACATTGGCTTCCATTCAAAAAATAAAAAGTAAAACTGGAAACATAAGGCGAAACCAGAAAGGCAGCAACCAACTGGAAAACAATATGTGTTCTTTACTTAATATTCAGTGAAGTATCAGAGTTCAACTATAACCTGCTCACAATATTATTGTGAAACTGTGTTGTGAGATACACAGCATAGAAAAGCCTCAGTATCTCAACAATTATAAGCCTTAATCCGAATGAAACAGAAAGAATGACTGTCTAGCCACTATTTGAAGTACTGAAGAGCCCCCCAATAATCACATATTTGGAAATTATCTTGAAAACTCGAATAGTTGTTGTGAATGATGTAAAACAGTGAATGTCGTGCCCTTGTTCAAGGGCGTGGGCGTTGAATCTTTCATCTTGTTTATGACTCCTCTTGGACATACATAACCACGACAACACGAGCTCATAGAGTCGCCACAAGAAAACAACAAAAAGAAAAAGTATGAAAGAAACATTGATGATAAGTAATTGTTCTGTTCAATATAATATTAAACCAGAGTGCGAGGTTCCTTCTCATGTTGAATAATCTCTAGTGTATATTTCTAAAAACAAGGAGAAGCCTCAGACCACTAGATTTTGTGGGAGAAAAAAAAACAGCGGTCATCTCTGCAATCATTACAAGCCTACGATGAGGCATCATTGGCAAGCGCCCAATTATTAAAAACAACCATATGCCAAGCCACTGTTGGGTACACATTAAAATTTTCATTCTTCTACTCATTTTTAACTACACATTTTTCAATAAAATAATATTTTCCATCATATCATTAACTTTTCCTTCTTTCTCAACTACACATTCTCCATCAATCTACCACTCCAGAATACATTCTTCCAAAATAATGTGGCTGAAACACAATCTAAGTCTCTGTTTGGTACAAATTAAAATTTTTATTTTCATTCTTCTACTCATTTTCAACTACACCCACACGTTGTTCAATAAAATAATATTTTACATCACATCAATAACTTTTACTTCTTTTTCAACCACATATTCTCTATCAAACTACTATTCCAGAGTTCCAAAATAATGTGGCTCAAACAAACCATGAGACTCATTTCACTGATAAATTACATTAACTCACCATAGATGGTGAATTTTTGATATGCTGTTCAATTCATGAATTTTTACCTCTGAAAGTATAATTCCAAAAAACAACCCAAAGTGGAAAAGGAGCGATATCTCTTCTATGTTTGATATATATGCAAATGAATTACCTGTTGGCGAGGCCATTGACTATCAGTTCATTAGCTACATAAGATAAGACTCTGTTAAGGAAATTTCCACCTCCAGCCATCCTTGAATTCACCGTGAGATCACTAGAAACTATGTAAACAAAAAGTAATGGAAGATGAGAAATTAAAATCACGATTCGTGATGAGAAAGTGCGAGTACCAATTTGAGATTTTGATGAGATCGTTACCTATAAGGCTATGGATCGACGAAACCCTAGCTCTGGACTTTCGTAGAAGTCTGATCGGGCCAGGCGGCTAGCTGGAGATATATGATTTCTGTTTTTTCATTTTTTTATTTTTTTAAAAATATAAGCAGATAGGAATAGAGACTAGTAGATATAATTATGGATCAAGCCACGCATACCCAATAATTTATATAATTGATTATCGAATCGATAAATGGTGGTCTCTATTGGGAGCGCATGTGGGCCGGGTGCCGTCACTTATCTATTCGATAAAAGATTAGATAAATTATTATATACACATAGAATTTTCCATAATTTATTGGAAGCCAATTCGATTTCAACCATTTAACATCAATACATCAATGTTATGTAATCATTTGGCACATAATGATGTGCACATATGCCCTTGTTTAATACACATTAAATTTTCATTTTCATTATTCTACTTATTTTCAACCACACATTTTTCAATAAAATAATATTTTTCATCACATCAATAAATTTTTCTTCTTTTTCAACCACACATTCTCCAACAATCTATTATTCCAGAATACATTCTTTCAAAATAATGCTGCTCAAACACACACATAATCATTAGATTTCGACCATTGATCTAATCAAGGTATTGGGTCTTGAATTACTGGTCGAATCGACAAGTCAGCGATCAAATTGGTGAAACATTGCATAAAAATCTAAAAAAAAAAAAATATAAAGTATAAGTATATATATTTTTAGGCAAGATTAAAATTTTAAATGATTTTTCACTAATTATTTGGGTTTATAAAATAAAGTAAAATGTTAGACCAAAATTTTTTAATAACACAATATTTCATAAAATAATATTATACGTAAATTGAAAATTTTTCCTTCTTTTTCAATCACACATTTTTGTTGGAATTTTGTATCGGAAATTGGTTGTGACCAATTTAAGTGGGATTCATTGTTTGGTGAATGAGAAATTAAGCCAAACTTAAACCATTTAATACTTGAAATTGTTGGAAAATCGTGTAGAATATTGTGGAATATCCTAGAGATGATGTAGATGAAAATATGTGTCTTTTCATATGGATCATGACTCTTGGAGATCATGGCTTTTGATATTAATTTTCAATAATTGTCTCTTTATGTAGAGATGTAATTGTATCTCTTTATGGAGAGAGATAAATTTCAAGAGATGTGTCTTTTGGGATGGATGTTCCAACTACTATATAAGAGATCCCATATGTTTGAATTTTAAGAAGGGGAACAAACTCAATTGATAGTTCCATATCATTCAATTTCATGTTTTACTTTAGTTTTGCATAAAACACTTTGTAGAAGTGATTATTTCTTTCATCAAAATCATGGTTATGGTAGAGAGTGAACTCCCTTCGAGTTCGTTGGTCTAAGTCATTTGGAGTGCTCCTATGGCTAGACGTGATCGTTGTATCTTGGGAGATGATTGCCGATAAACCGTTAGCATCGATGCGGGGCAAATTCATCTTAAGGACAAAGTGTCAAACACTTGCCTCGACCGATCGCATCACTTGCATTTCATCTTTTTCATTTCTGATTTTATTTATGCTTGATTTCAGAATATGGTTAATTTATTTATGTGTTTTATTGAAATGTTTGAATTAAAGAGAGGTACGTTCAAGATTGGGAAGCGATGAATCCATATTCATATATTTGAAGTCGGTAATTTACTAATTTGTCTTCTCAAATCAGATTTCGGTAAGTCGAATGATATTTCGATTTCACGTAAATTAACGGCATGTTCTTGATTAATATAATATGCACATTATCGATGAAATATCTCCAACAATCTTAAGATGAATTTTTTGTTGTAATGTGTACGTGTTTTATTCTAATTTGTATTGAATCTGGAAATATTCTATCGCGTGCATTTTCAGCACTTTGTATGCAGTTTGGTTATAAGCAATCTCTACATGGGAATACATGCTTATGTGAATAATTTATATGTATATTAAATGACAAAAAGAAGTATCCTACCTTTATGCATGTGATGTATATCATTAAGAATATGTCTTAGTTTATGGAAACACATGGTGATGGAAAGATACTAGTGACCAATTTCTAATGTGGAAAATTGTGTCTATTCAAGTTATTCTCTGTAACATGAATTGCTAAGCATATAGTTATGGGAGAAATCTAAAGTGTTAGATTTATGTGAACTTTCACAACTATTCTTTTGATCGGAATATGGTAAAATTAGTTGGTTGAAATTTCATATCTCGTTGAAATTACGCTAATTTTTTAATGATGATAGCATCAATTAATTTGATGTAATTAAATGAGATGATTTATGTAAATATGACAAAATGCGATTTGTTGAAATTGTATTAAGTGGAAATCATTGGTAGAATATTATGAAATATTATAGAATCGATTTAGATGGAAAGATATTTCTTTTCATATGAAAAATCATGACCTTTGGTATGATTAATTTCCAATTGGTGTATCTCTTCATAGATATTTATTCGAAGAGGTGTGTCATCTTGTTAAGTTGTGTCTTTTGATAACACAACTATCGAACCGTTGAATGATTCGTTCATTAAATTTGAACATGGTAAATAAGTATTATTTAACATGAAATAATACTATCTCGTGAAATGCCACAAATGTGATATATGTTGGGAGAAGTTGCAATTCTTGTGAATCAAAATGTTTAGTCTTCTTCATTGTTGAATTCGATTTCAATCGTGGAACCAATTAAATTGGTATATGTTTTGAGAACATTGTTGGTCTATGTGATGGCCTTAATTTAATTTGGATGATCAAATTAAAAGATAGTTGGATTGAAGTACATTGTATACTATTTCAATTGAAATAATTTGTGGGTTGACGACCACTATTTTGAAAGTACTTAAACTTTCACGAAGCATTCGATATGGACATTATCTATTCGATAATAAATTGAACTATGAAAGAGTTGATGAACTCTAAGTTCAAGTACAACCCAAAAGTGTGAGAGTTAGCATCAATACTTACGAACTTATATGAAAAGTTCAAGATTTGTGGATGCAACATTACTAGTTGCACATGCATTCCTAATTGAGGAATTGTGGGGGTAACTTATGTTAAAAGTTACATTTTTCTATACCTTATAATCATAGAAATATATCTATGAAGATGGAAAAGGTAGAAAACCCTTATATTAATTATAAGGAAATTATACACTAAGTCTAAAAGTGGAGGAAATGGGATAAAAATCGATCACGGCGTTTGTTTGGATACGCAAGATCAATTAGAATATTTGAAGAATATTCATAAAGTTGAAATGCATTGTAATAGTTCAATAATGATATTGAATACCCATGTTTCTCAAATCCACTAGTAAAAAGTGATTGACTAGTGTAGTGTGTGATAGACATCCTCTAACATTATTGTTTGGAATTTATAAAGCTTTAGATAAAGTTAGTTAGAAGCATGTAGCTTCATGAGAGGATTTCTTGGTGGTGACACGTTGTATCTATTAAATCAACCAATCGTTGATTAGCTATATTTGATGAGATACTAAGTCACATGTAATGGTAAGTCTAGACGTATAAGTCGTAGACATAATACCATTAAGCAGTCGATCTCAATGGTGTAAACTCGTGGTACCTTTAGAGATTTACCTAGAGATCAAGAATACTGCATATCGAGGGAATGATATTAAAGCTTACGACGTAAGAGTCTTTGTAATGGTAACCCTACCTTGTTGACTGGAGATCCCAAGATCTTGGTTCAAAGGGACAACTAAGTTATGAAGATTCCATGAAGCACTTAGGAAATTATTTCCAACTCATTCATATGATATTAAAGTGCTTTCTGCAGAACGATTGAAAGGTTAAGATACACTTTTAATGATTCATATAGCTTGATTCAGTCAAGTGGAGTATGGCAGAATACTCTTAATAGGAGGTCACCTATATAAGTGTGAAGTGGGGCCGCTTCTATGAGAATGTTTCAAAGGCTTGAATTCTCTAAAGCACTTATGAAATCCAAGAGTTGTTCAAGGCCAAAATGAACACAACAGTGAGAACCATGAACGGTTTAGGGAAGACATTGTGTGAGTACTGTTGTCTGACTTACACCAACGGCTGAATGGTTCAAAACATCACGTTCACCAATTAGCCAGTAAGTCCGATAGTATTTCACTAAGGGAGGTTCAAGGCCAAAAGCTACCTTCTCGGATGCAGTGTTTTTTCCGCCCTCTCTCTACTAGTGTCTGCATAGTCATTTGCATTAATTTTCATTCATGTGGGGGATTGTTGGAATTTTGTATCGGAAATTGGTTGTGACCAATTTAAGTGGAATTCGTTGTTTGGTGAATGAGAAATTAAGCCAACTTAAACCGCTTAATACTTGAAATTGTTGGAAAATCGTGTAGAATATTGTGGAATATTCTAGAGATGATGTAGATGAAAAGATGTGTCTTTTCATATGGATCATGACTCTTGGAGATCATGACTTTTGATATTAATTTTTAATAATTGTCTCTTTATGTAGAGATGTAATTGTGTCTCTTTATGGAGAGATAAATTTCAAGAGATGTGTCTCTTGGCATGGATGTTCCAACTACTATATAAGAGATCCCACATGTTTGAATTTTAAGAAGGGGAACAAACTCAATTGATAGTTTCATATCATTCCATTTCATGTTTTACTTTAGTTTTGCATAAAACACTTTGTAGAAGTGATTATTTCTTTCATCAAAATCATGGTTATGGTAGAGAGGGAACTCCCTTCGAGTTCGTTGGTCTAAGTCATTTGGAGTGCTCCTATGGCTAGACGTAGTCGTTGTATCTTGGGAGATGATTGCCGAGAAACCGTTAGCACCGATGCGGGACAAATTCATCTTAAAGACAAAGTGTCAAAACACTTGCCTCGACCGATCGCATCACTTGCATTTTATCTTTTTCATTTCTGATTTTATTTATGCTTGATTCAGAATATGATTAATTTATTTACGTGTTTTATTGAAAGATTTGAATTAAAGAGAGGTGCGTTCAAGACTGAGAAGCGATGAATCCATATTCATATATTCGAAGTCGATAATTTACTAATTTGTCTTCTCAAATCAGATTTCGGTAAGTCGAATGATATTTCGATTTCACGTAAATTAACGGCATGTTCTTGATTAATATAATATGCACATTATCGGTGAAATATCTCCAACAATTTTTTCAAAAAGTATTATTTCAAAAATTAAAATTTTAAATAATGGGACCAAATGGGCATAATTACCATCTTTAAACTTTTATTCATTTCACATTTTTGTCCTGATTTTTATTTCTTAAAATGTTATTAACTTTTTTATTTTTAATTTGGTGATTATTAAACTCATGTTTGGTACACATTATTTCAAAATTCATTTTCAACTATACATTTTTTTAATAAAATAATAGTTTTCATCATATCAATAACATTTCCTTACTTTATAACCACATACTCTAAAAAAATTAAAAGCTAGTTTGCGGCGCAAACACAAGCATGATGGCATGATGAATACAAGCATGCTCTCTTCCATAGAAATGAAATATGTATTTAGCACGAGTGGCGTTGATATAAAGTTGAGGGTACAATGCTGTAAATATTCAAGGAAATAATAATAAAATAAAAAAAGAATTAGAGTCGTGTTTTATTTTTTCCTCATGAATCATTTTTGATATCTATATTTTCATTGCATTAGTTACATGTTTACCCATCAAGTACGAAGCTGGTATCATAATATATTCGATGTGGCCTTGTAGCTATTAAAATAAATAGAAATATTCAACGAAGATATTCTAAAATTGTCACGGGGTGGAATAATCTTAGCACTGAACCAGTTTATGGATAGCACGATTTTACTTGCACTGAAGATAACTGGACGAAAACGAATGGGAGAGAAGTGGCTCCCGACGATATTCACTGCTCTCACTTTCTGACCTTTGTGGAACTCAAAACTCTTCAATGGCTACCTTCAGTCTCTCATCCCCAAATCACACTGGCTCTTCCATTCGCGTATTTTCTATTTTTTCTTCCCAAAATACTCCCACTCTTTCGTTTTATTCCCTATCAAAGCCCTCTTTTCTCTTCCCTTCCGTATCCCACAGACCCAAAATCGCAGCCAGACCTCGCTATGCAAACGTCATCGTTTCAGCTGTGAAGAAGCTTTCCGAGACTGAATTGGTGACTGTCCCGGAGGAAACTGACTTCGTATCCGGAATATTTACCTCAGATTCAGGAGTGTACGCCGTTTATGATAACAGTGGCGAGCTTCAATTTGTCGGCATATCGCGCAATGTCGCCGCCAGTGTTGTAACTCACAAGAAATCGGTGCCCGACCTTTGTTGTTCTATTAAGGTATTATTATAAATGTAATTCTTGATGCATATATATGGAGTAGCTTTGTGTAGTTAATTTCATAATTTTTACTCACATGAGCATGTAATATATAAACTTTTGGTCATGATATTTAATGGAAATCGAGGTAATGAACATGCAGAAAGGTACTGAAATAGATAGTTTTTACAGCTTAGTGGCCCTTATAACTGGTAATGTTAATCTTGTGACTTAGCAGAAAAATGAAAAAGAAAGAAACTCTGTTATACTGGATTCGATGTAAATATGTTATTTCATTTGAATTTGCTATGGTTGAAAACCAGAAGGACGTATCTGTCGACTGAATGCAAACCAGTTCATAGTAATAAAGTTGATGAGTCAGCAGTAAACCTTTGGTTGAGTCTATAATTGGTCTAAAGAGTTTCAGGGAACTTTTGCATATGTTGTCTTAATTTTTGTCTGTGCATCCTGGCGTAAGTGCTATTGATGCGAGAGAAATTGGAAGGACTGGGAGAGTGATCGAAAATGGGAGGGATTTTTTTCCAGTCGTTTTGTTGTGAAGTCAAAGGATTGGGAAAAGTGGTGGAGAAGAATTCTCTTGCTCATGATTCTTTCATCACCCTAAAATCGGGAAGAAAAGCAAGAGGAAAGCAATGATTGGGAGTCAAGAGGAATAGAAACACGAATTGTGTTCTCCTTTCAATTTTCTGGAAGCCTGTTTTACCTTTTATGTAATAAGGTAAATAAGATGCTTTTTTCTCTGTTCATAGATAAGTGAAAACAACAAATGAGACCTATATGTCAATTTTTGCATCTCCCCTCATTCCCACAGTACCAAAGCAATGAACAGTGAAAAGAAATGGAGAGCTCCTTTTTTATGAACAGAAAATAGATCCTCGTCTCTTCCCGTTCGCTCCTACCGAAAGGCTTATAAGGGACTTAGTGGGATTTTGTTCTTTTAAGCTAGGTTGACAGTAGTCGCTCCAAGTATCTTTTAAATGTTAGGTAGAAGCTTTGGAAAGGAAATGGCTGGGATGATCTTTTCGTTCATACAAGAAAGGTAAGTGTATTTTTCTCTCTTCCTTTGTTACAAAGGATAGAACATGGCAAACACTTGCGGGTTTGATATAAAATGCTGGACCCTATTGGAAGGTAAATTCATCTCATTTTTCTTTCCTTCTATTTTTCCTTCTTATCAAGCAGTGGAAAACATTTTCCACCCTCCAATTTTCTACTCATCTTATCATTCATTCCAAATTTCCACCGTACTAGGCAGCCCATAACCTTATGTTTGGGCAATTGGGAGGCGATGGAAAGTGGAAAAGTTCCAGCTTCTATTAATTGAGGAACAGGTCCTTCGTTTCTCTTCATTGTTTGGCTAGATAGAGTTGGGTCTGGATGTTACAATGGAGGAACAGGTTCTTCATTTCAGGCCAATTTTGGTTGATAAAAATGATGGGCAAGAGAGATTCATTTTCATAACATAATTCATGAAAGGATCCTTGAACAAGCATAGATCGATCTGAAAATCCTTAACAAAGATGTCTACAAGACGTTCTATTTTTCGATAGAAATATATTCGTTCAAGAAGAGTTCCATAAGATGTTGATCATAAATGAGAAGATTGGTTATGTAGAAAGACGAAAATAGAATCATATTCACGTATACAAGAATTATATAAGAAGAAGAATAATCTTTGATTCCTTTTTGAAAAAGAAGAATTGGCTTTGTTTGGAATAATAAGACTATTCCAATTACAATACTTGCGAAGAAAGAATCATAATAAATGCAAAGAAGAGGCTTAGGACATCCGAAGAGCAGGGGATTTCGTGACATTTCGATTGGCTGTCTTGTATTTCTAATAAGTTGTTTAATAGTTGGCATGTTGAATTATATACATTATGGGCTGGTTTAGATTGATCCTGACCGGATGATAATGAATTATTTTTATTAATAGATTATTAAACTCTATATAAAATCTCAAATCAATCCATCTTATTTTCATTTAATTGCTACAAGATCAACAATTCCATAAGCTTGGTTGTTATTTACTACCAATGGAAAATTCTTTTTGTCCTCCACTTTAAATCCTGTCACCTTTCCTTGTATGAACGCCTCTCTTAGTCTTCCCTCTCCACCTCCTGCTATCATCATAAAGCACGACAGCCCCACGGTACATATGGATGTTGATGAGCAGGGTCTACATAACATTTTGCTTCAATTCGAGTTTGTGGATGCTTCAGTGGACGAAGCCTAGACCCTATGGCATGTGGCAATTTTGACTAATGGGACACTTGATTTTAGTTACTTTGCGGTTAATGGAAGGAACATATATGCTACTAAACTGAGTAGTTTGATGTAAATTATTCATGTTTCTGTATATTTCTCGTTTTCTTTTGAATCACTTAAAAGTTCTCTTCCGTAGGTTGGGGTGGTAGATGATCCTGATAGAACTGCTTTAAGCCAAGCTTGGAAATCATGGGTGGAGGAACATATAGCAGCCACCGGAAAGGTACCGCCGGGTAATGAATCTGGGAATACAACATGGGTAAAAAAGCTTCCAAAGAAGAAATCCGACCTGAGGTTAACTCCGGGTCGCAATGTCCAATTGACAGTCCCTTTAGAGGAACTCATTGACAGGCTAGTGAAGGAGAACAAGGTGGTAGCCTTCATCAAGGGATCAAGAAGTGCTCCTATGTGTGGATTTTCACAGAGGGTTGTAGCAATTCTTGAAAGCCAAGGGGTGGATTATGAAAGTTTAGATGTGCTGGATGAAGAATACAATAATGGGTTGAGGGAGACACTAAAGAAGTATAGCAACTGGCCTACATTTCCTCAGATTTTTGTTAATGGTGAATTAATTGGAGGCTGTGATATATTGGGTTCCATGTATGAGAAGGGTGAACTTTCTGCTTTATTTAAACAGTAATCAATTTTGTTAAGTAAAATCAGATTTCTAATTGTGAGAGTAATGTATTGTGAGAGTAATTCCATATAGTTTCTATATGAAATAATGGATTGTATTGACATTAAGAAATAAGAAATGCAGTAGTATTTGACACACGAGTTCATTTTTTTTCCATTGATGTTGAAATTTGTAGAATCTCGATTCTCGTCATTTTTCTTTTACCTGATTGTTTGCTACAAATGTTGGTGAGGAAAATCATTGCATCTACTAACAGGATTAAGCCGTCATTTTGGAAGTGATTATTTGAAAATCACTTTTTTCTAAAATAAATTTATTTTTGACCATACATTTTAAAAACAATCTTTTTTCAAATATTTCTACAATTTTTTCCTACTTTTTAATTACACAATCTTTAAAAGAAAAAAAAAAAACCACTTTTCAAATAATCACTTTCACACACACACTAAATCTGTTGATGTAGGTGAATAGCCGCAGGAAGGAAGAATGTAATTTTGACAAAATTAATACTATGAAAGTTTGATTGCTATGTTAGTTTTAAAAATTAGCCAAAAATAAACATTAATTTCAACCGAACATTTAGAATTACTAATCAATATTATTCACATGTTTCATAATATTCACTATTGTTAACAATGTTCTAAAAAGCATGCCTAACATGTGAGGCACGAACAAAATGTTTTGCGTTGACGGTAAGGAGTGCTTACGCTCTTTCTTAATTTTTTTCACCTTTTCTGAAAACCTTTTATTTGAATTAGTTTAGTAGTCTTTTTTCTTTTTTAAAATGTTTTTATTTTACTTTAGTTTCGAATTTTTAGGTTACTTTGTATGTACAAAAGTAAAAAATGACTTTGTAGGTAGGAATTATTAAGTAAATATAGTATTTTGTAATTTTAGATATTTGGTATGTATTGATTTAATTGTTAAATATTTAAAAGGATTTAAGTATTTAAAATAATAATAAAAATAAATAACGATTTTTTACGCTTAGACTTGTAAATGTTGAACCTTGACCTCAACATCTAGTTACACTTTAGAATTTATAGAACATTAATTATTACTAACCATTTATAAATTTGCCAAACGAATTTTAAGTTTTATTTTCCTACAGGTGGATTTTTATTTTTATTTTAAATTCTTCCAAACTACAAAATACTATGTTTAATTTGTGACCACCAATAAAAACTTGAATGTTACTAATTTCACCACACTTTTATTAACTACTAGTTTTTACCCGTGCATTGCATGGGTTTTATTATTTTGAAGGTGATTTTAGTGTTTTATATGTTAAAATTAGATGAGAATTAGATGTGAATTTGTATTATTAAATTTTCACACACACATTTTGTATGAAAGAAATCCAGAGTACATTAAAGCATAAGACTTTATGCATTAAATACAATATTTGTTATAGGATTAGATTCATACTCAATATATAAAGAGTAGTGAGCAAATGCCTTATTCGGAAGTTTTTAATAAATAACAAATTCACAATTGTGGGGAAATTAATGAATATAATGAACTTACTTTTAGACGTGATCCCATACATTTAAACACGGAGCACAGACAAATAGATACCAAAGTTATGTAAGTTTCACTCAATCCTATGTAAGTTTGTACTTTCAAGAATGTTTTGTTGTTTATAGTCTCCTAAAAAGAAAGTTTAATAAAACAATCATCATATTGAAATAATATGAACAAATGACTTTAATTTTATTGTATAATTAAAATTGGAACACAAATATGATTTAAGTTACCAATGAAGGGAAGTAATTTTCAACAGCTTGATGAGGAATAGAAAAATCACCATGAGTGTTGGTATAGAAATAGTGAAAGTTTTACAAAATGTGTGGTATGTGTTTGTCTTTGTTGAAGTGTTTTAGATTCCTTATCTGTTGTAGCATATGCATATTTGTAAGCAATAAAAAACTTCTTATTTGAATCTTAGATTTCTCTTGTTTGTTTATGGGATTTCTCTTATTGCCATCATTTTTATAAATTCAACAAGTTGTTGTAATCTTTTTGAAGTGGGCAATAGATAAAAGACTTGTGTTAATCAACATAATTTTAGTTATATAATTGGAAACAAATATAATATATATATAAGCACGAATATCAACAATCAGATCGTCATATTGGGGACATATTTTCTTCTCAGCACTAAGCTCACATTAAACATAATATTAAACTATGAGAATGGATTAATTATTTGGGTTTCACGAGGGATTATTAAGAAAATTTATGTGGTTAATGTTACTTGTCATTATAAATCCGTGTTTTTTTCTTGCAGTTTTATAATATTCAGCCTTTCGTTTTTGCTCTCTCATTTTTACATTTCCAGGCATTTGATATCTGGTATATACACTATAATGTCACATTTGGAAATCAGAGTTCAGAAAAATATTCCAAAGGCCAAAAAGGGAAAGGAAAACAATATCAACGGGTTACCTTGGTTGATATCACCATAAGCAAGTATATTCTGATTTTTGAATGTCAATACAACTGCTCCACTTTAAAGACTTTGACGAGTGTACGAAGAATTTTGACCTAATCAAGGTTTTTTTGGTAATAGATAGTGAAATTGAAACTTCATTTCAATTTGTCGTAAATGATAAATATAAGCTAGTTAAAAAAATGTCAAACTCAATTGATATTTCGCTCAAAGAATTTTAATTATTTCAGCTTTCAAGAATTTTCATTGACATATATTTCTTTCCATGTCATTTTTTCTCTTCAAGTTTTTGCTCTTGTTTAACCATGTGAAAAACTAAGAAACATCTTCTGACTTTTTCTTCAATCGTTGTTGCCTTATTTTGCAACATAATGTAATTAGCGATACTCATCAAAGTGAAATTTTTTTACCTTAAGACAAACAAAGTGCAATTTTTTACCTCGAGAAAACATGAAGAAGCAACAATCAACACATCAAAAATTGACTACAGTCAACAACACCAAAATCTCCATAAATTGATTGAAATGAGTAAGAAATCATGAAATTTAAAGAAAAGCCAACCTTACCTCAAATTAGCAACCAATGGAGTTGTTGTGGTAGTAGAAGAAGCAGTGTCATATATGATCAAGAAAGCCCATCCTAGAGTTTTCATCGTTGTTCGCAGAAGTAAAAGCAACAGCTATACATATGAATATCTTCCAAAAGCAGAGCTTGAAGCAAGAAGAGAGAGAAATTAAATGCATTTTATACGAAAAAGATATTTTGAGTGATGTTATGAAGTGATCATTATTCGCTGAGCAAGGACCGAATGCATCATTTGTAAATGCTAGTAGGATAGATCATTCTAATTGGAGATGTGATCCTCAGCATTTATGTCATAAACGACTTCGAATCTTTCTGTTGAGACACTATTCTTCACAAAATGAAATTCATTGTTTCCTTTCAGGGCAAGATTTATACAAACAAAACACTTTTATTTATCAATGAGCTAGTATGGAACTTACATGTGTATGCTAAGACAGAATGGATAGTTCTTGCGTTGTCATTTCTGCTTATTCTCTTGCTTGTTTATAAACGTTGAGATCTAAGTATACAATAAATATTAGAATAATTGCATTAAATTAACTAAAGTATCTACCTAACCGCTCAAAAAAATGTAAAACATATCCAATAAGTATGTGTTGTATTCCCGGATGTTCGAACTCTCGAAATAGTTGGATTACCCATGTCGGACACGACATGAGTATGGGTATGAGATATGTGTCGGATCCTCTAAGTTTCAACTGGACATATTGTCATTTTTGCTTCTTTTTCTTCCTTATTTTTTTTATTTCTCTTTTTGTAATTTGTAAACCCAGAGTTGCCATCAAGAGGGTGGAGAAATGTGGCGGCGCTAGGTTTTCCTTCTTTTTCTTTCTTTTTGCTTTCCATTTTTTTTATCATACTCTCTTTCTCTGTATCGGTTAGGGTTTTGTTTGTATAAAATGAAAACGAATTCCATATAGTGCTACTTAGAGATTCACTAAATTCAAATTGCAATCAAATTCCTAAATTTTTTATTTCATATAACAATTAGCAATCACAAAATCGAAATTAAACCCAAGAACTCTATTTTATTCATCGTAACCCCTTATTCAATGCGTGTTTTCTTCTTTGTGAATAATTGTTTTTGGCCAATTCAAAATGATATCTTGAATTAGTAAAAAAATTGAAGTTTAAAAGAAGTGAAATTTGGAGTCTTTTTACTCATATTTCCGTTTCCTATATTTTAGAAAATAAAACATCCAACATTTAAATACGAACTAGTACCTGATACCTGTACCCAAATCCGAGTATCATATGTTGTATTTTCTAGATTGCATATATAGGTTGTTATAAAGGGGGTTTCCTTCATTGTGGTCTATCTCGTGATAAGTACTCTTGACCTATTCCAGCCTTCTAATAAAGTAGACTAATCTTCTATGTGGAAGTAATACTTCCAAATTTATATTTCCTGTAATGGTCTTATGTTTCCATATTTATATTTTTCTACAAAATCTTCTGATGCTGGATGCTATGAGGAGAATTATAGGAGAATGGGAAAGGGGGGAGAAGAGGAGAAATATAAGAAAAAGATGAGGGTGAGAGGAAGAGAGAAATTGGAGAAGAAATATATCATTTTTCATTCATTCAAAGTATCTTCTATTATAGAGGAAAAAGAGCTCGTTATATGATTGAAATATTCTATCCTGAGAAGGAAAATATATAATAAAAGCAACTAAAGTAAACCTAATTATAACATTCTTAAAATACATATTGAAATTGAAAGCTAAACAAAATAATATTCCTTCTAATATTGCATCATTCTCTCTTCTCCTTCTCCTTCACCAATCAGATCCAATTCAGCATTGGGTTAAAAGTTTTAATTGCCCTTATATAAGTTGGAGCAGTCAAAACATAATATAAGTTCAACAAAAATCTTTATATTTCGTAGTTCCAAAATAAATAAAATAATTGTTAACTTCTTTTCCATTTTTAGGACTTCATCTTATAAGCACAACACATCTCAAGTAATTTTATTCTCACAAACCAAATTCAGTTTTGCTAATGTTATGATCTTCCCCTTTCAGTTGAGTTTTTACAACTCCCAATTGCTTAAATTTCTAGCAAAATTCTCAGCTAATTGTCCACGTGCAAATATGCAATTAAGTTGTGTCGCATTTTCTTCTCTTCAGAAACCAATCCTCGCCACTAAACTTCTAGATCTACCTATAAATAATATTTTCCCATCTGTCAATATCTTTGTCAACTCTGCGAAATTTTGATTTTCATGTATATGTGGAATTGGATATTTTATAATATTTTTGAATTATATTATTAATAAGTGAAATTGTATTTATAGTTTGTGTAAAATGTAAATAAGTAGAGTTTTTGGCAAAAAAATAAGAAATAAAAAAAGAGCATGGATACACGATGCAGAGACCGTGTGTGTCTCCGCGGAATTTTGATTTTCATGTACGTATGGAATTGGATGTTTTCTAATTTTGTTGAAGTAAATTATTAATAATTGAAATCGTATTTAAGTTTGTGTAAAATGTAAATAAGTATAATTTTTGACAAAAAAAATAAGAAATAAAAAAATAGCGCGGAGACACGATGCTGAGATCATGTCTCCACGAAATTTGATTTTCACGTATGTATGGAATTGAATGTTTTCTAATGCTATTGAATTAAATTATTAATAAGTGAAATTGTATTTATAATTTGTGTAAAATGTAAATAAGTTGGTTTTTTGGTAAAAAATAAGAAATAAAAAAAGGCGCGAAGACATGATGCAGAGGCCGTGTCTCCGCAGAGAGACACATAGTCTGTGTGGAGACATTGTCTCTTTTTTTCCTGTTAAATAAGATATTTCTATTCATTAACTTTTCCCTGTTTATGAATTAAACAATATTTTGAAAGGTTGGTGTTCGCACATCGCGGTCCCTCCAAACTTTTTTTAGTCACTTAAGCTTCTTGCAAATAATTAAAAATTACGAATTTAACAAAACCATCAACCCTACACGTAGAACGTGCAAGTTTTGGACGAGGAACAAAGATATTGCTTTCTTGAAGAAGCTCGTAATCATCCTCGTCAAGCATATATTCTGATTGTCTATTATTGGTTTGATGAATGTTTATATAGTCCAGATTCACTCTTCAATTATTTCACAGCAAACATAAATGAGAAGAAAAGACATGACCAGTATATGAATAAAAAACATTTTCTTCCTTTTTCTGCATGTCCTCGCCACCATCAGCTTTATCTTAGTCATCCTATTTCTATTTCCTCTTTTAAGAGAATGAGGGGAAAAAATGAGGGAATGTTTGAATTTTTATTGTATTTGAAGATGGAGGAGCAGCATTACTAGGACAATTCTATATATTGTAATAATAAATATATATAAAGACGGAGAAGCAGCAGTATCATGAACAATTCTGGAAGTGGTGTTGCAGCAATCTTAACTTATATAATAACTTTCAAATAAATAAAAATACAAAATTAAGAAATAACCAACAGAGAGAGAATAAACGTGAGAAAATTCATATTTAAAGGAGGTTGAACAAATCTTCTGGGTTTTTTTGTGTTGCTTTGTAGAGTAGAAACCATGTTTGTTTCTTTAATACATAAGGGTACATGGAGAAGATATTTATAGGGGTGGGCGCGGGTCGGTTCGGTTCGGTTTTTTCGGTTCCAGAAATTTTATGGTATTTAGTAAATGGAACCGTCGGTTCCAGATATAATTCGGGAACCGTTCGGGTTCGGTTCGGTTCGGTTTGGTTCTGTTCGGTTCCTACTATAATTAATTTTTTTAACTTTATAATAACACTATATAAATACATATAGAAAACTTTGTCAGTGCGTCTTGAATAATAAATCCATAACATATTAGAAAGTTTTCACAAAATGCTAACATTTTAGTACTAGACAATATAGATCACAATTTTTTTTGCTACTTCTCTCAAACAGTTACTGCTCCACTGCTTACCCACCAAAAGGTAACATATAAAAACATCTAACTATATTCTCCATTTTGAGAAGTGGTACCAAAATCATTCATGTTTTCTAAAAAATTGTGAGAAGTGAGGTAATCCCAACGTGCTCAGCACTTTCACCGAGTGAATCTGTGTGTGAATATTGACTATGTTCAATCTTAGCTTTTACAAATGAACGTAATATTTTAAAGTATTAAAAATACTTACCAACTATGTAATGTAATCATCAATTGCTTGACTTGTCATGTATCATTAAAATGTTAACAATTTATTGAGTACCATGTAAAGAAAAATAATCCAGTAATTAGAGCTGGAAATCTCTGTGCAAAGCTCTTGGAAAACTTAAAAAACTTGTCATGGTAAACACGATAAAAGAACGAAAGCACTGTCAGCGTTAAGAGGGTAAAATCTCACGTCTCTTAAATATGAAAAGAATAAATATGAGAGTACTCCAGCTTAGTGTGGGAACTAGAAGGAGGAGGACTTCTTCAAGTTGAGAGAAAATGACTTATGACTGGACGAGAAACATGTTTTGCGGCGGGAATGGACCGGAGAGAGAAGAAGAAGAGAAGATCGAAAATTCTAGGACTATTTCCCTTTTATATTTAGTGGCTTTTTTTGCAATTTTTTTTATGTTGGTCGATTTTGAAGAAGAGAAGATCGAAAATTCTAGGGCTCTGTCCCTTTTATATTTAGTGGTTTTTTTTCAATTTTTTTTTTTTTATGTTGGTCGGTTTGGGTTATATTTAATATACTTGAAGCCCAAATGCCTAATTGTGAAAAAAAAAAAATTCGGTTCTTATTCGGTTCTTGATCTAGAACCGAGAACCGAACCAAACCCGTCGGTTCTCGATTCGAATACCCGTTCGAGTTTTTTATTTAAGAAAACCCATTCGGTTCGATTCGGTTCGGTTCGGACATTTTGCCCAGCCCTAGATATTTATAAAATATCCATGGATGACCGTGGAAAATGTATACTAATTAGTCAACAAAGATGACTAGATATGAAGGAAAATATCAAATGCAATATAGACTGTAGTAAAATCAGATGAAAACAGGATTAATGTGAAAACTCGTGTGACAAAATGGATAGTGATCAGGGGGATTGCCTCTTTTACAATAAGAGAGAGTTATTTTTTTTATTTAAATTTTCGGAAGGGCATGCTTTTTTTAGCAAATTCATCTTTACCTTGAGAATCTTAATTATAGTATATTATTACTTCTTATCTTATTGGATTATACATAAGTTCAATTAATGTAAGTTGAGTTCTTAGCTTGGGTTTGAATAATATTTTTATTTTATTATTATTAATAATAAATTTAAACTCTTTACTTAAAATTTTATAAAAAGTGATTTTTTTTGAAAAAAATGTATAATTAAAACTTGAGAATAAGAAAATGTTAGGAATCCATGTATAAATAATTTATAGAGAGAATTTATGGAATTGAGACCCTTTAAAATTTGCATACTCGGGGTGTGTTTGACTCACATTATTTTGAAAAAATGTATTTTGAAATAATAGATTAATAGATGTGTGATTAAAAAAGAAGGAAAAATTATTGATGTGATGAGAAATATTATTTTAATGAAGAATGTGTGATTAAAAATGAGTAGAAGAATGAGAATGAAAAAAATAATGTGTACCAAACAAGCGCTCATTTTCAATCATTTATTTACGCTATAAAATATTTTATACATAAATTTAAAAAATTTCACTACTTTCTAATCACACACTTTTTAAAAAATCACTATTTAAAATATCATTTTTAGAAAATAATGGCCATCATACGACATACGTTGACAAATCAAGCTTGTACTCTATTTTATAGGATGAACGTTCAAAAGAACCTTTAGCCACGAGCCGCGTCATCCTGCGAGCAGCATAGTTTGTACCGTCGATTCAATTCTTTACAATGGCTGATAACAGCTAACGACATTAGACGCGGATTACCATCCTGCACCGTTGATATGCACCCAAATCTAACGGTTTTCAAGTATTCTTTTCCTCGCTCTCTCCAAATATATAGCCCACCAAATCACACCATTATATCTCACACATCACAAATCAAATCTGTTGAAATTTCAGATTTCTCTCTGAAAAAAATGTCAGGAAGGGGAAAAGGCGGCAAGGGTTTGGGAAAGGGCGGTGCCAAGCGCCACCGTAAAGTGCTGAGGGATAACATTCAGGGCATCACGAAGCCGGCGATTCGTCGTTTGGCTCGCCGTGGAGGAGTAAAACGTATCAGTGGTCTTATTTACGAGGAGACACGTGGCGTCCTCAAGATCTTCCTTGAGAATGTTATCCGTGATGCTGTAACCTACACTGAGCATGCTCGCCGTAAAACCGTGACGGCCATGGACGTTGTGTACGCCCTCAAGAGGCAGGGGAGGACCTTATATGGCTTTGGTGGTTAAATAGCTAGGTAGTGTTGGAGAATTTGGGTTTGGGTGGTGGTGAAGTTTTGTATAAATGTGGGATTTTGTTAGGGGAAGGGTTCGGTATTAGGTTTTAAATGATTGTACTTCGATCTGCATTAGATCCTTTATCTGTTTCTTCAGTTAATGAAATTCTGTTTCCGTTATTTTGTATGAGCTTCATTATTATGTAGTGTTCTTATTTCTCTACCTAGTATTGATATTTCGTTGGGATAAAAATTGGACTCATTGGGTTTGATTTCTACCTTGGCTTTCGGTTTGGCAGTACTGTTGTTGATAACTAAGAAGTTGCATTTGAATGCAGTACAATTTTTTCATCTCATGATTTTTCCCTGGACAAAATTTGAAACTCTAGCTTAATTCGTTGACTGAGTTGAATTCTTGTAGTTCTTGAGCGGGTTCATTATTTACAATGCTGTTCTATTTAACATTTATCGGTCTCTACTGGAATTAACTTTATTTTTCAGTTCCGTGGTAAATTTAGTTGGATCATGGATAATACTTTTTGAAGCAATTGCAAACATATTTTTGTTACATTGGGCAAGTTTCGATGAGTGTAGATGATACCTCGAGTTGTTTCTTAGTTTTTGTGGGATGCGCTGTGGGAAGGTTCAGACTTCAGAGTAAATATTCAACCTTAATTTTATTTGTGAAAAGAAAATCGTGCTTTAGAGTTAGTGTGCTGTTGGATTGAGCTATTTATTCATGCTGACAATTGTTTGATATTTCTTGTACCAGAACAGGATGTCATTTTTATAGCTTGATAGTTGTGGTCTTGGGAGTGCTGGGGTTTCTTGGAGATTGGTGAACTAAACTGGTAATTTTTATGCTTTGTTACTATATTGATTAATTGAAATGGTCGATCAATGTCTTAAAGTGATACTAGTTAAGATTGTTTTGTGAGTTGTTTTGCTTGTCTTTTTTCCTTCCAGCATTATGGCGGCTGCAATGAATGACACTGGCCGGGTCATTTCTGGGTTGTTGCAGTTTCCAATCAACAATTCCAAACTATAGGTCTGCAAAGGTTGTGTGCCTATCAAGTGAGTAATGGTGGATGCTGAGACAGTGGGTGAAAATGTTGTGGCGGTGAAGTAAATTTGAGGGTAATTTGGAATTATTAGGATGTGTAATGAGTAATATTGGAGTTGCAAGCTAGTAAAGTGAGTGCGTATATATTTAGAGCTATCTACTAGTTCACTGAAGCCCGGGCAGCTTGAACATGTATAAGGCATGTTGGTGGGGTGGGGTGGGGGGATCACATCACTCCTCAAACTTCAGTTGTATATAGCTATGTCCTTCAACATGTTGGAGTAGGAATGTACTCACGTTTAACTATTACTACTCACCTGTAACTGCCTTACTTGAAAAAAATCCTTCCCACGCCATATTTGGAGGGGAGTCTTTTCAGATCAATGTGCAATTTTCAAGCTCAATAGTAAGGTTTTTGCTGATATGATTTGAAATATCTTCGTCTTCATACCTTTTAATATGCTACAAGCTATATTGGCATGTCTAGTCTTACCCTACTCCTCGTGAGGTTGGGTCACCGAAATAGAGGCATCTTGATTAATTATATTTCCATCATTTCCAATAGCTAGAAAGTACCCCTATAACTTGAGAATTTCCGCATTTGAAAGAATGGCAAGCTTGGGTTTTAAATTTTAACATTAGGTCACAACCTTTAGCAATATCTCCCTGCCCAAATATCTATTGTGGTAGATCTTTGCTACCTCAACTCACTTTTGACCTACTTTCATGACAAAGCCCATCAAATTCTGGCCAACAACCTAATCTATCTGCTGCAACTCCTCGGCATGGGCATCTATAGCATTCCCCAAATGCACCACATCTATCAGCTGCTTCTTGTTGCTGCCCAGCAGCGTGCTTCATCATCCCAGATATTGAATTAATTTGTCACATGTCTAGTGCAACGTCTGTATAAGCAGTATTTTCATCTACTAGATTATCCCGTCAATTTGTTTGTTAGTCAAACTAAAGTATTTAGATGAAATGACCCAAGTATATTAAGTTCATAAATATTTATCATATATCTTGGCTGCATGGATTGCATGTAAACAAGGAAAGGGCATTAGTGTGCCTGTGAAAAGCAGTCCACATGATCAGATTGACGCAATATTAGAAGAGATTTTATTTAATATAGTTTCCAATTTGAGGCTTGTGTTAGGAAACTTATCATGTTTGATTTAATAGCTTTTATTAGATATTTGCTATATGATCTTTGAAACAGGGTCTTTTGCGTTGTAATAAGGGGAAGCTTTGATAATGAATTATTGTTATTTTCTCCCTTGTCTCTCTATTCTCTCCTTCATCATCTCTCTTTTCCCCCTCTTCTCTTCACTTTGCCTTTCTCTTATAATTCTTCCATAGCATCTGGCGTCACAGATATATTTGTCAAGTTTGTTGAGTAGAGACCAAATATGGTAAAGGAGGGCTATGTTGGACTTTGGAGTCTACCTGTGGTGTTTGCCCTTTGTTTGGGCGCATTTTACATTTGTGATGGAATAAAAAAATTGTATTATACGTGAGTTTGATTTTATTTTGTCTATTTAGACGTGTTTGAATTGATTATTTATTTTGTTTGCTTGCTTGCTTGTGAATGAAGCACGCATGTTACTATTTCTCAACTAATTCAAGACTACTTTGATGAAAATTATTTCGTGTTTTTTATTGAGTTCATATTATTTTAGGTTATTGTTTGATTTTAAATTGCCCTTGTCAATGGCAAGCCGCAAGTGTACACCTCTAGATGTTCACTAAATCGTGTTGCAACAAAACATGTCAATCTAGCCAATGTCAAGCATGAGGATTCCTCTACATTTTATCATGCAAAATGCATAGCTAGTAAATCGGCCTTGCCTTCTAGTCTTCTACTCGTCACAGGCTCAACTTCTCCAGCTATCTTCGCCTTTTGGTCTTTATTGGCATTAATCCAGTCTTCTGCTTTTCTGCACAGGTTCTATTGGTAAACTTCTCGCACAACTTATTCCTTTTCAGCTAGACTTCCTGATAACTTGGCTTGCTGACTCTTTATCTTGTGAGTTTCTTGTTTTGCCTTGCTATTTCTTAATGTAACACGAACCATATCTTGAACTTGATTTTTGAGACGTGTTACTTGATTGTGTTTTTAAGTTCTTATGAGTTTATACATACAATACGATGTGGTTGTCTAATTTTACGACAGCAAAAACATGCTAAGCACACTATATAAACCGCAAAAACAAGCACATTAGAACAGTATACCAGTGGATCAGGCTCTCTCTTTGTGAAGCCGACTTTCGCTACCAGATTATAGGTTTTCCTTTTTCTTGAACTTCCGCTCAGCCTCTCTCTGCCTTCCCAGCATCCGAGTTCTAAGATGGAACTGAATCGGCTGCAAAGAATCTCGCATTTTGGAGAGGACTCAAAAGTGTTTCCAGCACCACTTGAACTGTTCCAGTCCTCCATGGTTCTGCCCGAATCAGCAAACTCTGCGTGGCCAATCTAGAAGACTTCAGCACTGCGTCGGTTTCTTTAATTTCTCTGTTCATCAGCTGCCTTCTTCCTTCCTTGCTAGCTCAGCCAGTGGTGGAGCTGCCACATTTTAACGAATACTCACCAATTCGTCTTCCAATAATCTCTCGTCAATTTTTGTCTCATGCTTCAAACGTTCAATTCTTTGGCTTTGATCGCTTCAGATAAATCGCTTGTCACCAGGTGTTGCAGTAACCCTGGTTCAAACCGCGACAGAAAGAAGGGCTTTCTCTAGGGGGCTGAACCAAGTTGGGGAGAACACAAGGAAAATATATCTGTTAGCCATTAGTGTGTTTTCTATCAACTATTCTTGATAGTGAGCAATAACACTATCGATGAGGCCTCTGATTGGCATCCTGATCACGATATTCGTGGCAAGTTTCCTGTCCTTAGCAACTTGTTGAGTAAGTTTTGTTGGCGAGCTAACTAGTACAATCCACGAACGAGTTAGCATTATTGACTTGAACAATTTGAGGGCCTTAAATAACAATATCAAAAGAACATTCCGTCGACAGATCAAATGAAAAAGTTAATAAACTAAAGTCATATAAAATGTTCATTAAAAAGGGAAAAAATTATTAATAAAGCACGCCTAGGTGGTTAACTTAGCCCATTTAATTTGCGCTTACTGAACACTGCTATTTTCACGTGTTCATATATTTATATTATTATTTTTGAAGTGTGTGTAAAGCTAGAGTTTAAAAATTCAATCATGTAACGTATGTATCATTTTTACACTATCTTTTACCCTTTGTCTCTAAAAATAAATTATTGGATGCTGTTTTCACCCAATCAATTGTTGACAACCTTCATAATATAAACAATAATGTAGAAAAAAGGGAGTGCACAAACGACATTATTCTTAAAAATTTCTTTTGGAATTCAATTAATTGTGTTTTTGTCAATATCTATGCACACATTTCAACAGTTCAAACTTGAAATTATTTCTAAATGAAGGAGAGAATTAATGCGACTGGAGATTCTGGATGAAAGATAACAAAATTTACTCTAACAGAAAAATGGAGATGCGGGGTATCGATCCCCGTACCTCTCGCATGCTAAGCGAGCGCTCTACCATCTGAGCTACATCCCCTTTTGTGTGTAATTATATTTATATAAATAGATATCTGATAAAGATATCAGTTTTTAAAAAGATGATTTACCTTTCTAATTTTATAGTCTTTATAAATTGCGTTGGATTGTTACTGGGTTTACTAATTTAATTAATATCATCTCTCTTTAAAATATATCTATTCATGTAATTTTGGTGAATCCATAGAACTTGCATTCTTGTAGTGGATGTTGACTAAAAATTATGGTATAGGAATATACTAACTAAAAATCTAAAGCACCTCCCAAAATACATAGCAAATTAATAAAAGACTACAAATAGCAATAGAGACAGCAAGGGATGGAGCGGGCGAGGAGATGATTAAAAATCTCTATTTACGGTCCCTTTTAATTATTTGTTTTTCTTAAAAAACATGATCATAACATAAAAATATAATATAATAAACTAAAAATTTTGGGATGGGTTCGAAGAATTCAAGGCGGGAACCATGTTCATGTCCCACTTACTATTTGTGATGGAAATTCCCCCACCTTATTTGGGGGATGGGAGACATCACTACTCCAATAATACTGCAAATGGCCAAGGCCCATGTGACCTCGCTATCTTGTTTTCCCCTAAATAAAAAAGAGGAAATTACACACAAATCCACATATTTAAAGATCACATTTCAAAAATAGATATCAATTTAAACTTTTTAATATCTTAAAATTAAATTAACTTCATCCACCATAACCCTAATTATTTTTCACTCTTCCCTCTCTCTCTTCTTTACCCCGGTTTTCACATCTTCTTCTCTCTACATCTCTCCCTTCTTTTCTCTCTCTTCTTTCTCTACATCTCGACGAAGAAGAGAGGACAGACTTATTACATTCGATGTGGGTTTCTATCATTGTACCCTTTTCATATTTCATATAATTGTACCAACCTAAGGGCTATTCTAAGTCGGGTCAATTTCATACCCCAAAGCCATGTGATTTGCATTTTTTATCAAACAAAAAAGTCATTCCAAGAAAGTCATAAACTAATTAATATATAATAAGACCTACAATGGTAATCCTATCTACCCATTATTTTCAAATATATGATTTTTGACTTCACCAAAACAAACCACCGTCCAATACGAGAAATGAATTGAGGTTTAAATAATAATTTTACTACTCTTTTTTTATACTTTGAAATTGTAACATGTCTTTTATAAGTCTAGTACTTGAAAATGATGAATTTAGCCTTTTGAAATAAGTTTATAGAAATTTAATTGTGTTCATACAAGTTTTCATAATTCTCGATTATGGTTGAGTAAGTTTTCGTACCACTTTTTTTATTTGTATTGCTTTCGATTGGGTTACGGAATGATTAAGTTCTTTCCTCAACCCTAATCCAATAAAATAAAATTTTTTTTTTATTGCAGGAGAATCTAATAAAAGTCGATTTTCCACTCAATCACATAGAAAAAAATGACAGAAAACCATTTCCACAAGCAAGAAAAATGAAGATTTTAGTATATATATTTTATTTCATTGTCGATGATATGAACAAATAAGAAAGGCTTTTACCATTTTTTTTTCTCTTCTTGACTCACATAGAAAATGACACGCACAAATACTAATTTGTTAATTTATAAAGTTTGACGCATTGCTCTTAGGAAAATATGAGATTATCAATTGTGAAGTTGACAAAACAGTGCTACCCTTATATTTTATCAATAATTAGTGCTATTTAGGTAATTAAGTCGGAGTAATGGGCCAGAAAAACCCTAATGCCACCAAAGTCTATTTTATTCACAGTTCACAAACAAGGACAGACATCAGATAAAAGAGAAAATTGCACAATGGACTAAAAACTATACTTAATAGCAAGATGATGCTCAACTTTTAGAACCGACAAATTAGTCAGCTTACATTAGGTTTCATAACAACCACACCCTATTATCCGCACATTTCGTAAAATTTACTACTTACCAGCATTTAAGCGAAGCCCCAATTTGATATGGCTAAAAATCAATTTTTCAGTAGAATTCTATGAAATTCATGATTAAAAATTTAATAAAAATAGTTAATCATATAAAATGTACGATTGAAAATGAGTTTGAGAAAAAAAGAATTTTAAAAAATTGGGATCAAATAAAAGCTAAAAGTTTTATGAAATTGAATTCACGAGGGTCGCGTCACGACATGATAGAGATTTGGAATATTTTCCCATTATAGACTGGTTATATAACTAACTATAACGAAAAGTTTGTCCTAACTTTCTTATTCTTTGAAGCATCAAAGACCAACTTACTAATATGGTAATAGATTAGAGACCAATAGTGCAATTTTCCCTTGTGCTATAACCAACCAAACAAGACGCGAGTGCTTCTGTTACGATTTGCAAGAAAATTGAGGAGCACCCCACCCCTCTCCCCCTTCTCGCTGTATATATATTTATGGTGTGTGTGATTTTTTAAATTATTAATTATTGTCACAAGTTTGCAGAAGAGATATTTTCGTTGGCTAAATATAAGCCTCTGCTTTCTTCATTCATTCCATTCCATTCAGACCATCCTCTTTTCTTCTTCCATTTTTATCTCTGTGGTTTTTGGACACAGAATTGAATTAGATACCCCTCTGTATGCAAGCAAATGGCCAGTTGGGTCTTGTCAGAATGTGGCATTAGACCCCTCCCTCAAATTCTTCCAAAGCCCAGAACGGGTTTCTTCTCAAATTCAATAAAAAACCACACCCATCCCCTAAAGGTTCAATTTTTACATGCAAACAAGAAGATTTTTTATCCTAAATTCTCTCCAGTGTCAATTCCAAGGCTTTCGAGTGACAAAAAATGGGTTTTGAAAGTGAGTACTCAATCGAGGATTGCATCTTTGGATGAATATGAGAAAGGGGAGAAAAAAGAGAAAGTTTTTGGTGTTAATGGGATTGGGGAAGAAGAGGGAGGAGGAGAATTAGATTATGGGGCACCCCCACCATTCAAATTGACTGATATAAGGGCAGCCATTCCAAAGCACTGTTGGGTTAAGGATCCATGGAGATCTATGAGCTATGTTATGAGGGATGTGGCTATTGTTTTTGGGTTAGCAGCAGGTGCTGCATATTTAAACAATTGGTTCATTTGGCCTCTTTACTGGGCTGCTCAAGGAACAATGTTTTGGGCATTCTTTGTTCTTGGCCATGATTGGTACTTCCATATATACCATTGTTTTTCTTTTTTGGCTCTGAATTAACTTATATATGTATTAGTGTGTGTATGGTGGCTTCGGTGGTGCTTGATTTTGATTTAGATGCTGATGAGTGGGTATGATTTCGTGATTTATCCCTTATACTGTATTTCAGTGGCCATGGGAGCTTTTCGAACAATCAGAAATTGAACAGTGTTGTTGGACATATCCTGCATTCTTCAATTCTCGTTCCTTATCATGGATGGTATGCCCCTGCTTGCTTTTTTCTTCTTCCTTTTTCTTGTCTGTGTCACTTGATAAATGAATTTCGGTCTCATAAGATACTTATGTGATGATTTTTATGCTAAACGGAACAGCACAGGATAGGATCGAGGAAGAAAAACAAGTTAAAATCTCCTCTTTTATTCTTTGCTGTACTGTCCAATATTGTGTTGCTAACATGCCCTTATTGTTACATTATCGTTGAAGTTCTTGAACATTTTGTCTTCTAAGAAGTTAATTGGATGAATTTTACAGGAGAATAAGCCATAGAACTCACCATCAGAACCATGGGCATGTTGAAAATGATGAATCGTGGCATCCGGTTAGTTCTCCATTCTTTTAATGGATCCTTTGCCTTTTTAGGCCTTGGCTAGTATTTTTTATTCAATTTGGTTCTGAAGCATTAGTTATCATTACTTTTACTTTTAGTTGCCCGAGAAGATTTACAAGAATTTGGATAAAATTACACAAACATTGCGATTCACGGTGCCTTTCCCCATGCTTGCCTATCCTTTTTACCTTGTAAGTCTGCAGCTTCACTGGTTATATTTTTCTTTCTTCATTTTTTGGGTATTGTAATAAGCTGATAAATATTGTCGTCTCCAGTGGAATAGGAGTCCGGGAAAGACTGGTTCCCACTTTGATCCCAATAGCGACTTGTTTGTTCCAAACGAGAGGAAAGATGTGATCACTTCGACAATATGCTGGACAGCAATGGCTGCTTTGCTTTTGGGTTTGTCCTTTGTGCTTGGCCCAGTTAAACTTTTGCAACTATACGGTGTGCCGTATTGGGTAATTTCCAATTTTCCATTGTTGGTAACATTGCTTGCTGTCAACATAGAACTTAATTTTCTGAAAATAGGAGAAAAAGAGTGAACTTCACATTGGTTTTATTTCCAACCATTTGGAATCTTCTAATATAACTTTGCTTCTTTTAAGGGTTTTGTAATGTGGTTGGATTTTGTTACCTATCTTCATCACCATGGGCATGAAGATAAACTTCCCTGGTACCGAGGAAAGGTATTTTAGTGTCTTGATTTTATGCTTTCTTTTCGTTTTGTGTACTCCTATATTCTTAAGAAATATTCAGCATCTTGATTAGATAGGGTAGGTAGCATATATTGGGATTTCCCTTTGGGAGTTCGAGATAGAGCATGATTGGTTGCGATTAAAAGTTACTTTTCTTGAAAGTATGTCAAGACTTACTTTCTAAATGAGTAAGTTTTGTCAGCGAAAGAAGTAACTTTAATATCATGTTTGGCAAAAACAAGTAACTTTAAATAGGCTTGACTTACTATTAAGCATAATCAAACATGCTTACTTAGAATACATGAATTGTCACGCTTAAGTAATTGGTCACGGCTGATCCCTTTAGAGTTAAATTTCTTGTGTAGGAATGGAGTTATCTCAGGGGAGGACTCACAACTCTTGATCGTGATTATGGATGGATTAATAACATCCACCACGATATTGGAACACATGTGATACACCATCTCTTCCCTCAAATACCACACTATCATTTAGTGGAGGCAGTGAGTAACCTTTTTAACACATTAATTAGCTGCCATGATTGATATTTGACTTCATGACACATTGAGTGTTGATTATATCTTGACATTTTGAGCCTTTTCTTTCTTTGCAGACAGAGGCAGCTAAACCTGTCCTCGGGAAATACTATCGCGAACCTAAGGAATCGAGCCCTCTGCCTTTCCATCTTATTGGCGATTTGGTGAAAAGTTTGAAGCAGGATCACTATGTTAGTGATACTGGTGATGTGGTATACTACCAAACTGACCCCAAGCTTAGCAGCTCTAACAAATCTAGGTGAAGCAATGGAGTGGGATCACGGTAAATTTCCGAGCCTGGCTTACATTGACTGCCATTTTATGTTGATTTTGGCTCGACTTACTTTGGCCAGAAAGAGATTCCCTGCAGTGAGTGATTAAGGGATTTCATTTATTATATTGATAGATAGAAGTTAATACTGTCAAATTTCGTACTGTACAAGGAATAAATGGTGTCTATTTATTCTTGTGAAGAGCAATTTGCCTCTTCAGCAAATATCCCTTGTATCGTTGAACGACATTAAGCCAATCAAAATGAAGGTCACAATTTCCAGTAAATTTAATTTATTTCCCCTGTTGTATGGAGTAGACTGATTGAGAATTCTGCATTTGATGTGATAAGCAAAACCAAGAAGTTTGATGCATACATTACTATTGATGGTAGGTCCATTAAAAGTGCCATATTAAGTGAGAAAAATCATTTCTCCCTTGGTGGTTTTGATTAATTAAACATTTTTCACATTTCCTACACAATTAGTCATTATCAGCAAAGTATAAACATCGGTAGTGGGATTCCAATCTTCATTGGTTTTCTATGTAACCTTTATTCTTTTTGTGTGTATAGTGGGTGACTTGGTATGAGGGAGGGATATGGATTCCCTTTGGCCAACTAGGTATACCCTTTTGTCCTTTCTTCAAGCATTCAAAAGGGTTTTCCAAGATACAACATCTATGTTAAAAAAATAAGAATTCGTAAAGAGTTCTTAACTTAATTGACTTTTGGTACGATTGGTATGACATTTGAAAAGCGAAAAGTTGTTTTTCAGATCCAAAATTTTATTTTGAACATATTTTGATAATTTTCTGAAATCGCAATGTCTGACTAGAAGTGCTTTTAAAGAAAGTTGACCTATTGTAGTTTTCTTGGAAAGCTTTTCTAGAAACATGAGCAAATGTAGAAACTCTACCAAACAGGTCATTTGTAAGTTTGTTAGTTAGGGATGACTTGAAAGTCATATTCAATACATAATTTAGATAGTTTAACTCATTATACAACATGTTATGAACTGTCGAGTTTGAATTTGATTTAAAAAAGAAAGAAAGTAGATGAATCTATTCAGACTAAGTAACTCGACTCATCTTTATTTCTCTATTCTATTCGATACAGTTATTTATCTAGTTGGCCCACTTTTTACAACCATGGGTTCTCGAGATACACACGTGCAACAAAAAGCCAACAATTCCGGCTGCCGCCTGCACTGGGAAGAAATAAGGTTTGATCAACTTTGTTGACACCAATTGCACAGACATAAATGTAGATAGTGAATTCAATTGTTTTGGTCGGTGTTCAGTTCCCAAAACATTCAACGAATACAAAAAACTTTTCTCATTGGGTTAATGGCATGAAATTCATATGGTAGTTGCTCAAGACATGGTCTAAGATCAAACATTAAGAAAATATAAAAAGGACTTTTTATGGGGTCAGAAAATAGAGGCGCAAGCTTGATCTTCTTTAATATTTTCATTAATATAATTATGGTGTTTTGTTAGTAAGGGCCTTATTTTTAATTTGGCAAGAGAATAGGGATTAAGGGTGCAATTTTAAATATGAGAAGGAATTAGGTATCATAAACCATAGCCACAACAAAGTGATTGTTCAGAGTTTCGTAATATTGTGTAACTCTAATAAATGAATTATTGGCTCAAATTTTCGAGTATCATAAAATTGACGAATTTTTAGATTTATTAATGTTTTTCTCACTTCACACCGTATGATTTTTACAAAAGTTATTTGCACAGTGTCGTGTTTATTGGTTGTTGGCTGGGGCAACTATTTTCCACATTACATGACATAATTACAAATGTGCAGTTGTCCATCACACAAACACGAGTCACCACACCATAATCTTGGTTAACAAGTCTTAAGGTTTTCTTGTCGAACTTCAAATCTTTGAACAAAATTCAAATTCATTAGCGTCGGACATTTCGGTTAGGTTCTGTTTAAATTTTAATCGATTATGATCCTGGAATATTCCAGGAACCAATCGGTTTCTTAATTATATATATATATTTGGATTTGATGAATGGTTTTATTTGACATATTTTGATGAAGATGAAATTTCTCGTTTGCTTCGAATAAGCTTATTGTTTTATTTTTTGACGTGAGTATTAATTTTTGGTGATAGAATGCACTGTAACTTGCATTAATAATTTATAAATTTTAGTTAGAGAACCAAATCAAATCAAACATGAACCATTTGGTTAGGTTGTGGTTTAGTTCCATAATTATAGATGGAAGTTTTATTACCCTTATGCCTGCCTATGTGGCTGAGTAAAAATGTCATGCAAGCCCTGTTACCTCTGAAGGGGTAAGGAAATATTTCATCGCCTCGTTGACTATTTTTACAAGGTGATGGGAGGCATTGAGAGTATGACCCAACGCTCACAGACAAATGCCTTCAAGGCGGCTTAACTTGAAGCTGAAGAATCAAGTCTTCGCTCCAAGGCAATGAGAGAGACCTCAACCCTTAGACATACAATACGGGCTTTTAATGCTAGAGGCGGTTGCGACAACCCCGAGGTGCCTCATGCAAGCTGTATCATGACAACATGGAACCACTCGAGATGTGATTGAAGGATCATTTTTTGCAATGATGGTTGGCAATCAAATTCCTTCCTTTTCACCTAGGAGAGGTGCAAGGATCACAAGACTGTGATGCCTATGACTACACAACGTGACGCTATAAAGCTTGACTAATGAGATGATAAGATGACATTACATGTTAAGCATCCAGAGCGTCTCAATTTATTTTTTTCTTATAAAGAATCACAATTATTGACTTCGTAAATATAATTCACATGGTAATTCTCACCCTCTAAATATAGATCCCGACTCACGTTTTTCTTCTTTACCACATGTCACTCCTGTATCTGACTATTTTCATTCACAAACTTAAGTGTTAGAGTGTTTACGATTACGTCATCCCCGCCTTTTTTATTCTTGAAGGGGACTCGATCATGCACCTCCAATGTGTACATTCTAAGTGCGTATATAACATACATGCGGATGAAAGTGAAGGCAGAATCTGTTAATGTGCTGGCTTCCAACCAGATTCGGAGGTCGACAGTTTAATCATAAGAAAATCATTAATTCTCAGTTCAATAGTGATTTTCTTCGGAACCAAATCATTTGAAACCACCCCCATTCTTAATTTTAAGAGAACGTGTTTCCAGAAGAGATAATGTAAGACTTGTTTAGAACTTATTTCAACTATAAGCCGAGATAACTCGGTTGCGGTCAAGTTGAGCAAAAAGAAACTTCAAATTTCATCCTTCATGAACGGATTTCTTGACCCAAGCTTTTTCTAAAGTCTAACTCATTGATCTATTCTCCTTTTCCAGAAAATTGCAAAAAGACCACAGAAGGTAGTGTTAGAAATGAAAGTTTATTCACTTGTTACACATGGTTCTTTACTTCATTTAGTGCTAGAAATAACTAGGCTGGATACTACATTTTCCTTTTAAAAATTGAAAAATATTTCATTGTTCAGTTTTTGGATGTTTACTCAAAGCAAACCAAAACTTTTTGAAGAATACTAATTTTGGATCTTACGCTATTCTAAAAAGTTTAATGGGTGGTTACGGATCTTAAAATTCCGGACCGAAACCCGATTAGGGACCCCATTTTCATTTTTTTAAGATTGTGTAAATTGTCTGATTGCTTTCACTAGTAGTAGATTCGGCAAAGAAATTAGTATTAATGCGATTGATTTTCTTTGTTATAGGCAAACTTGTTGAAGGAGATCGCTGGAAAGGTATCTTATGGAAACCAATTAGTCAATATATAATTTCTCTTATAGCCAGTTGATTGGACTAATGCCAATTTATTTATTATTATTATTATTTTTTTTTTTTGAAGAAAGTTCTATGATAAAATCGAACCCGTTTCAGTTTTGGTTCTAAAAATGGTACGAAACTAGGTGATTTCATTTACAAAGGGAGTTTGGATCCACAATTCATCCTATGTATCTTTAGGATTGGTATATTTTTTCTATATCCTGTAGTTTCTCTGAATCGAGGGAAGTATCACAAATCTTTCTGCTCATCTTGCATATTGTCCTTTATGTTCCATGTTAGAATAGAACTTTAATTTATTAGTTAGTTATTAGACGAGATTTTACGGGAAAAAAATTACATCCACAATTTTTATTATATATGTGTGTGTATGCGTGCGCGTGTGTTTACCTAAATAGACGTATATTATATCATTCTAAATTTATCCACCAATATTTATTTTCGTTAAATTCTTTTAAATCTTTTTATATTCTTTTAGAATTTATGTTTAACTAAAACTCTAATAATCATAAAATATCATCTTCAATTAAAATCATAAAATCCTAATAATCATAAAATATCATCTTCGACTAAAATTATAAAACCCTAATAATTATAAAATATCATATTCAATTGAAATCAAAACAACAATGGAAAAATTACCATTAGAGGAAATACAGGAAAACATAGCAATACATGAAGAAAAAAATTGAAAAATTAAGAATTATGTTTTATTGTGAATTTGATGAATTTAGTATTAATTAGAGAAAGGACGTGTAAACAAATTTTATCAAATTTTATTTTTGTTTTTGAAAGAACAAAATCATGTCAAAAGATGGAAATCTTGCCCCCACCATTAATGGATGTATTTAGAGTGGAACGGATATATAAATGTGCGAATTTATAGTGTTTAAATGAATAAATTTAATAAGGACAATATTGAAATTTGACGTGGATGAAAATAGTAATTTTTTAAAATTTTAATAGGGATGAATATAAAATGGGATAAATATATAATAATTGTGAATGTAAATAGTGACACCCTTTATAAAATATTCGAGGTTTATTCGGACTGACATATCCAATGTCCACCCCTACCCTAGATCTATACAAAATCACCCTCACTTCCACAATTGTTATTTATCATCTCCACCAAAAATTGTCATCTTCACCACCATGACCCACAACCACCACCGGGGGTGTCAATTTGGCTCATTAGCTCAAGCGACCTATGGTTTGACTTGGGAAAAGTTAAGCTGACCCGCTCGCTATCATGCTAAGGGTCGGCCCAAGTCAACCACGTTTTGGGACATCGACCCGAGCCACCCTGTGTGAATCGACGAGCTACACTGGCCATTTTTGGTCTGTGATGAGTCGAGCCTTTAAAAAATAAATAAATAGGTAAATCAAATCAATAGCTACTTGCTATCTTGTTTAAAAAAGGGGTGGGGGGGGGGGGTCGGCCCGACCTAGCTCAAGTTGATAAGGTCCAAGCCGAAAGCTTGGGTCGAGTTTAGATTTTTTGATCGAGCAAAATTTCAATTGGATTTGGGCCAAAAAAAAAAAGCTCGAACCATTTTTATTCGAACCGAGCCCGAACTTCGAGTTTCAGCTCGCGCGCCGGCTCGTTGACATCATTAAGGTCCATCGTTGAGACCCATTACCTATATTGTGATCGATCCCCATTTTAAACATCACCGCAAACTCTGGATGTAGCATTACAACCCACCACGAGATCACCATCAGACCCACCACCGCAGGATCTGGGTTGTTGAAGAGTGAGAGTAGAATGTGATAGCGTTGGTTGGGAAAGGGTAGGAGGGGTCAAGCTTACACCATTCAAAAGTATAATTTACATATAATTAAAATTAATTACTCATAACTATAACCAAGCAGGAGAGACATCCCGAAGGTTTGACAAAAATAATTGAAGCCACAATGAGAAAACATACAAAATAATTTATGTAGCCCTTTTCCACCAATCCTACTATTTATGCTGCACAAATTATTCAGTGGTAGCATACAAGAAAACAAATTACGTCAGACAACGTGTTACTGCATGCATGACGTTGACAACAAACTTTTTTACTCTCAAAATATTGGGTCGATTATTTGAAAATCGTTATTCTCATTTCCTTCCATATGATCATGTAGTAATACTATCGACTGTTAAAATTAAATGGCTTCATAAAATTTGGTGGGTCTATATTTGTGTAGATTATAAGAAATTAAGCACATTTGTAAGGAAATTTTGGATTACTTTACCACAAATTTCGTTCCTAATTGTATGTTTAGTATGCAGTACTAAATAAAACTGTTAACGTCATTATTTTCACACAGTGCAACATATGATATCAGATAAAATACTTAAAATCATTCAACATCGAATAGAAGTGTGAAATGAGTTATACCATCCTCATATCTTGTCATTGGCCTTTGATTATATTTGAAATTATGACATCAGAAGATAGAGCACATTCATCTTGCAGGTCTGATCCACACCTACAAATAGGAAAAGATATTAGGGCAAATTGATCTTCCAAACAGAAAGAATTTACAATTGAATACTAAAATTTAAATAAGCATTTAGGTGGGGTGGTTCAAAATTGAAGTCTTGCCCTCTCCCCTTCATATATATTGTGTATGCATCATGCATATATATGAACTTTAATGAATAAATGAATTCGTCCCAAAGATATCTATAACTCCGTGACTACACAATTCTCTATAAATATATATGGCAAGGAAAACCCTGGAGCTGTTCCGATCAGTATATCGGGCATAGAAAGGTTTGTATAGAGAGATCCAATCAACGCGAAATTTTTCCGTTCAAAAAGCCTAATGTGAATAACCCACAGCCTCAGTTATTTCATTTGATATGCATGCATCACCACTAGAATTCTTAATTTTCCATCTATTCTCCAAAAATTTGAAGCACAAACTATTCAACCATCCCACTAAAGGTGTTACTATAGTATTGCAATCTCTTTTTTTTCTTGATTTACTACTGGTGGTTTTTATTAGCTTACCTACATGTAATTTGAGTATCTTTTGTTTCAACTTTCAACTAAATAAAATTGAAAATTTTGTGATCCTGACTGCTCATCATGCTAGTTCTATAATCTGGTAAATGTTACAACTTCTTAAAGACCTAATTCTAACGAATCCAGATTTATGAACGAACATGATGGCATCGTCGAGAAGAAAATAACTCCTATCAGCAACAAAAATCATTAAATTAAACTAAAGTAAGAGTTTCAAGACAAACCTCATCTCTAAGGCTTACTTTTTTTTTTTTTAATCTTCTCCAAAACTAGCTAGTAAAAACATAGAGAAATATCAGCAGCAGTAAGGCTACATGTCTTCTCTTCTAAGCTTATTCAATAAAGCTGTTATAAGGGTATCCCTTTTTTCTGCTCTAGCTTCTTCTCTAATTCTCCGTTGTTCTTCCCTTTCTCTCCATCTTCTATCCATCATCATCCTCTCTTTTTCTAAATCTTCCATCGTTTTTCTCCATTCCATTTCTTTTATTCTTCTCTCTTCTTCTCTGGCTTCATATGCTTTCAGCCACTGCATCTCCATTTGCATCTGTTGCTTCATGAATTCTTCCATTATCTCCCTTATATTCGTGATCAAATTGCTCGAATTGCTGGGATTTGTATTGCTTTTAGTCTTCCTTTTCTTCTTACTGCCACCCTTTTGATCCCCATCGCTGTCGTCATTATCGTCCTCCTCGTCTGAAGATAGCTGCGCAGTGGCCACGGCTTTTTTCTTCGAACTACTTGCTCCACCGCCTTCAGCTTCAATCCATAGCATTCTTTGCATTCTTGCACCAAATATTGCTTGAAGTTCGTTGTAAAATGGAAACTGTTGGCGCATACCTTCTGCCTCCATCGTTTCACATCCCTGCAAATTACATCGACTATGATAACCAAGACTTTCGCTTATTTTCGAAGACTATCAATCCTCTCCAACAAATATACAAGAAAGTTTTAAATCTTCTCGATGATAATAAAACGTTTACCTTGAATCGGGTAACGAGGTTTTTCCACTTGCACTTACACTGTTCAGAGCTTCTATTATAACCCTTTTCTTTCATCCTGGTTGAGATTACTTCCCATAGAAGTTTATTCCGTTTAGTCTCCATGAACGTCGGATCGAGATCGGAACGAATCATCAAGAAATCTCTGGTTTCTTGAATACTCCATTGAGGAAATCTATCAGCTCCACCGCCAACGCCACCGCCTGTATCTATATTTACACTGGTGTAAGGGTGGTGCTGGCCCTCCATTAAGAAATATAAATAGATATCGATTCACTGAATCGACGTAGCCACGAAGGTAGATGGAAAGTTAGGAATATGGATCGAATGAGAAAAGAAAAAGAAAGGTGGAGAGAGAAACTGAAGAAGGTTATATGTATCTGTAGTGTGAATATATGGTGTGAATTATCAAATTGTCAATGAAAGAGAATGATTTCAAAGATTGGGTGTCAAAACTCAAAAGAGAGCGTTCATATAACTGAAAATGATAGAATAAAATAAAGCAACCATGTTCTACTCTCTCTCTCTCATTCTTTTTCTTCTCCTACACAACAGTTTCTTCCAGATTAATCCCTCTGACTACGCGGAAACTGTACTTATAAATAGATATTTGTTCATATTACGTTTAACTGATGTCATGCTTACGACAAGGAAAAATTATGCCAGACGAAATTACTTTTGGAGGGCTTTATCCTTATTCCCCTGACCAGTTGTAATTCTTGTTTGACAAGCTTTGTATTAATTATGATCGGTGTTCCCAAAAGCAGTGTCTAGACGGGAAGCTACAGCAAAACGCTTTCTACGTTTTTACGCTTTTTAGCCCCTGTTTGGTTGTCATTTTTTTTCATTACATTACATTAATTTTTTTTCTCTTCATTTCAACCACATTCATCAAATAAAATAATTTTAAAATGTGTTCTAACGTTTAGACCGAAACATGACCTCCACGCTTCATCGCTCTTTACGTTTTTTACAACATTGATTATATTACCTTCACGAATATTGAGTCGTCAAAGCCTTTATAACTAGACCTAATCTGATTGTCATGTTCCTAACTGTCCATGCTATTATTTATTTCGTCACTTGATCGAAATTTAAACTTTCATGACCGAGTTATAATTACGAAAATAAAGAGAATCATAATCCGTAGATTGATGAGTGCAAGGATGTATTGGTTTGGCCCATGACCCTTTTACTACTCAAACATGGTCGGAAACAGACCCAAAAACATAGGGCCGAGGTGCATCCCCCCCTTTTTTGGGCCTTTTTCTGCCCTGTTTGAGTAGCATTATACTTTTAGACATATTGATGGGATAATATCTAGAAACATATTTCTGCATATGTTAATTCGAAGAATTGCCATCGATCCATGTTAGATGTTATTGCTTTCGGTATTAATTATGATATTTCTATGAATTTTGAAGGCTGGTATGCTTGTCATACTTGACTACACTAATATTTATTTGACACTTGTCCAATTTTTTTATTTTTTTTAAAATCACGATTGAATTATACTCACGTACAATGAACGAGAAGGAAACCATAACTAAGAGTGAGTTTGATGCACATTTTTTAGGAAATAATGTATTTTTTTTGTGATGTGATGGTGAATACGTGGTTGAAAAAGAAAGAAAAGTTATTGCTGTGATGAAAAATATTATTTTATTGAAAAATGTGTGCTTAAAAATGAGTAAAAGAATGAAAATGAAAATAAGGACATGGATCAGGGGTGAATTATGACTGCTAATAACCCGTAGACTGACCGAGGTATTGTCTTGGCCCCTAGTTTTTTTCTACAAATGGATGGGCTAATATATATTTATTCAATCATATACATGGTTGGGTATTTAACACCTTTTTTTACTTGCAAGTGCACCTTGTCATCGACATGATGGATGGTTTAATGGGTGGGTCTGAACCGCGTATTGGAGGTGACAAAAGAGAGGCATATTCGATAATAGTAAACGATATTTTAATCCGTCATTAAGAAGTTAATTTACTTGCAATTTGTCCGTACCGATTCCAAATTTCATATTTCCCCGTACATCATGTAATCATTTTAATTTGCCTGCCAACATTTGATAGCAATTTAACAATTACAACTCTAGACCTTTCCCTTTCAAACCCATTGGGTTTATTGGAATTAGGAAGTCAATTTTACTACTACAAGTCAACTGCTTCCTTACAAGCCCATTTGATATGCAATTTTTAGTCTTCTTTCCACTTTTTATTACACCTTATTCAACAATTTAAATGTTAGATTAACATTTTTCATAATCTGCCGGTGTAAACCGCGTGATGAAAAGGGTAATACTTAAAAGAGATTGTACCTGAATTTGAAATTTAACACCGGTATGGAGAGGATTATAAGTAAATTTTAATAAATATTAATGAATGTGATTAAAAATAATTATTCCAAGAGAGCATGTTTGAGCTCCTCTTTTTTCGTTCAAAAATAACGAAACATTTTGAATTTGTGTGTAATATTATTTTATCGAAAAATGTGCAGTTAAAAATAAAAGAGAGAAAAATATATTTAAAAAAGAATGAAAATCAAATTAGGACTCAGACATTTGCAAAAGGTACAGCGCTACCATTATAATCTTTTGCAAAATCAAAAGCTGGAAAGGGTACTACTTACTTTAATCAAGGACTTAACATTTGCAAAATCAGAAGATGAAAAGGGTACTACTTACTTTAATCAAGATTTGGATTTATGTGTGTGTGTGGGCTCTCTCTATGTATTCTAGTCTAATCCAATACGCGGGATTCTGTCATACCACGTGAGCCCACCAACCGTGTCATTCCACGTGTCGGACATGCAGGATATCCAACAGTCGAAACGTGGGAACCACGGTTTGCTTGTTCACACAATAGCCGCAAGACCTTGGATATATTTGGATTCCCAACTGCGTTTGCTTGTCAAATACAAACTACTAATTTAAGATGCGACAAAATTGCACATCCGGGCTAAGATATCCAATTGAAAATGTTTGGAATTTGGATTATTTTATGCTTTAAATTTTAAAAAATATACAATCCCTTAATCAACTGGTAGGGACAAGTGAATTAGTGTCAATCTCGATGGACCAATTACGTTCTTTGTTACTTAGAACCAGGGACGGAGTCAGAAAATAACATTAAGATGAACTGAAATTTAAAAAAAATCGAATGAACTCGCGCTATAAGAGGCTAAACTTATGATAAAGAGTGTACGACACTCAATGAAATAAAAGAAAGATGACAAGAATATATTTATAAATAAATAAACTTTAACAAATATTCTTTTATTGATAAGATAGAATTTAGAGCAAGTTATTTATTTTGATCATAACATTTATTTTATGATCAAAACGAATAATTTTTTTTATAAATTTATAAATTACTTTTAAGCTTAGCAAAACATATAGTGTCTCTAACTATTAAAGTAAGTAATTTATTTTTTTTATCAATTATAAATTTTACTTAATTATCATAAGTAAATTTAGTCAAATGTGCATTAAATAAAATGCTTAAATTGACAATAAAATATTCACGTTCATGAAAAAAGTATTTAATAATTATAGTCTCTTTAACAAAAATTGAATAAATGAGAATTGGACTTGGATTATAATTCAAACTAGAGTTGAGCTAACACAATTTAATAATTGTAGTATCTAAATTTCACCATGATGCCGAGTTACATGTTCTGAGCATTGAAAATGAAAGAATCACTTTCAAGAGATTACTCTTGAACACGCGTTAGATAGAATTTGAGAGAGGAGAAAGAGAAGAAGATGAAGCAAATAAAGTTGATAAGGAAGGCGAAGCTAAACAGTTAGAAGGGGAAAGAGATGATAATAAAAGTAACTTGAAAAAAGCTTCTGGGCTGGGGGTATAGCCCACCCCACCCCTATTTAGAACTATTGATTCATCGAGTTGTATTCGAAATCCTTTTAAATTATAACTCTACCTTGGCTAATAACTTTTGGCATCAATGCTCAAGTCCACGAATTAGGGGTGGTGAATATCATCCACCAATCTTCATTTTCAGTTAGTGTTGTATTAACAACCCCAAATAGATTCACTTTCAACACCATCAAAGTATGATGGTCTACACGTAAGACTCCTTGAAGATTTCAGGTCTCGGAGTATCTCTAAATGTAAAATAGTCTTTACTTTAAAGGGTTAATGTTCAAAAATAAGCTTCAAAATACTCTATATTTGAACTTTTTAAAATAAAGAGTGATTTTGATTCTCCAAATTTAGAGAGTCAAATTCACTTTCTATTCTTAACTTACAACGACTGTATTTAATAAGCTATATATTTTCATATTATACTTCTTAAATTATTCAAACTACATTTAAATTGATTGTTATGACATATAAAAAATATGTTAAATAAAATATGATGAGAAATTAATAATTTTTTTTGTAGAAAAGCAAAATGAATAGCCAAAATATGAATATTGTTGAAGTGTATAAAAAATTATACTCTCTAAATTTAAATATGCTCTTTATTTTGTATAAGATACCCTTCGTAAATAGAGTCTCTTGCAGATGCTTTAATGATAAGTTTTACAATCGTTATTGAAAAATAATCATCATGTTGAAACTCTACAAAGTTTTCCAATAAAACTTGTTTCATCTAATAAGCATCCACATATTAACTTGAGTGTCCTTCACACTGTAGTTCGTGAAATAGACTACTACTACCTTCGAAGGAGAAACGTATAATATTGGTAACCTATCTAAACTAATGATATCCATGTCTCATTTGTTTATATGGCTAGAGATAGTTAAAAAAAAAATGGATTAACATGTCACTCGCATTTTTTCGAACTCCATTACTCTTAATAATTTATCTAAATAATTAGTAAATAGAACTAATTATATCCAAAAATTTATTTGGACCCAATGCATAACACTCACGCGTTTTGGGATACTATTCACAAAGTGGAGGTGTTGGTGGGGAGGAGTGGCGGTTGGTAGGATGGATGGATGAGGTTGCGGGGTAGGTGTTCGGAAGATGAAGATTTTTTTTTTTTTTGCTTATTGTTCTTTTCTTTTGCACTTTTTAAAAAGGTTAGGGACCCCCAATGAAAATTTCCCTTTTTTCATTTCTTCCTTTAGTTTTGTTTTTGTTTTTTCATTTTTTGGTTTCTTTATTTAAGTCGAAGGGTAAGATTGTCACTGCAACATTTTGGGTGGAAACCGTCAACAATGGCTAGGTTTGCTAATTTTCCAAGACAAAAATCGAACAGAAAATGGGCTCTTCCTTGCAACATGGGAATTATTTCTCTCAAGTTCAACAACTCCCATCACATGCCAATAAAAATGTGACTTTAATGAAAAGTCCATTGCTTCTAGAGAATGAAAATGACAACAATAAGAAAATATAGGGTCGTATTTAGTAGAGTTAGTATAGAAATTTGTCTGTTCGTAAAAAACTTTTTTTTTTGAAGGTCGATGAAAAAATTCCTCCATTTAAAGTTTATTTTATCAAAGCATTCTTCTCACTTAATAAATCATGTATATAAAAGTCCACCATCCTTAATATCCACGAACTATAACGAATTGTAACAGCCAACCGCTAGAATTGAATAGTAAAAATTTGCAAAGATTATAAATTAATGTCAAATAATTAATAATGGTACATAATTTAACAATATTGACTTTAGCCCTCTAGCGATTGAAAAAATCAATCTTAGGTTGACCAATTTTACGTTCATAATCAAATGGTACATAATCAATTTCAGCTATAACAAATCTTAGCCGGTTGAAAAAAAAAAAAAAATCAAGTGGTACACGACTGCTGCAACATTTGTTCATGAATATGTTAATCCACGTGCTTTACGCTTAACATTTTTCTTCATTGCTACGGTGACCAATTTCATCATCTCTCTTATATTCGCTAGTGAATGTCAATGCATTGTACGTAATAGGGTCGTAATTGAGTATTTAGTAGTGTAAAAAAATATAAGTACACATTATTTTGATGCTGAGACATGGAATACGAGAGTGTCAATATATATGTGCTTTTAATCTATGTATAGAAATTTGATAATTTCTTTAATATAACAATCAGTCTCGTTGAATTTGATTCATAAGAAGAGCTATGCACTTGACTTATGTGTAATATGACATTTAATATTGTTTAGATTTTTTTTATTTATTTTACATTAACTTTACGGTGATGGAAATGACACAAGGAGTACCCATATATAAATACGACTCTGCGTCAGCCTATTTTTTTATATATAAAATACTAAGTGTAATAGATCCTACAAATTGATATATGTCCTGATGTAGTGGTATTTGTGTCAAATTCCATTTCATAACCAAGAATTGTTTCGCAGGCCCTATAACAGCTTGAATTTGATGGGCTTACAATATCTGGACCTTTATTGGGTTCAGAACTTTCATCCCCTGGCATGTGCAATCCAATATTCATTTATCCTATAGGATCATTCATCTTGATATTTCTCTATCTCACACAAAAAATAAAATAAAAAAATTATTATTTTATTACGAGAAAAGTAGACCGGGAAATTATAATAACTCGTTTTGACTAGTTCATGAATTTCGTCTTAGCTCAAGGTGGACAAATAAAGAAGAGTTCAAATAATGTGCTTTTTCGACCTTATAAGTTCTCCTCTAGATGATTTTTTTTTTTTTTTTTGCTTGATTTAACATCAGTAATTCAATTAGTCACCTTTCCATTGAATTGAGTTTTCATTTATCTAATAAAAATAGATTCCCTTTATTGGTACAAAGCTCTAGGCTCATGCTGTTACTGTTACTATCATGACCAATCCCTACCAAATATGGGTTAAATCAGTCTTGAGTAGGTTTTAATTAAAATCAATGAAATATGCGATTAAAACATTATGAGTCATATAATATATGTATTGTATTTAATTGTTGGCTTTAATTTAGATTAAAATCTAAATTTTAATCCCTACCAAATATGGGTTAAATCTTTTCTAACCTCAATCGCGCACTTCCCCAATGACAATATGTGGAGCTCCGATGGCTTTCGGACAAATCAAAAATGAATCTTGCAACATTTATACTTTGCCACGGGCATTACCCAATTGAACGATTTAAATTTTAAACAGTTTTTTTTATCCATTGCATTGTTTGTCAACCAACGTGTATATATTTAGTGTAGAAATGACAAAGTCCATCTAAAAATTGAAATTGAAATAACATCAATCTCAAACTTGAAAAACTAAAGATTTAGTGAATGTTCAACTAAGAACAATCGAACACTAAATGATCACTACTTAATTTTCTTCTTTTATTTTCTTCGGAAAACATGCTAACGATATTGAAAACCAAGTGAAAAAAATGGCTAGTCCTTTGAAGTTTTAAAAGTAGAGATTACAATAGTAATCCAACTTATGCAGCTTTAGGTGCCATTGAAATAAACAGAGGAGAGACATTCCTACTTTAGAATGTCAGATAGATACAAAGATCCCTTACATATCAACTGTTTGCAAATCTAACAAACAATGTCCAATAATTTAAGATTGCCTCAATCATAGATTTTTATTTTCTCCGCACAAAATTATGTAAGTCAAAGACTCATGAATTCTTGTTAGACCAAAACTAGGTCTTATTTGAATTGGATTAAAATCTGATTTTAATATCTACCAAACACCTTTTAAAATATATTTTCAAAATATTTAACAACTGTTTGAGCTATATTATTTTTTTCATTCTCATTCTATTACTTATTTTTAACTACACATTTTTCAATAAAATAATATTTTTCATCATATTAATAACTTTTCATTCTTTTTTAACCACGTATTCTCCTCACATCAACTGTAAAAATGCATTCTTAGCCCCCATAATGTGCACCAAACAGGGGCGAAGAATAAATCTTGGTCTGAGCTTTGCTCTTGTTCTTTAATTACTTTTTGACAACATCGTCTCGACCTTCCAGCTTCGTGGTGTTGCAATTTATCATTAGGTACTTGTTTGATAGTGCTGTTGATTGATAGTTATAAGTTCGAGTTGTTTGCCAACCCACGAACCCAGGGGCATCCCGCTGTTTCTTCTTCCCGTCCCGTTCCGACCGTCCAGTAACTTGCAGTTACCCGACAAAATTCATGCCTGCACAAAAATATCACTGAATCCAACATGTGAAGAGGTGTTCAAAAAATCAAAAGTCACCATAGTGGCACGTAGAAGAATGAAAAAGTTAAAGGTAAGACAAGGATTGGATAATAAAATCCACTAATTGTTGTAGCACAAACAAATCAGTGACATTTTGATCTTAAGCTCTGCGGTACTGTATCTACATTTGTTATTGGTGTCTGGGTTTTACATGTGAAACCCTAGCTACCACTTAGGCGTTAGGGTTTTTGCTAGACTCGGGGAGAATTCCGAAATTGGTTAAATTGGACCTGATTTGAATGGAAAATTGCTGCAGATCTCCGGCGGCTGTTGCCCGAGAAGACGAGAAGTCAACCAACCTTTCCGGCCACGATCAGGGGCGTCTGGAACTGGCAACACTAAAAAGGCTATTACTGTTTTGAATGATGTTAAAAAGGAAAATATTGAGGAGAAGTATTTAGTTGATAGGGAGCTGGGAACAGGAGAATTTGGGGTTACGTATTTGTGCATTGAACGGGAGACTAGGGAGCTATTGGCTTGCAAGTCGATATCGAAAGCGGACAGGCGTGGATGTGAGGAGGGAGGTGGCGATTATGAAGCACGTGCCTGACAATTCGGGCATCGTGCGCTTGAAGGAGGCGTGCGAGGATGAAAATGCAGTGTATTTGGTGATGGAGTTGTGCGAGGGTGGGGAGCTCTTCGACAGGATCGTGGCACGTGGGCACTAAACGGAGCGGGCGGCAGCTGCAGTCACTAGGACCATCGTTGAGGTTGTGCAACAATGCCACAAGCATGGGGTGATCCACAGGGACTTGAAGCCTGAGAATTTTTTATATGCAAATAAAAAGGAGAATTCACCTCTAAAGGCAATTATTTTTGGCTTGTCAATCTTCTTTAGGCCCGGTAAATGAATAGTTTTAATTACTTCTGGATAATGTTCATGAAGGAAAGAGGTTGATTAGAAGAATTTATTCGATGTTGTTGCACTCATTAACTGTTCTTTCAGGTTAAGAGTGTTATTACTTCTCTGCAGATATAAATATTATGTAGTATAATTGCTAGTTTCATCTAAGTTCTTATCACCTCTGCAAATAGATCACCTAGAAAATAATTTATTTCTTGAATAGCTTTGTTGGGGACAAGCCTGAAGTGGACCAGTTAGGAGAAATTATGTTGATTTCCCTAAGCCCGTTGCAGTGTTCTCAACAGAATCAAGGATCGGGTTTTCTTTTTTTTTTTTTTTGTGGGGTGGGTGGTATTTTTGTATGGACCCATTATGAAGTTCCAGAAAGGGTGAACAATGTAACCTTGACTTCTACGAATATATTATAGAATACATCAACTGCAGCTAAACTGTTGATCTTTCCTGATAATAGCTTATATGGTCAACACGTTGATTATAATATGCAGCATGAGAGGAACCAAAAATTTTAATTAAAAAAATTACAAAAGACGTTTTTCTCCTGATGATGAAATGTGTTGATGGATCATGAAAATGATTGGAAATGATAAAGCGAGAGCAAAGTAGGAACCAAAATAAAGAGGTTTTTCTTTTTCTTTGAAATGTGCTGATGGATCAAGAAGATGATTGGAAATAGTAGAGCAAGAGCAAAAGTATGTGGTTTTGGTCCAGAATCGGAGGGACATGGAAGAAGTTGGCAAGACTACTTTACCAGTGAGCGAGTGTCATACTTAGGCGAAAACAATTATCCTTTTCAGGAAACGACTTATCATATCAGAAGTAAGGAATAAGGATGAAATGAATTTGTTTCTGGTGCTTTGCAGTCCATCTAAAACTCCATCGAAGATGATTGAGAGAAATGGCAAAGATTTGGGTAGTTTAGAATTTATGATTAAATAGAGAATTTTGGAGATTGTTTAGCCATCAGTTGAGTGTGTGTTTTAATGAAGAGCGAGTGAAATGCTTGGTTATGATTTCATTGACTCACAGCGACGAAGCTAGAAAATGATGTTAGGATGTGCTGATATTTAAAAAATTCGTGCAACAATAGATCGAGTTTAGGAGGCTAAACTCGTACATTCACGACATAGAGTGTACGACACTCAATGAAATAAAAGAAGTTTAGATATCTTACCCTAAGGTGTCCTACTAGATATTTTATCTCTTCTTATTAAATAGAAAATCGATGCTTGCTTTAAAAAAATATAAATTGATAAGATCGAAATCTAGATCAATTTCTTTATTTTGATCATAACATTTATTTCATGATCAAAACAAGTAATTTTTTTCTTATAAGTATGAATAAGTAATATATAAAAACATATGTAGAAATAAAAAAAAACTAATTACTTTTAAGCTTAGTAAATCATGTAGTGTCTCTAACTATTAAAATAAGTAATTTATTTTTAGCCTTGATCAATTCAAATTATCTAATATAGAATTTACTTAATTAGTAAAAGTAAATTTAGTCAAACATGCATTAAATAAAATACCTAATTTGACAATAAGATATTCACCATGAATGTCATGAGAAGAACATTTAATAATTGTAGTCTCTTTAACAAAATTTGGATAATTGAGAATTGAGTTTGGGTTAAGATTCAAACTAGAGCTGGACTAACACAAATATATGGGCCAAAATTGAATAATTTATTCTTTGTTAGGTTTATATATTGTATTGACGATTCTGTGAATAAAAGGACCAACTTGAACGATTATAAAAGTTTAAAGACTAAATTGTAAAGTTTCATAGTTGGTAGGTTAGCTTAGGGTTTGGGGTTTCATGTTTGGAATAAGAAAGATTCACGTCGATTTTTCGCTAGCTGCTCGCCGGAGTCATGCTCGAGCGGATGAAGTAGAAACATCCTAGCTCGACCTTCGCCCCACTATCGCTCGAGCGACAGACGATGTTTCGCTCGAGCGACTTATTATTCGGCCAGACCTAATTTCAAGTTCCGAGACTTTTACTTGGCCTATTCTACCTAAATTGTTCAACCTATAAATAGAGACGCCACATATTCTACGAACAAGAGATTGAACATACTATTTTCTAGAGAGAATTCATCCTACACAAGATCAAAAGTTCAATCCTTCAATCATATATGCGCTCATCATATTGAAAACATCAAATCCATCAAATCAAACATCGGATCACATTCTTCGCTTGGGTCTGTCAGAAAGATTGTGTCGTCAACTTTGCTGCATTGAAGATTAAGGAAGAATTTGAAGAGCAAGGAGTTCTTGGGAAGATCTACATGAGATAAATTGTGTAAAGAGTCAGGATTGGAGTTTGTGTGCTCATTTCAGGAGGACTGCATTACAAAGAAGAGCCATCATTGGTGTTAGTGTGCACATTCCAGAAGGGCCATTTCAAACTTTAGACAGGAGATCAGAAAGCTTGTGTCGTCAACTTTGCTGGTAGTCTGTAAGTTTATCAAAAATTTATAGTGGATCTTTGATTGGCAAAGTGCCCGAAATTTTTCCCGCGTTGGGTTTCTCCGTAACAATTCTGGTGTTGTTTACTGTTTTTCTTACTGTTTGATATTATTGCGGTATTAAAAGATAGGATTAATTGAATTGTTTGACTAATCACTTAGACATAATTAACTTGTAACTTGTTGCTTGTTAATTAAAGTTTTAATTCCACATTTACACCTTAACACCCCCCTCTAGGTGTAGTTGGGTCGAATCTTGCGTTTTTCATTCTTAATTTTCCATATGGGCTGCGGGGACTCAGCAAGAGCCGATTAGCATTATTAGACTGCATGATCAGTAAAACAGGAAACAAATAGGATTAATTAAGGTACTAAAGCAACGATAGTAGCCAAGCATTAGTTTGTACATGTATATTAAAGCATCCACGAGGAGATCCAGTTGGGATAGTAATAAAAATTTCTCTACTGCTATAGGTTGCATCAAGGTTTGTCCTTGGGTTCTTATCTTTCCGCTTAAGTCTATATACATTGCCTCAAGGGATAGGTGGGATTTTTGTCTGTACCCATTATGAAGTACCAGCAAGGATGAACATAGTGTACCTTGACTCCCATGATTATATTAAATATCAATAGATCAACTGCAGTTAAACTGTTTGTCTTTCCTGAAAATAGCTTATATGCAACACAATGCTTATAAACTCCAACATGAGAAAGACCAAGATATTTAATTAAAAAAATTAAAAAGAGGTTTTTCTCTTTCTTTGTAATGTGGATCAGGATCACGAAGATTATTGGAAATGATAAGCGAGAGCCAAGGTAGGAATCAAGATATTTGATAAAATAAAATTAAAAAGTGGTTTTTCTCTTTCTTTGAAATGTGGTGATGGATCATGAAGATGATTGGAAATAATAAAGCGAGAGCAAAAGTATATGGTTTTGGTCCAGAATCAGAGGGACATTGAAGAAGTTGGCGGGACTACATTACCAATGAGCGAGTGTCATACTTAGGCGAAGACAATGATCCTTTTCGGGAAACTTGGACTTATTGGAATTGAGGAAGGATGAATTTGTTTCTGGTGCTTTGCAGTCCATCTAAAACTCCACCAAAGGTGATTGAGAGAAATAGCAAGGATTTGGGTAGTTTTAGGATATAAACAGAGAAATTTGGAGATTTTTCAGCTGTCAGTTGAGAGTTTGTTTTAAAGAGGAGGAAGTGAAATGGAAATGCTTGGTTATGTGAAATGTCTTAAAATTGTAAAGTGTTGGTTTCTGTTATTTTAACTAGTCGTTTTTTACTTGATTTAGTTTAATTTAAAGGGAAGGTTGCCTTGTGACAATGAAATGATACGAAGTTTCTTTGAAATCATTATCCTGAATAAAAATATAGATGAAATGATAAGAGTGTGGCAGAAATTGAAGTATAGGAGTTATAATTTTCCTAAAAATATATTGCTTGGAAAAATTTAATGTGAGTTAGTTATGTACTTGTTAGCAGTCAACAACTTACTTACCTAAAAGAACCAATAGACGATGATTGGACTATTGTTGGATGCAACAGTGAGACCTAAATCAAATTTATGCTTAAATTTTCCTTGAGAGATTCTGATCCCCAGAAAAGAAAAATGGAATTAGAAGAACTCCTACTGTATAGGATTCTGCTCTTTTTTATTTTTGATCCTTTAGAACTTCTGTAAGAATTACGAGTGTGAATTGTGAAGAAAGACAAAAAGACATCAATTGTTGCTTGATTCTGTTCTAGAATGGCTTAGAAATAAGATGTGATCCTCCACAAAAATATTTTGGGTAACATTGTATCAGAGTTTGATTTGACTTGGCTCTTTGTTGTCTTCAAGCCATATGCATTTGTCTCTGGTCTGTCTCAGTTCTGTAAAAATTGTTCGTTGAGCTCAGATGTCGGCCTTGGTCACGTGAGGAAAAATGTGACAAAGGAAATAAACTTTGCCCCACGTTGGTTATTTGGTTACAAGTAAGATTGACTGTCAATGGCATTTAGGTTTTTAACACTATGATCAATAAATTGGAAGCTCATTAATATTGAAATTTTAGGCAAAATATATGGAAAAGTTCATTCTTAGTACTCTATAGTTATTCAATTTGTTTAACAATTATGTATATGATAGAAAAATGTGAGATGGCTTCTTGTCCTTGTATATGCTTATACATCAAATCAAGTACCTTGTAATTTCTTTTTTAGATCTAAACATGTATATTGTATTTGTTTGATGATCTTAATGTATAAGTTGGCTCCAGAAGTGCTCAAGCGAAACTATGGACCAGAAGTAGATATATGGAGTGCTGGATTTATTCTCTATATCTTGTTCTGTGGAGTTCCTCCAATTTGGGCTGGTATATTGAATTTCGTCAAAATACTCTTTCTCTGTGGCGAGCTTCTTGTTCTCATGCAGGCATACTCTTGCTTTACAGTTTCCATCTGCCTTCCAGTTCTTTAGAGTTTGTAGTGTTAGGACTGTATGCTTTTCACCTTTAATGCTTTATATTCATTAGAAATCACCTTTTTTTGGTATTCCACTTCAGTTCAGACCTGCTTGTGTGAATGATGATACATTTTTCCATTTTTTTAATCATGTTTGCAACCATGACTAATCACCTGTCTAAATGAAGTTTTTCCACAGAATCTGAACAAGGTGTTGCTCTGGCCATTATACGTGAGAAAATAAACTTTGAAAGGGAACCATGGCCAAGCATTTCATAAAGTACCAAGAGTCTTTGTACTACAGATATTGGAGCCAGATCCTAAGCGTTGACTCACTGCAAAACAAGTTATGGGTAAAATATTGTTCACATTTGCTAAGTTATTTGATAAATTGAAAAATCCTTTTTGATTATGCTTTAAATTTGTTCTGTTGATACAACCACCATTCTCTAATCTTTGATTTCATGCTTTTTGCATTTACGTAGTTCTTGGGGAGCATTAGTGCTCATTTTTGGCTTAGTTACCTTCTTTACTGAATCATGAAATGCTTTCTATTTTTTAAGTTATCATTTTACTATTTGTAAATACAATTCTTCTGCTCTAGATTTTTGTCCCATTATGCATGTAAAATTGATTTCGCTCCATAGAAAATGGAAGAAAATGTTAAAATATCTAATTATTTATAAGTCTGGCATTGAACAAAGTGTCTAGCTTTTTATTAATTGATTACAATAACTATCAAACAAGTTAGCCATGAGAACCATGCTCCATAATGGAAAAAATGATCTTTGCTTTGTCAGATTGCGTGGAGTAGATGTTGTACCAGATAGTATCAGATGATGGGTAATAGTTTTCAGGTACCCAGATGATATCACTTTTGAGATATGTTGATGTAGAATCAATAACAAAATAAAAAACTGTAGAAGAAAGAGAGAGGGAAGAAGCCCAGAGGAAGGAAGAAGCTTAGAAGAAAGAGACGGGAAGGGGAAGAAAACGTGGCAACGGCCAACTCAAATTTAATCATGTGGAAATTACACATTTCCCTACTTTTGGAGATTCAAGTTCTAAAATCAGATTTCATATTTTAATGTTCAAAAATTAGATGTTTTAGATATAGATACAAATATTTTTTCTTTAATTAAATAATAATAATAATATTAAATATTATATATACAAATTTCACCTCCTAAACCCTAAAAATCATTTACCACTCTCATCTCCCTCTTTCTCTCTCTTCCCGCCTCCTCTCTGTCTATCATCTCCCTTTTTCTATCATCTCCGGCTCTCCCTCCCTTCTTGCCGCCGTTGACGAAGACAACAGCGGAGCTCGTCGCTGTGAGTGGCGACGGCGTTCACTGTGACGCCTCCAATGGTGCGGTGGTCTAATCCGGCGATCTGTGCGGTGATCTAATATGGCGATGGTGGTCTAATCTGGTCGTCGCCACTCACAGCGCCGATCTGTGCGGTGGTCTAATCTGCAACGCTGATCTACCAAAATCTATAATTTTTTTTTATTTTTATGCGATCTATTGTGCGGTGGTCGGCGGTGGTGGTTCTTGTGTTGGGTGATTGACTGTTCGGTGATCGAGGTGTGCGGTGGCGGATGCGGTGGTGGGTGCGGTGGTGAGCGTAGGCCAAGTGTTGATGATTATGGAGGTGGCATTCTGGTGTTCTGCTCGTGTTGTTGGTCCAAATCTGGTGGCGTTGTTCGTCCAGATCTGTGTGGTGTTGGACCCGGATCGACGGTGGGGTGCAGCGGTGGTGATGTTTGTGTGGTGGTGGATCGACGATTTGGGGTTGGTTTTATTGAATTTGGCGGTGGTAGGGGCGGTTTTGTAGTGGAGCTGGTTGCTAGATGTCACGGTGAGTTGGTGTTGGTGTGGGCGACTATGGCTGCGACCTGTGACCTGGGTTGTGAACTTGTGACGTGCATTGTGACCTGGGCTATGAACTTGTCTGTGGCTGTGAACTTGTGACATGTAACTTGGGCTGTGACTTGAAATATTAATCCTCGACCATAATTTGAAATCAAAACAATTTTGAACAAATAAAAGATCTGATTAAACAACACTAAAGTCTCCTATCTATTCATGTTCATATTTAATATTTAGACTGCAATTCAACCACCAAATGCGGACGATGTGCTGATAGTGGTCACAACTGTATAAAAAAATATGACGTAGTCGTCGCCGGAATATTCGCCGAAGTTTGTGATATGTGCTGTGACTTGTGACTTGGACTGTGACCACACAACGGTAAGCTGTGACCATCAATGGTCACCGGAATCGGAATAGTCGCCGAAACGATCATCGGAGTAGTCACCGGAATCGGAGTAGTGGCCGGAATGATCGCTGAAACAGTGGGGGTGGTGGGGGTGGGGGTGGGTTAATTATATATATATATATATATATATATATATTAAATTTTATATTTATATATATAAATAAATATTTATATGTGTATGTATAGGTTAAAATATCTGATTTTTGAAATGTAAAAGTTGTTTTGATATTTTTGAAATAGGGTAAAGTAAAAGTAGGAGAAATGAATTTTTCCCTTTAATCAATCATTCAATTGTATAAACTGTAATGTAAAATTGTTTGAATAGCGAAAACCTAGGTAATTGACGGGTTTGGGCTAACCCACTAATACAAGCCCAATAACGATAAAATTAAAAAAACATAAACTAAATAAGGTCCAATAACAATATGAGTAAATACCGATGACAATAAAATAAATCTCGAGGGTCCAATGACGTCCGCATCATATGTGGTGTTCGCTTGAAATACTATGCCGCAAGTGTACGGTCGAGAACAAGTAGTATAATGGACATTTTAAGTTCGAGTCGATCCCACGAAGAGTGTTGGCTCGATTACTAGTGTATTGATTCAAATTAACGAAAACGACACACACATTTAAAAACTTGAATTTTTAACTAAAAAGACACGATTTTGATTTAAAAACATAAAATGACAAATTAAAGGTGAAAATGTTTTGATTTTAAAAAGATGTTGGAATTTATGATTTCGCTTAACCTTTACTTCATTAATACCAATTCAATTACGCGCTGATGCAAATTATCAAAATAAGTAGTGAGACTCAATTTTTCAAGTTTAGTTAATACCCTCTCTCGAGGTCATATTAACCCTAATTGATTAATAATTCGTATCGCATATCTCTATGTCGATAAATACATAACCAATTGTATGAGTTTTTGTGAAAATACTCAACGGATCACCTGAGGTAAGTGTATATCTCTATATCACCTAGACGCACCTAATATACTAGACAAACCCAGGGTATTAATCATTTCGATCTAGTAAATGTAATTATTTTTCAACAATCACATAAACACTTAATTACATCTATTGTCGTCACAAAAATGAAGTAATTTTAACATGATCAATAGATTAATATTTTGATAATAAATGAATAACAACAATCATACAAAACATATCATGATATTAATGAAATATTAGGTTAAACTACTACATAAATTCCAATACAAGGTATTTAGCCCATCAAAGATAAATAACAACAAAGAAGAATCATATTACAATACATAGTCAATATTGGAAAATGAATTGAAGGAATACAAATATAGAGATACAACCCTTTGTAGCTTTGAACTCCTCCAATGATTTCTCCAACTTTCTTTGATATGATCTCCTTTCTTGTTATGGAATTGTTTTCCAAAATGAGCCAAAACTAGATAAAAGAAAAAAAATGGAAGGAAAGAGGAAAAAAAACGTGCAAGGGAGAGGGAGAGAGATATTATCCTAGATGATAATGGTAGTTAAAATAATGTAAGCCAAAAATATCTTTTTTTTTCCTACCAATTTTTGTCTACTAAGCTTATAACAATAGAATAATAATATAATTAGATATTATGGGATATTTTGTGACATAAAACAAATATCCCAAAATATCTATCATTAAAGTCTTGAAAAATTGCACTTCAAGTCCTTCAACTTTCTGGTGTGTGCACTTTAGTCCTCAACTTCACATTTTTGTACACTTTTAGTCCTTTTTCTTCTCCTTTTGCCTCGTTCACCTTCTTATCGGGGTTTTTGCCAACAAAAGTGAAAATTACACAATTATGCATAGAAATGTACTCAATTTCAATTATATTTAACTCTGAAAAGTGTCTAATAAGTGTGTAAAATCACACTTATCATGTGGTTTGTGTTTTCTTTGTAATTGATAAAGGAAAAAAGTTATATCTATAAACTCGTTCCTTCTAAGAGAATTTATTCTTACTATAGTTCGGTTGAGACGGAGCTTTCGAAATCTAAATTTCTGTACCCAGCTTAGATTTCTTGCTCTTTGTTTATTGTTCATGAAAATATGTTCGCTTTGTAAATCACCATAAGTGCACGGTTCCTTAACAAGTAATAAAGTGAAAATTGTAAAATTTCGATTATTGTCCTACGAGAATTGATTTGATTTGATTTCTATTATCAAGACCTTAACCGAATCTATTAAACTCAAGATGGTTGGTTATTTGGATTTTATGATTAAACTATGACTAAAATGCAATTTAAGCTAGTGTCACTAAATAAATGCAAAATTATGTTGAATGGAAAAGTTCGATGAAATTAATGAATGAAAAGCGCATTAGGATCCCGAATCACCAGGCAAGTTCACTTTTAACCTCTATTTCACAATTAGATGAGACGATAAATTGGTTGAAGAGTCAATGTTTCTAACTTATCCAATAATCTCTTTTGAGTAGAATTGAACATATTCTCGCATACCATTTGACTATATTTCTATGACAAATGCAATATACAGGAATGAATGACGTTTTGTAAACACTTAGAGATTCCCGTAAAACATAGCGGTATATTTCTGTCCCCTATCGGACCCTACGATGATTTATACCTTGTAGAATAATTTTTCCTTCTTTTGAATGCATAAAATAGATCACCCAAACTTACATAATCACACGCATTTAACTATGGAAGCAAGAAAGTGTATAAATCATTCAACATCCATCAGTCGTGTTTGAATATCAAATTGCAAAATAGAGAATTAAAAGGTCACATTGCGAGGTTCATCGTTCACCTTGTACATAAAAAGCCTAGCCTAGCATGGATAAAATAAAAGAACAATAAAAATAATAAAGATAAGACATCACCCAAAAACTAGAAATTAAGCTGGAAATCTTGAATCTTGAATGAAATCCCTTGTTCTAGCCCTCTTCTTTACTCTTCAATGTTGTTTCTCTCTAAGAATGCTTCAAACCTTATTCTGAACGAGATTAGGGTTATGTAGGGCGTCAAAATATATTTCCATAAGAGATTGGTTCGAACTAGAAAACCAGAAAATTTGCGTCGGAATTGAACCATGCGACTGCATGGTTATATCCCATGCGACAACATGGTTATAAAAAATTGGCATTGTTCTTCTCTTGTTGGTGCTTGGGCGACTGCATGAAGTTTCTACCATGCGACTGCAGGATAGAAAGTATTTTCCATTTGGTTCACTTTGATCCCCAAATTTTATTTCATTTACTTTTTGGACTTGCTTCTTTCTCCTTTTTCTTCTAGCATTCCATGACATCACAATGTGTTACTTAGCTCAATTCCATGCTTGATTCTCCATTCGGGTTATCTTCTGAATAATTGCATTTTGGTCCCCGAAGTTTCATTTTCTTTCATTTGGTCCTTTTTCGTTCGTTTTTGCATACTATTCATTCCATCCATCAATGTAATCCTACAAACACAAATTATATCAAATTAGGTCATATTTCAACATATACATCGACAATTTTCCATGTTTTGTGACCTAAATAAGTGCGCAAAACGCATTTATCATTTATTGTAAGATAAATAATCTTATACTTCTTCCCCTTCCTTAGCCAGTGGATTATGGCAGCTCATGCTACAATCTTGTATGGATTTGATCATGGGAAAGCCAAGTCCAATATGTCCTACAGAATGAATCTTTTGTGTAAGAGCTACTTGATGTCTCCTGTTTTCTAAATTCTCTATATTGCAACAGGTAGACATGAATGGAAAAGGAACCACGGACTACAGAGAATTTCTTGCCGTTTCACTCCCATCTACAAAGGATGGCCAATGATGAGCATCTTCACTAGGCTTTTTCCTATTTCGACAGATGGCAATGGTCATATTGAGCCTGCTGAACTTCAAGATTCCTTAATGGAGGATGGAGCACATGATTGTGCAAATGTAGCAAAGGACATATTCCAGGAGGTTGACTCAGACAAGGTGACATCAAATTCCTAAGCGTTGAATTTACTAAGTAGATGAATTTATTCTCAATCATTCAATTATGAATGCAGGATGGAAGAATCAGTCGTGATGAATTTGTTGCTATGATGAAAAGGGCACGGACTGGAGAAAGGCTTCTCGGCATTACTCAAGAGGGCGATTCAATAGTCTAAGCATAAAGTCAATGAAAGATGGTTCTATTATCCTGTGTGAGTAAATATACACAAGTTCATCTTTTCATAGTATAAAGTACTGAGGTACTGCTAATATGTTTCAATCTTGATTTCTTTTTCATTATTTGCAAGATTCCTTATATTAGATGGGGTTCCATTGATTGGTGGCTTACAATAATCTAGACGAGACAAGTACATCTGATTAGCCTCTTCAAATTGTTGATTTAGTAAAAAGTCTTGTAGCCCATGAATATGCCTTGCACGATCCTATCATCTCATCTCTATTAACAATTTTAAGTATTTTTTGTTGACAAGTTGAAATAGAAAATTTGATAATTCTATGGTATATTTGTGTCAAAGAACCAGCTTCATCTCGAATGCATCTCTTCAGTGAGGGGATTCTAGCGTCCTTCTTTGGGGGCATTAAGGCACACGAGTAATAGGTTATGCATGGCATATCTCTCGATGGTGTTAGAAGACTTGCGCACAAAAATATACATATAGTCATTTTACATGGACACACCCACTTGTGCACAAAAATATGTATTAGAGGTTACAAATGATCTTCCGAACTTGCTAAAATCAGATGTGCTTTATGTCCAATTCTTGAAACTATTTTTCTTCTCCATCCCCCCTTAGGTCCTCACCGGTTTATTTTATATACTAGATTGGATATGACTAGAAATAATTAAGAAATAGATCCATGTGAAGTGTTTTTCTTTGTCGTCTAGCCTAATTCAGTGTACCAACGTGGTATCGTGACCTTATCTCTTTTTCTTATTTTCCTTCAATTGGTCGTTGTGGGGCTTTTTTGTGTGAGGAATGCCACTAGATCTTGTATAGTTGTCAAAAATCAGGAGATTGTCATGGCGAAAATAATTCCCACTGTAGGGTGGGTGGGGGAAAGAGCTTTACAAATGCCTGCTGATATGTGTCTAAACATGTTCATAATTGAATTTGACTTTGGATCCTTATCTCTTTATGATTTGCCCAAGGTATGGGAGCTTGTACACATCCCTCATCTGCAGCAATGGAATTGTACTCGAGTTTCTTGTATCTTATGGGTTGTTTAGTACCAGGTTATGATTCAATATTAAAATTTAAAGTCTAAAATGTTAAAATTTTGTTCTTTATACTGTTTGATCAAAATACATTTTTATCTTTTTTTTTTTAATTACACATTCTTTAATAAAATAATATTACACACAACTCAAAAACCTTTTTTTTTTTTTTTTCTCATTTTTAACCACACATTTTCCATCAATCTACTATTCTAAAATGCATTCTACACCAAAAAGAAAAAAGAAAAAAAAAAAAAAAAGGTTAGGGCTCAAACAGATCCTATATAATCTTGTGAAGTAATAGTGTAATAAACACATGCAAGTGTATTTGTTACTCGGTAAATGCAATTATTGAGAGTCGATTTTTTATGGAATTAACACGAATTGCAAAAGTGTCTTAATAATTAATTTTCAAACTTGTAGTCCACCGAGGCTAACCATTATTAGTTTTTCAACTTGCAGTGCACTGAGAGTTTAATCCTCTCATCAATTTTCAATCTCTGTTTTTGCTCGAAACAGAGGAATAAAGGAGCAATAGAATTCCAGCCTAAACGACAAAGGTTTAGATGATAACAGAAAAAACACACGCATTGAAATTGTTTTTTTAAATATTCATTGGAAGTCGGCAATTAGGCATACGAAAGCAACTTTGAGAACATAATTATAAGCCAAAGTGGAATTATGATTAGTGCTGCACTGCACTGCATTGCACAATCTAATGGTCTAAGGTTGTGTGTTTGGGATATAACCACTGGCGCCTGTCCACAGCCATCAAATCTAATATTTTATTGCTGGCACCACTGGAGGATTGGAATAGACTTTTTTTTATTATACTATTTAATTCGGTCGGATATAATAATTTTGTGTATTAAACATGCATGATTGCACCAAAAAAAAAAAAAAAAAAAAAAATTTGCCATGTTCAATATACTAAAAATTTCAGCTAAATCTAATGCGGATCGAGAAGATTTTTTACTGACGAATTATTTGGAGTTAATTTAGAAATTTGACCATAATTTGAAAAATATTAGACAATCAAACTGAAGAGATAAACATGAACAACTTTTGTGCTGTCATTTTTCAAACCTATAAATAAAAAAGGTTTAAGGATGTGTTTGATTGGTTTTATTTTTTTTTTTACGAAAAATGTCATTTTCACCCAAATTCTTACTTTTGGAGTGTTTCATTTACAATTTTTTTTATGAAAAATATCTTATAACTTTTGATCATATTTTCCTTCAAAAGTTTCTTTAGGGATGATGATTTCTACTTTTCAGGTAATTCACTCTTTTTCATCTACCCACCAATAAAAATGGACAAGTATAATATTTTCTAAGTTGAAAATTAAATCAAACACATTTAATTAATAATTTTCATACAAATAAGTTCTAAATAATTTAATTATCTAGAATTAATTTTATTGTTATATAAATTTCATGCTCGCAATGAAATATCTATTTCTCAACGTATATATTTTTCAAACCCTATGGACACGTTTTTTATTCCATTTATGTACTTCCAATAGGGGTTTGGCATATGGCATTATTGGCACAAATGTTCCAGCCATACGATTATGTCAAACACCTTGGATGGGTTGAATTGGTTGCAAATTAAACTTTAATTGTTTTTATTTTCAAGAACAATAATAAATTGTATGAAAGTCAGGAGCGTTTCTTTTAGGGTCCGTTTGATTGCAATGATGAAAAATTGGTGGAAAGAAAATGAATTTCAGGAAAAATAATTGTCTAGAAAATATTTTACAGAAAATTGTTAATTAGGTGTGTTTGATTGTTATAATTTTCCACCCGAAATTTTTTTAAATTTTGAATTCTTTTGGTTTTGTTTTACATGCAAATTTTTCATTAAAGTGATAATTTTTTCCACAATTTGTGATAAAATTTGTTTCCATTGCAAAAAAACTAAAAAAAACTAAAAAAAAAAAAAAAAAGTTCCTAAAAAATCATTTTTAATCAAAGTTTAGTGTTCATTCGACTTTGCTTTACATGAAAATTGTCCATTATAGTGAATTTTTTCTTATAATTGATTATGAAATTTGTTTCAATTGAAGAAAAAAAAAAGATTGGATTCCATTTTCCCACCAAAAAGGTGGGAAAATGAATCAAGCAAATCCTTAAAAATGTAAGGGTCCGTTTGATTGCAAAGGTGGAAAATGGGTGGAAAGAAAATGAATTCCAGGGAATTGAAATGCCTAGAATTTGTTTTACTGGGAATTGTAATTAATTGTGTTTGATTGGTATAATTTTCCACCTGGAAAATGTTGAAAGTTTGGTGTCCGTTTAACTTCATTTTTTATGAAAATTGTCCATTAAAATGATAATTTTTTCTACCACTGAGTCTAGAATTTGTTCCAATTACCAAAAAGTAAAAAAAAGAAATTTTTTTAAACAATCAGAAAAAAATATCATATTCGTTTGACTTTGTTTTGTATAAAAATTGTCAACAAAAGTGAAAATCATTTTTGCAATAGTTGATAGAATTTGTTGTTATTGCTAAAAAAAAAAGGTGGAAAATGTTTTCCCACCTAATAGGTGGGAAAACAAAATCAAGCTTTTGTGCATCAAATGATTGTACCTAGAAAATAGGTGGAAAACGAATTCCCTGGAAAAGAAGACGCATCAAACAGCTAAAAAGTGGGAAAATGGAAATTTTTCATGGAATTCACGGCGTATCAAACGGACCCTAACCGTGAGAAGTTCATGTGGAAAATCAATTCCCAAGAAAATTGTTGTCATCAAACAAGCAAATTGGTGGAAGATAGAATTTGAATTCCTAGTTCCATGGAAAAAGTTGCTTATCGAACACAACCTTAAATCAATTCTACCCTTGTCTTCTTAAGAAGGTCTTTCTCATGGGATTGAGATAGGTCATTAGGAACATGCTTTTATGACCATCGTGGAATGATTTATTGGGCCTTCTCCTCGTTTCACCGGAGTTGCTTGTCGATCGGTTGTCATTGCACAATAGCTGGTTGGTAGGGGTAGGAGAGTTGTTCTTTACTACAATCACCATTATACGCACCTTTTAACAATTTTGTTGAATAGTTGAATTGATGATCAAACTTGATTTCAATTAATGCGTGTGCTTGTCTTGTCTTCAAGAAATACATGGAATGATATCCACCCAAGAAAAAGACCATATATCACTTCTCTCCACCCAAACGTTTGGTCACATCCTCATTTTAGACGACATCACTTCAGATTTGGTCTCTATCTAGTGAGCTATTTGGGTAACAATCATATTCCTAAAAGTACGTACATTTTAACGTATTTTCACATATTAATCTCTTGTAAAAAAAAAGTTCTATAAAATTGTTTGCCTTTGACATGTAGAATTCAACATATGAAAGAACGATCAATTATCGAGTAAATTTAATTCCAAGGTGAATATATATTTCAAATTTTTTCAATCGGATAGCTACAATTTTATTTGATTTAAAGTGTTAATTTGATTAAAATTAAATTAAAGTGTTGTTAACTGATTGAACAAAATAGAAATATAATTACCTAAATGAAATCAAACCAAAATATATTTATATTAAATGGATTTAACCTTTTGTCACAATTTAACTTACACTTGTGATGATAGTCTGTGATTGATGGCCACATAATCAAATTCCATTAGTCAAATTAATGCTTGTGGACGGAATTATCTTGAATTAAATTAAATTGAAGTCGATTGTACAAAATTGAAATACAGTTATCTGATTAAAATCAAACAAAGTATAATATTCTAAAATAAAACTTATCCATAAATCAATAGATTCTAACACACATATTTTCTCTTGCTTAAGCTTCGATTTTTATATTTGATATTGCATCTCATTTGTCACATGTTTCTTTTTTTAATTTGTTCTTTTAGTAGTTGGACCTCAAGTATAGTGCTGCATGTGAACAATTTTTACAAGTAACTTGATTACTTTTCAAAACTCTAGAAATATGTACTTACGTTTGGGTCCAAATTCTTCTATTATAATCAATAGAGTTGGTGCAAGAATTTGAATTTCCGTACCTATATAGGATAGACACATCAAATGCTGGGTGGGTAGAAAAATCGATTTTTTACTCACATCGAAATTCAAGATTCTGTAAAAAATTTCTGTCCTCGCAACATTTTTCTAATCAATATCACTCACCCATAGATTAATTAATTAATTAAACTTATACATTCAGTTGCTAGCATTGTTGAATTGGTGTTGGTCTATGTTTGGATAAGCTTAAAACATTTCGAATATTTTATTTTTTATTTGTATATAAAAAAAAGTTTACTTATTTTGGGTAAAAAAATTAAAAAATAAATCCAAAAAATTGCTTAATGGATATATTTTAATTGACTTTAAACTAGTCCAAGTCTTCAGTTTATTGAATGGGACTGAATATTAATGTTGATGAAATTTTCAAATATATTAATATTTAATACTATATTACTTATTTTAATAAAATAAAAAGAATAAATCCAAATTCAACCGAATTATTTCCACTCTTAGATAAAATCATTGAGTCATCACGAATAAATTCATCGCAGTAATGTTGTCCTCTATGAGTATTTCGTAGACTTTCTACTTTATTCTATTTTCTTTAAACGTGTCGTCGATGCAATATTTATTGATGGGACTCTTTTTATGTCTCAATACTAATGTTTTATCCCAATCTCCTTAAACCTAGTTACTATACAATTCTCATTAATATGCAATATGTTTTTATTTTTAGAATCGAAAATCATATTATCTCTGTTCTGGATTCTAGCGGATTTATCGAAAGTTAGTTAAATCTAATAATATTTCGATTGATCCAGCACTAATTTAATTTATTTAAAATTAAATTAACGTGTATTCAAAATCGGGTTAATTTCACAAATGATCACTGAAGTTACCTGAAAATTTCAAAACGGTCATTGAAGTTTCAAAGTTTCAGAAACGGTCACTGAAGTTTGAAATTTTTTTCAAAACGGTCACTGAATTTTCAGATTTTTTGGCCAAGTTTGAGGCAATTTTTCGGCAACTTCCGACCACCAAAACCGTTGATTTCGAATACCGTTGGAAAGTCCATGATGTCCTCTTCAATTACCACCAAAAATCTCCCCAAAACTCCAAGTGTTTCGGCCGGAATAAACTCACACATTTTTACTTCTCGAAACAGAAAGCAGTAAAAAAGAAAATTCTGACAATTCTATATACTTTTCAAAAGAGCTCAGAGAGAGAGAGAGAGAACCAGTCGATTAGACTAGTACAATTTTATCATTGCACACGAAATTTGTTATTTGGACAAAATTCTCACTTGTACTGTCTATTTCAAAATTGCTCAAGTCGTTACATTTTAAATTTGTAGAATATGAATATATAAGCACGTGAGTGTATACTTTGGCGGTGTTGACCACGTGTTTTAAATAAAATCAAGTTTGATGTCGGCCAAACATTATATTGTATACTTTTCGTATTTAGACAGTAACATTTACACTACACATTCTTTTCCTATTTTTAAAAGAACAAGACATAATTAAATAATATTAAACATTAAACTATAAACCTATTGCGGGACCGCCCAAGACGACCAAACCAATTTTATTAATTGTTTCAAAAATCCTAACAATTATTTGCCCAATTAATTATGTTAATAAAATATGATAATTGTTTAGCTCCTGAGCTCTTTTTTTTTTTTTTTTTAATTATTTTTTCGAAACTTATTTTCAAGCACACATTCTCTCATAAAATAATAACGTTACACGTAAATTTAAAATATTTACTTATTTTTTAATCACACATTTTCCAAAAAAAAAAAAGCACTTTCAAAATATATTTTTCTCAAAATCTATATTAAGGTAATTTATTCGTTTAATGCACTTCCGTGAGACATTATCCAAGTTCATATCATAATATGATAACGTGATGCGCCTATGAATATTCAATATGGTGGTTGAGAAGATAAGTAAAAAATACAATTCTATATATTTCAACATAAAAGAGATTTGTGACTCAAACTCTTTAACTAGGCCAAGTAAACTTGCACCTCAAGTTGAAGTTGGACACGAGTGTTTGATCCAGAGCCGACTCAACCTCTAAACAAGTTAGATGGTTGCTTAAGATCCATATTAAGTGAAGCTCCCAAGATTTTAGAAACTTTCATGTGTAACAAAACAATAGTTAATTGTCCCAATGATCACTTTACTTATGTCTGTATCTTCGATCGCTCACTAAAATTTAAAGTATTGAGTTTTGATCACTAAACTTATCCAAACGTTGGACATTACCCATTGGATAACATCCTTTTCAAATCTCTAACGGAATTGATGACGTGACAAACGGAATGCACATATGACACTCTGTCATGCCATTACCAAATTGTCATGTAAGAAAGTGTCTTTCACTTATCACTAAACTTTAAAAACGTTTTCGATTATTCATTATACTTTGAAAATTGTCTTTAATTGCTCACTGAATTTTGAAGTGATCGAATTTTGGTCACTAAACTTATAAAAATTATGTCAACATGTTGTTCGCTAAAAATGTGTACCGCAAGTGCACATGTTGTGCACAAGTAATAAAAAAGACAAACGAGTTTGGAGTGTTGATCACACGATGAATGATTACTCAATTACACAATAATTTAATTTAATTTTAACAACGAAATACACAATAAATTTTAATTTTTCAAATGATGAAAATAGCTTAAAAGTCTACAAAAATAACGATAAAGATCAATTAAAATAATAATATTCTACCAAAATAATGTGTGCTTGCAGTACACACTTTTTAGCAAACAATAGGTCAACGTCATTTTTATAAGTTCATTGACCAAAACTCGATCATCGCAAAGTTCCGTGAGAAATCAAAGACATTTTCCAAAGTACATAAAGCAATCAAATACATTTTTCAAAGTTTAGTGAGTAATTAAAGACACTTTCTTACGTGGCAATTTGGTAACAGCGTGATATGACATCACATGTGCATTTCGTTAGTCACATCACCAATTTCATTAGAAGTTTGAAACGGATGTCATTCTAGTAATTATCGTCCGATGTTTGGATAAATTTAGTGATCAAAATTCGACATTTAAATTTTAGTAAATAATCGAAGATACATTCTTAAGTTCAGTGATTATATGGACAATTAACTTAACAAAACAATGATTAATGTAATAACTTAAGATTAATAATGGAGTTTTGTTGTTGATGATTTAAAAGAAAATTATCTTCATAATTTTAATTTACCAATATAATTCATCATTACATAAATAAATTAAATAATACCCCAAAATAAGCTAATTAAACGAAAACATAAAAAAAATGATTCTGAATTTATGAACAACTTTTCAGTAAATAAAATAATATTTAAAATATAAAAACGTTTATAAGATTTATTTTATCAACAAAAATGTCTTCCATAATTTCTTTTTTGACAAAATCAAGGCATTATTTCCAGAAATGTCATAAGCAATTAGCGTTCAGTCAGAGGTATATGCTATTACACCAAACACAATCTTGAAAAACACCTAGAGCTTTTAGCCAATAGCATGGGCGGCTCCCTTGACCTCGTCTCGAATATGGTAGAATTGCATGAATATCATGTCACCAATGTGGTTGATAATATCCCCCTTCGAGGCGTGAAGGTTGGCCACTGAACGTCGTTTTGAATAATTAATAAAAATAAATAATACTATATGGAAATTTTCGTTATGCATAAAATCACAGATAAAAAAAGTAAATTCAATAATATTTCGATAAAATATTATTAGCTTAATATTTCGAACCATTTCATAAGTGAATATTTTTTTTTCATTTTTTTTATATTATTATTCTCGAAAATATTCCCTCGATCTCCAGGTCGCTTGAGCCGCCTCAAATTTTATCAGACACTTTGAAAGCCCTAGCGCAAGAATCATCAACAACTCTATTAATATAGAACGTCGAGAAAATTTATCCGACGACGCAAGTGGCTTGTTGCCCCTAATAGCATATATATAACTCACAAACGCACGTCGTACGCTAGCAAACCATCTTTAACTAACATAATCATTATTGCTAAATTTCACTACTAATAATTTTATGGTTGGAGCTGTCCAACGAATCAATACCGAAAGAGCCATCACGGCTACTTTAACCATAGAATTATGGAGGGATTCCCATTTTAATTGAACGATTTAAACGTTCTAATCTACTGAGGAGCACAGGAGGCATGGAGGGCATATTTTAAAGGGAGCTTCGAAGCCAAGGCTATGAAAACCGGTGTTTGCTTGGATTAATGTGTTGAGAATGAGAATCGGATAACCGGTTGAGGTCAGGCCATGGCCTTTTATACCTAGTCTTACGACGATGAAGCTTGATGACTAGTGTTTTGGCAGGTTCTCCAATGATGGGCTTGAAACTAAAGCTTCATGCCATTGAAGACTATCCTGAAAGCGATTAGTAAGCAAATTAGGATTTGTAAGACTTGACTTTGATCTGCGAACCTGGTTCACACTAAGCATAATGAACAATGTTTTAAAAAATTACTCTTTATTGCAATCTATGGTATGTTTGAGCCACATTTTAATCAAAGTCAAACAATCAACATTAATCACATCTTTTATGGGTCCCACATTTTTTCAACCACACATTTCAAAAACTCTTATCACAATCTAATTAAAATCTGATTTGAATTTACGCCAAACACCCTACTAATACGGACTCTATCAAGTTTGACATGACAAAGAAAAAGAAACTTATTAGACATGCTGGCTTGACAAAATTTATATTTTCCATGTAGATTTAGATTTGAATTTGTTTTTATTATAAGAAAATACCACTGGAAACTAATTTTGGGATCCCATAATCCTATATTTGAGAAATATAATCCATTTAATTGACAACGACAATGTTGTTGACTTTAGAGCATCTCCAATATACTTTTTAAAGACAAAAAGCTTTCTATTTTAAAGAGTTAATCCTTAAAATTATAATTTAAGAGACTTTTTAAATTAAATTTTAATTTAGAAAGTAAGTTTTACTCTATACATTTGAATAGCCAAACCCACTTTTTAATAATTAAATGCATACAAAGTTTTTCAATTTTCATCGGAGGAAAATAACATAATAATTTAGAGGAAAGTCAGCAAAAATAAAAACTAAGGAAAAACTTATTATATCTTCTGGGGAGTAGTAAAAATAAAATGTTAAATATAAAAATCCTGTTGGAGTGCTTAAATTTTTTTTTTACTCCTTAAAAATAGTCTTTTTAGAGATATTGTCTAGATATAATTATTCATTAAACTTGAGTAATACTATTTAGATTTAATCTAATATCAATTAAATGATTGGAAATCTTAAAGGATTTTATATTCCTATATTTGACTAACATAATATCAATTAAATGATTGGAAATCTTAAAGATTTTATATCCTATATTTAACTAACAACTAGATTATTAATCATCAATCTCAATAATCAGAGATGACAACGGGATGAGTCGGATTTGAGGTAGTCATTCCTGTCTCCAATCCCCTAGCATGTCAAACATTCGTGTACACATGTCGCACCCCACATACAAGTTCAAGATTCGAATTGCTAATTAGGCACTTGATTTGCACATTTATGCAAGCACGTGAAGAGAGTTTCTATACTAAACATGATTATAGACTTTTAAAGTATCGCAATATATAAAATGGTTTTTTCCAATTAATTACTTTGAGCTTTAATTTCTTATTCATCTGATTATCAATTTTAGCAAGATCGATATTTTCATGGAGAAAAACACGAATCAACTCTAATCTTTCAAAATAAACAGGCGACCCCATTTAAAATTATGTCAAAACAATCCCATCAAGCCATTTTTTCGTACTGTCGGAACACCTCAAATTTGAACTTTGCAAAGTATCAACAAAATAACACGTTGCTTACATGCACTGTGGGTTCCTGCCATCTGCCAGAAACACCAACTCAACTCGAACACGGCGCCGGAATATAAAGCCATGTTTGTGTATATATACCCTCACTCCGTCCCTCTCCCTTTCATTAATCACCACCCATTCATTTCCCACGCCAACCACCGTTTCTCTTAAGGGTAAATACACTGTATCTTCTTCTGCTTCTTGCCTAAATAAGCTATAAAAATATAACACCCACACTCACTATATATACATATAAATCACGTTGGTTTTTTATTTGTTGCGTATAGTCGCACTAGACTTTAAAATCTCTCTCCTCTTTTTGTTATATATTTGCTTGCCTTTTTATTACAGTTCATCCAACTCGGTCAGTGTGTATTTTGTAGGTTTTAAGAATGATGAACTGCTTGCCATTATGGCCAGAACCAGTTGTCCGAGTTCAACATTTGTCAGACAGTGGAATACGTGTAATACCAGAACGCTACGTGAAAAAACCCTCTGAAAGGCCATCAATTTCTGAATCAATCGACAAAGAGATCAATATCCCAGTTATTGACTTACAAAACTTGTATTCCTCCAACGAATCCCTTAGCAGGAAAACTGCCGACCTCATCTCCACCGCCTGCCGTGAATGGGGCTTCTTCCAGGTGGTGAACCACGGCGTTAGCCACCAGTTAATGGCGGAGACACGGGAGGTGTGGCGACAATTCTTTCAACTCCCTCTTGAACTAAAACAACAGTATGCGAATTCACCGGCTACATATGAAGGCTATGGCAGTCGAGTTGGGATCGGAAAGGACATTTCACTAGATTGGGGTGACTATTTTTTTCTTCACTATCTTCCCATGTCACTAAAAGACCAGAACAAGTGGCCAAGTTTACCAGATTCATGCAGGTAATTATTACCATTTATGCTACCGGTATACCAGTACAAAAGTGGTTTATAAAAGTGAGTTGACAAAATGATGTGATCAGATCTATGTCATTAATTTCAAAAACTGTTTTTTAAATAATTAGCAAAAATGGTGTCAACGCCTATTTGTAAATCAATTTTGTCACCTAATTTTGTACCAGTAGCCCGACTCATTTATTACACATTTAGCATGTTCGTGACGACATATTCCAGAATATAATATTTAAATAAATAAAATGTGTCGACTTTTATTTTAACACGTGCAAGTAAAATTTGCAGGGAATTGGTTGAGGAGTACGGTGAAGAAGTGGTTAAACTTGGGGGAAAACTGATGAAGATTTTTTCAGTAACACTTGGATTGAGTGAAAATCGTTTGGGACAAGCTTTTGGTGGCGAAATAGGTGCATGTTATAGGGCAAACTATTACCCAAAGTGTCCACAACCGGATCTTACTTTGGGTATTTCACCACATTCGGACCCGGGTGGCATGACCCTCCTTTTACCCGATGAAAATGTACTGGGGCTCCAAGTCCGACATGACAATAACTGGATCACAGTTAAACCAGTTCCTAATGCTTTCGTTATCAATATTGGTGATCAAATTCAGGTTTTTCTCCTTTCTTGTTTTTCTATTTTTTTTAGCTACACGTTGGTATCTGAAACAATTTTGTATTACAGGTGCTGACTAACGCGACTTACAAAAGCGTGGAGCATCGAGTGATGGTGAATTCAGCTAAAGAGAGAGTGTCCCTTGCTCTCTTCTACAATCCAAGAAGTGACACACTCATCAAACCTGTGGAGGAGCTAGTTACAGAAGAGAAGCCAGCACTGTATTCACCAATGACATTTGATGAATATAGAGTTTATGTTAGGACAAAGGGCCTTAGTGGAAAGTCACAAGTTGAATCATTAAAATCCCTAAAATAATTATGTTGTATGTTCTTCATGTCACTTTCTATCAGTTTAATCCCCGTCTATGAATGTAAATGTGGAATGTGACTCTGAACTCAATACCCAACTTGATCCGCTTGTTGTGCATTTAACTTTTTCTTTTTTGTTTCTCATTAATGGTTTTTCCGATATTATAGTACGGATATATTGAATGTGCAAATAAATAAGGTTTTTTTTTTTTTTTAAAATACAGTGTGTTGGAATGCGGAAGCGAAATTATTCAGAAATTAAAAATTTCTTTAATTCAATAAACAAGATCGTTTAGATATTCACAGAGGTTTGAATTTTTACCTAAATTCGATGATCAATTCTAGAACTGAATCTGAATCATGAACTTTTAGTCTTTTGAATCACGAGCTTTCAATCTTTTAATTACAAGAATTTGATCATTCAAACCTCCAAGTCTTCTATGATATTCTTCAAAATCAAGACTACATCGGTGAGTGGGCACCTTCTTTTAATTAAATCAAGAAACTAGTTTTTGGATTGGACAATAAGAAAATATTATTTTTTTCACTTTTCTCTCTCTCCAAATTTGAACATTGTGGAATTATATATTATAATTGTTGTAGGATTTTTATGCCCATCTAATCTTTATTTATAGATATAAAAGATGTCTCAATCCATGTAGAATAATGATTTTAATATCAATGGGAGTTTTAATTAAAATTCAATTAGTTTACATTAAATTACATGTGTAGTCCTAAAATTTCAATTTCAATTATAATTAAGTTTATAACTTTATAGTAATTACAAGTAAGTATAACATTTTATTGTAATTACAATTAATCTAAAACTATTATAATTACCGTAATTAAGATCAATTACTTTATAGAGCTACCACATGGACCTAATCGGACATATATTTTCCAAACTTCAATAATTAGATCACGTCTAGTCGACTTTAGACTACCCAATCTAATTGTTAGTCTTTGTTTTTTTTCACTAAACGCAAAAGACCGAACTCCGCAATATATAAGATCACAGAAACCAATAAATCTGCAATACTTTCATCTGACCTGCCGTATATGTATTTTATCCTTGTTCGAGATTTGATAATTAAGTACAAGCATAAATGACCGTTTTGCCCCTCTAATTATTCTCACTAACTTAAGTACTATTTTCTTCAACGATCATGTGAACAAATCACAGATATCGAAATTTAGTCGTCGCTAAATACTAAGCTCATATTTTAACCGTTCAATATAAAACATTTAAGTAGTCACTCTACCCATTTTTAGAGTGACGGTTCCCGACACAAATTCATGTTTTCTACTTCGCTCATTCTCAAGTTCTCAACTCATCGAGATATTTGATCAATCAAATTGATCTTTCATTGATAAATCAAAGAACCATTAAAATCATGAAAAAATATACGTAACTCTGTCAAGGAATTTAGATGAAATACACGGTGGTCAAATTAAATTTAATTCTTCACACGGTCACGCTATAAAATTAAACTCAACATATGGTTCATTCAATACACTCCAAGTGTACTAGTGTGACATTTAATTATTTATGTGATAAGGACAAATCACAAACCCGAATAATGAATCAGACAACGCTAAACCTTTTGATACAATGTGTCAACCCTTATACATAGATAGTAAACAAATTATTTATGATTAAAATATAAGTTGTGTCACACTGTACTTCTCAACACAAATACCCAACTTATATTATCACTAATGATTATGGGCACTTTAATTCGTATGCTCAATAATTAAATAAATATAATAAATGAAAAAATAATAATTTTATTTAATATAAGAATATTTTTATTTTCATATCAGTAAAACTATACTATATGGGCACACAACCCAACATTTGGATATATTGAATTCATAAAAAAAAAAAGACGTTGAAAACATAAATATAAATAAGTGTATCTTACCGACTCAATTAATTTGGGTTTGTTTTCCACTTTTTGTTTCATTGTGAAATATTTGTTTTCATTTTCTCAAAACTAATTATTTTCACGCGATTCGCAAATACAATAACCATTTATAGATTTATTTTTTCATATATAAGGTTTCTTTCAATGATCTTGGTTTCGCTTTTAATAATTTTGGTGGAGAATATTATGTAGCAATAACAATTTAAGAAACAAAAATAAGTTAAAATTTAATTTTTTTATATTGTTAAATCCAAGTCAATATCGTACACAGATGGCCATAAAAGGAGGTTGAAGTTTAATATATAAACCCAACAAATTTTTAGTTTGATTGGTGGTTTTAATGCTAATAAATAATTAGGAATTGTTTAATTATAATATTTCCATTAATTTTTTGACTAAATGTGCAGCCACATAGATCCAAATTCCAATGCACTTAAAACGCACGTTTTTGTGGAGGTTTAGAAGTTGCACTCATTCAACTTGACTCGTCACATCTTAGTGAGGTGAAACCCGTTTCATCAATTTTTGTGAAAGGAAACCTAATTCTCATTTTAAAAGGTTGAACCTGCCCCGCCCCTATAGCAGCGTGGATGAGGTAAATCGCAAGATGCACCTCATCATGATAGGGTATAAGAGCTGTCATACTGATATCCACAAAGAGTTAAATTTCAAACCTTGTTAGAGCCAGAATTGAACTCCCTCACTCATGTCCTTTACACCACTGAACTATGCTCTGGGAGGTAACTTAATTCTCATTTTATTGTGGAAACATGAAGGTGACACCTAGCGATGTCAAAAAATATCGACGACTCAACCCGAAAAAAGCTCGAGTCGGGCCGGCTCGGGCCGAGCCCCACTTTTGGGGAGTTGGCTCAAGCCATGCCGACCGGTGAGCCAAAAAATTTTTAAAAATTATATTTTTTATTTTATTTGAAAGTTTAGATGTATTTTTTATATATTAATATTTAATTATTATTTATAATACGTATAAATTGCATAAATTTTAAATACATTATAAAAAAATAAAGATTTATAACGAATTAAAAAAAAAAAGAAAAAAAAAAGCAAGAGCCGGCTCGGCCTGCTAAGGCTTGAGCCGAAAGATCAGGCTGAGCCTCAAATTTTTGATCGAGTTTTTGCTCGTCTCGGGCCAAAAAAATCTTGGACTTTTTTTGCTCGAGCCGAGCCTGAGCTTTGAGTTTCGGCTCGTGACTCAGCTTGGCTCAACTTGTTAACATGGCTAGTGACACCAATTGAAAATATTTCTTTATGTGCCCTTGTTTTAGCTTCATTATCTTTTTTTTTTTTTGACAAACTCAATTTTAACTACATCATTTCAATAAAATAATTTTACATGTAAATTTAAAAGAAATTCCATACTTTTTAACACCGCATTCTCCAAAAATCACAATCACAAAATTTATTTTCACCAAAAATGTATATATAATAAAATATAAATTAGTCAAACATATTTTTTATTCGCTTATTTTAAAATTTAAAACTTATTATTTACTTTTTATCACACATTATGTTGGGCAGCAAACTTTTACTATTTGTACCGAAAAAAAGTAACGAAAATGGTGTGGAGGGAAAAGATTAGATAAAAAAGTTAATTGTATTTTAAATTGACAAATAATAAAATATCATGTAAAATTATGTAAGACATTATGTAATTCTCGATGTACACGTAACATTATCCTTGATTTTTTCCTTCTTAGTTTAAATGGGGATTAAAGACAAATCCGTTTAAAAGGAAAGTCAAAACCAGCTTATCAGCACACACTCTTACCACTAAAAATTTTGTTAAAGAAAATTTTGTTCATGTTAAAAGAGAAATTGATAAACTAAAACTAAGATGGTCTAATAAGGTGGCTCCATTAGGGGAAAAAAAAATCAAACTGCTTATTTTTCTCTTCTTAGTGCTAAAAATTCAAAGTTAACTTTTATCGAGGACAAAGAGATGAACTACGATGCCCACAAAAGCATTTTCATTATTTTATAAGTTTCATTGTCACTTCATCCAACTATTCCGATTATGAAAAAACTTAAATCATCACATGATTGTTAAAAGCATTACACGTCCCTTTATGGTGACAACATTTCCATAACCAAAATCGAACTTATGTTGAACAAAATATATCATATGATACTCAAGTCACTGTATTCTTCAAGAATAAAAGTATATTTTCCGTACTAATCATATAAGTTATATATATAATTTTCTACTTCTCTTTCATACACGACAAACACGCCAACCTCTATTCATCACATCAACCTTATACTTTTTTTTAGCCAATTACCAACACTAATTTTGTTTTTACTCACTTTGAATTTTAGTGGACGTGCATTTTTTCTATGAAAATTTGCACTTTTGATTTGTCTTGATCAATGCGTCCTAAAAATTTGTAGGTGAAAACTTAGAAATCTTTATTTTGAAAATGCAAAAAGACACTTTACAACTGGATTGTTTTTCTTTTCTATTGAATTCTACACACAAATTTCGTGGCAAATAAAGCAATATTATATTATATGTGAGGTAAGATTTGGATAAATCAAGCACATTTTTAGCCCTTGGTTGACCATTATATTTAAGAGTTTTTTTTTTTTTAGAAAAATGAGTTTTGGAATAGTAATTTTTTGGAGAATATGTGGTCGAAAATGAGTTAGAAAAGATAAGAGTATTTTTAGTGGTTGTCAAACAAGGCCTTAATTGGACACAACATAATCGGGAAGCATCTTTGGACCACCGACTATAATAATCAATATCGGTTTATAACAAACTTTATAATTGAACAAAAATTTAGATGACTTCATTTATTAAAATAATTTGTTCTTAATAAAATATAAGACAATTCTATTTAAAATGGAAAGGGATGACGTGGAATGAGCTAATGAGTAAACAAATTTGGTCTATTCTCCTTTGCACCAATTTGGTCTCTTTCCATCTGTTCAAAAGTTGAGAAAGTTTAGCCTAAACAGTTTAGTCAAACAGTCCCTACTTATTTCTTAATTTTGAAATTGTGTATTGTAAACCTTAAATATGGATTTTCCCCCTAGTAAATAACTGAAAAGTTGACCAACAAAAGACAAACATTATTTTGGGTCAAATTTGAAAACTGAGCTGTAGCCCCAATTTTCATGTACTTTGGTCACCCCATGCCATAAACATGCAAAATAGGTGGATATAATACGTCGGTGACTTAATGGAAAATTTGAAGATTTATAAAAAAAATAAAAAATAAAAAAATTATTGTAGATTATTAACAGCAACAAAATATATGATGGAGGAAATCAAGGAATCATTGAAGATCAAGATAAATCATTGAAGATCAAGATGATTGATGATTATGATGATGTGCTTAATTTCAGAAATTGTTTTAGGAATTGTTATTTATCTTTACATATTTTATTTATTGAATTGTACTATATATTGATGGTTTCTCTTTGAATAAATTAACAACTCCAATTTCTATCATTCTCTAGAATTTCTTCTTGGTATCAGAGCAGGTTTCGAGCTTCCGCTTCCGGTGAGTGGCCTAGTGGCTAGTGCCGCTCGTCCGGCCAACTTTTCCATTTAAAAAAAAAAAAAAAACTTTCATCATCATCAATGCTTCTATATGAATCATCATGAGTTCACTTTTCTACCCATAACAATTTGATTCTCACTCATCTCAAGTTATCTTCCACCATATATATCATTCAAGATCCAGACAATACAAACCAATATTGTACCCGCACCAAATTCAAACAGCACAGCAACAACAAAAATTCATACCAAAAATCAATGTATGAATCAATTACTTATCAAAAGTCCGAATCATCGGAACATTCTCTGAACAAACTCTCAAAGACACAACCCATGCAATATGAGATACACAAGATTCGCAAAAAAAAAGGACGAATTCAGACCATCACAACATGTGACATTTTCACAAGAATGAAGATTTAAACAACAAACTTTGCCTCCAACCCCTGCAAAGTTTGAAGAAGGGTATTAAAAGCAACAAAGCAACAAAATATATGATGGAAGAAATCAAGGAATCATTGAAGATCAAGATAAATCATTGAAGATCAAGATGATTGATGATTATGATGATGTGCTTAATTTTAGGAATTGTTATTTATCTTTACATATTTTGTTTATTGAGTTGTACTATATATTGATGATTTCTCTTTGAATAAATTAACCACTCCAATTTCTATCATTCTCTATAATTTCTTCGACATCAATAATTTCTCTAACGGCCATCAGAGACATAAGTATCACCAATGATTACAAAACAACATTATCATCAATAATTGCTGACAAAGTCGGTAATAACCAATGACTTCAATGTCTAAATTCATTATAAATCATCAACAGATATTAATTTCTATCATAGTTACCTACAATAATACTATCCTTAAATCATCGATAGAATTTATATTGATTATTTGCTCAACCCCCTACTTATCTTATGACTTGTACTTGCATGCATATTTTCTTTACTTGGGGATTCTCAAGAAGTGTTCAAAATGTGGAAGCGGGAACTGGTTTGTCTGTGAATTGCAGAGAAGTGCACACTACAATTGGATGAGATAATATTGGAGAGCATTGTTTGAAAGATCTTGTTCACGAGAATTTAGTTAATGGTTGGAAAAACAGTCGTCGATCCTAGAATGGCCATAGCATTGCTAGGTAGCTCCTGAAGCAAAAAAAAATATGAATGAGATTGATCAATCGAAACTTGTGCATAACAGACATCAACTTGTGCAAAATCAGAAAATTGAAATGGTCGAACGTGATTTTAGATTTTGTAGATTACAAATCCTTTTAGAATGTAGCACAAAAAAGGAAAAAATATGCCTATATATCAGCCCCGTAATGTTTTAGGAGAGCACTGACTAGAGAAGAAACCAAACCTCATTCCCTTTGCCATCATCTTTTATAAACAAACAGGAGATATTCACTACAAACATTATAAATGTTGCTATCTACTTGGTCGGCCACCAGATTGACACAGTTAGTCCTCGGACGAATTTAGTAACCGCTACTGTCTTCCTCGCTTCATGCAAGTCGGGCATTTGTATTGCTTTATGTTCTCAGCCTTAGCAGGAGTTATCTTCACACACTTCCCGTGGTACCACCGCTCACAGATGTCACAGCCAATCCAGAACTCATCTGCACTATATTTTCCCCCACAGCTTCCGCATAGGGTTTCACTGTGTTCGTCTTCATCCTCCTCGTAACTCTCTTCTGCCAGTTTTGGATTGCTTTTCGCCTGACCATCACTATATCGCTGTAAATAAGGACACACACGTAAAGCTCAACAAATGTAAGATACAAGGGCAATCAAAGGTATAAAAAAAGGAGAAAGGCAAGGGAACTACTATTGTTAGTTGCCAGTTCAAAGAAGCTTTGGGGTTGGGGTTGGGGTTGGGGTTGGGGGTGGGGGGGTAGAAATCAACCCTCCGGTCATATTCCTGCCATGGTTCAATATCTGATGTTGCCAACGGCAAATATCATTCCCACACATCCTAATTACACTACTATTACTTTCACTAACTTTCTTCTCAGGGAAGGAAGGAGATAAAAATCCTAGAAGGATTGATTTAATAGTAACACTGCTTATAATTTGTGTCTATCCTACCTTTGTACTGCCACGGGATTTATTTCCGCTGTCTGCATTGGGTTTGTCTCTCACCGGCTTCCTTTCAGTCACAACTTCAAAGACTGTAGGCAGATCATTCACCAAGCTGAACAGTCGCTTCCTGTAAGTACAGTAAAAACCATTGGTACACTGTGAAGGCTGCACCTTTCAAAATGAAATGCACCTTGTTTGGTTCCAATCCCACACATATCCCACAAAAGAGAGAGGAAATAAAAATCCTTTACAAAGTTTTGACTATACTAGACATTAATTCACATATGAGGATACCTAAATCCAATCAAAATCCGCCTCCATGCCCCTCTCAATACCTGGCGTCAGGTGTTCAAAATTCAATCCTTGTAAATGCCTCAATAAAATTCTATTCCTGCTCAGTACCGATGCTTAATGTCTTGACTGGAATTAAATGGCAACTACGAATAATTTCTGGTGCAATCAACTAACTATATGTGCCTCGGCAAACAGGTGAAAGGAAATGCTATCCTATTGTTCTAATTCATTTAAATTAATTTCAATTCTTCAACTTTCTGAAGTTTTACGAGCAGTCAAGACAGTTTCACAGCATACAAATACTATTCTACAGCAAATGGGTTTGACTCAAAGAAAAAAGACATCAATTTCATGAACCAGATCATTTTTTATGCTTGTCATATTGATCAAAGTTACATTGGCAACAATATTTTCTGCCACAAACTAAATCGTAAGCTTTTGGTTTCCAGTCAAAGAATAGAAAATCTCCAAAGGAAGGAGAATTCGAGGCAATATTACTACTTTCAAGATTCATAACATCATATTGAGAATGAAGACTTGCGTGCACCTTTCCAAATCAGTGGTATGTCTACCTTTGACTTGTTCACAAAAGGAGTACGTAAGATCTCAAAATACAAAATTCAATCAGTCAAAGCTGAATATAACCCAAAATGTTGCATGTTTTCAGCTATCATTTACTCAGTTTTCTCATACAATGAAGTTCAGACATCTGGAAACATAATCAGAACAAGGGAGAGTTTCAGGTTGCATTATCTAACACAAAAGCTAGCAACAAATTTAAAGGCTGCGTGATGTTGCTAAACGTTAAAGCTAATGGGTCCCATGAAATGTGTGGTGAAAAAGTGGAAAAAACTTGTGGATCCAATGAAATATGTGGTTAAAGAAGAAGTTTGAACACCCTTTTACAAACAAAAGCTTTACCAAACAAGCCCATAAAAGTTAAAAATAGGTAAAACCTGCTTAACATGAAGTTGAATTTCATCCACCAATTGTTGGTATAATTATACAACATTTCAGCTAGAATATATGACTGAAGCATGAGCCAACAATTTATAGGCACAGGTACTGACCGTCTTCTCTTAGGATATGAAAACTTTAATTGATGAGACTTGAGAGTCAGAGAAACTAAAGACAGCAAAATAGAGGATATAGTTGAATATAATCATTATGTAGATAAAGCTCCAAGAATCATTCACCGATGATATTAAGTGAGTTTCAATGTGAGATGAATTTTGGTGTTACATAAATCAGAGTTGTAAAACTTTTGACAAATTTGAAACCTTATGCATTTCCAAGGATAAAGATTTTTTTCTTGACCTAAGCAAACCCATTTGAATGGTTCCATTTTGTATCAGTGTCGGTTCCAAAAGTCGTTGAACCTAATCAATCAATGCCTATCCTACTCAGTTTAAAACAACTAGGGCAAAATTCTCAAGCAGTTAAAACAGCATAAACAAATATGAGCTAAAATCATCATCCACATATCAGCAAACAATGACACGTGAATAAATATCATAAAAATGTAAAGTACCTTTCATTTCGGTTGAGCCGAGCACCAAGATAGAAAGACACAGAGAGCAACCAACAGTCACTGTGCACAGCAATTAGAGAAAGCCAATCTCTACGATCCATGCCATCCCTTGCAAAATTGATCCCAAGTGCCGGTTCAGGAAGCTCGGGCGGAACTTCCTCAGCTGGTAGATTGACTTCCCAAGTTTCATTTGGATGTCCATATAGACACAAATTCTCCTTTTCTATAAAATCAGTAAATTCCCCCCAAAAAAGGAAGTGAAATAAACAAATTAAATTAACAATTACAGATCACGAAATACTGAACTCACAGAAGGGATGTATGCTAACTACAGCTATCTAGGATATTTTAGCTTTATCTATTTGTGTACCAAAAGAAATATATTACAGAAGCCAATAACTTAAATCTGACATTTATATCTCAATTCCAACGAATTAGCATCATAAAATTAGCTTTGCTGCGTAAAATTGAAGGAAAGAAACAGAAACCCAAGTTCTTTACCTTCATTCAAGAATTAAAATAACAAGTATAATGGTACCTTTCATTTAAAACCAATTGTATCAAAACATATGGATCAGAGTAAAGTAAAAGAAAGAAAGCAAAAAAAAAAAAAAAAAGGTTGTTAAATTTTGTTTGTAAAAGAAAGAAAGCAAAAAATTCCCTTAAAAAAACCGATTTGAATAATTAGGAAAGGCAACGACTACCAGCTGTCTTCTTTCACATTTCTCAGGAACCAATAAGCAGCTAATTCGACCTTTAAACTAACCATTCATCATTTAAAAAAATAAATATTAACATAAAAATTAAATTACTAGTTTTGTCTAAGTGATGAAATTACTAGTTTTCAATATCCATTACGCAATTAGTCCAAGTCAGAAACTCAAAAGTTTGATGTGACGAACAATTTAAAATAACAAAACTGAAAAAAAAAATTACCAGGATCGCATAGCCCATAAAATTCATCCACATCTGTAAAAACACCATCCCACACTCAGATATATAAATAAACTAATTGCCTGTAGGGACACATATTTTTGTGAGCGTATGTATTATATAAGCAATACAGATTTGTGAGTACGAAAAAATATAGAATATAAGGGGTACCATCAGTTAAAGCACGAACGATTCCGGCACGACGAGCGCTGTAATCTTTGAAGATCTCCTCTACAGTTCGAAGATTTGAAGAAAATGAAGCCATTTCTATATGAGATCTAGAATTTATTGAGAAATTAATGATAATTTACATACGAAGATTCAAAGAATCCTATGAATTGGAATTGCCGGGAGTAAGACGGGGAGAAATATTGTGCATGTTAACTTGAGATTAGAAAACAGATACGACGAAACGCCGTCGTCTTAGGAAATGGAATTGAAACCTATTTGGAAAAAAATCTTAAAATTAAAATTGGCCTCATACTAACTTTTTCCGTGAACTGACCAATGGGGTTTCAGTAATAGTCACTGAACTTCCAAGAAAAATCCAATTGGGTCACTCATCTTTAGCTTGCTCGATCAAATCACATAAATTCAATTTCTTTCATTTGTCTTAATCAAATAGAAGAAAATTTGTCTAAATTCTATTATTAGAATAGAAGATTATGCTACTAGTTTCTAACTTATATAGGAATTTGAATCTACATAATTTTCTTTGAATCTCGACCTATTTTCTGCGAACTGACTTGTTAGGTTCCAGTTCTAGTCATTGAACTTCCAAGATATTTCAAATTGGATTTTATGCCTTTTTGTTTACTTTTTGTTAAAGTAAAATTTATCTGAACGTTAAAACATAAAGTATACATTATAATGTGTCAAATCATACACTGAATTGATTTTCAATTTAATCACTTGTCACACATGAAAGCATTTCGGAAGACTCTAAGAACGATGTAAAGGTCTCTCGAGCTACGGTAGACGAAAAGAAAAAAGAGAATAAGGGAGAAATGACTAAGGCAATCAGAACGAGTATGGACCGAGGCTCTAAAGTTGAGTATCGTATTTTAATTTGCGATTATATATTAAACTAATTTTAAAGAAATGAAACTTAAAGTTAATTCATGCTAATCAAAAAATAATAATACATAAATTGAAATAAAAAGCTTAAATCAGGTCATATATAAAATTTTAGGTTATTCGGGAAAAAAAAAATTGTCTAGATCGACAACACTTGTCGACTTCCAAACTAAGGTCTTGGTGAGTCCAAAGATTTAGTTAACATGACAACCCACTGATCGAGAGAGAAGCATATCTATGTCACTTAATGACAGGCTCATGCCAACTGAACAATGGAGAATAAAGAAGCAAGAGCCCCTAATCTTAAACCTAGACAAGGCTTAAATAAATGCAAGAAGAAAAAATAGGCCAAACGTTAAAATTCAACACAAACCTTGGATTCTTACATCGCTTGATTATTTTTCTTTACGCCAATGTGTCCCCTCTTTTCATCACCAACACAAGAATAGAAAAATTCGAATACAACTAAAAGCTTGAGGTGCCAATCAATTGTCTCATGATTATCGAAACAATAAATTGGCACAAAAGCAGACTCAATAAGAAAAGGATCACCAGCGTTTTTGATATTTAGATAAGATGAATAAACATTTGAAATAATGATGAAAACCCGGATCATCCCCCATGCAATTTCTATCTCATGAAGGCAGAAAACAAATCCAAGCTTACGAGTATTGCAGAGAGTAGTCTTCATGAAGATGTTAACAATCGCTTAATGCCTGTTTTCTGCTCGGATGTAAGCCTGCTAGGGAACTTAATGTTGAACTTGATTCGTAAGTTACCCTTTTTGCCGGGTTCCTTTGGGATGGGCATCCCTTCCCCTTTGACGACTTCTTCATAGGTGGGATTGACAACGGAATTGATAAGTATCGTTAAATTCCTTCCATCAAGCGTCGTCACTTGTGCAGTATATCCTGTCAGAGCTTCGACCAGAGAGATCTTCTGGGTGACAATTAGATCATTCCCGTCCCTCTTGAATACACCATGAGGCTTCTCATCAATAATGAAAACTAAATCTGATGGTATATAACCTCGCATTTCATTTCCTTTCTCTGGAAAAGTTATTTTGGTTCCCTTCTTCCACCCAGACTTAATTTCAATTGTAAGAATTTCCTCCATAGTGGATGGCCTCCTGCCAACAGAAAAATTATAAAAACATATAGCAGAAGGTATATACTCTAGAAAACATGTAGTCCTAACATTGAATCATGCATACAAGCAAAGAGCGAGGAGAGTAGATAAATGAATCAATAGTTAAAAATGAGCATTTCCAAGGAAGACACTTACATGTTATACATAATGCACAGTGTAGTTGGTCGCGCTACAAATGACTTTTCCTCCGAGGCATTCTATGTCAAAGATTCAAGGTCATTTAAAATTCTGCTGAGCCAAGTAGGACTTTAAGAATGATATCCACCAATAGATATTAGTGGATATCAAGTACATGGAAAAAAAATATATAAAATTACTATTCGTTTTAATTCCTCAAATCACCTATTTATTTCAATTTGGATCTAATGCAGAGAGAAAATAACTTTTTGAAGGGTATAGATCTTGATATACAGAATCAAGCTTTTCTCTAATACATTTTTTTCATCTTCAGCCAATCCACCAAACACTCCCTATGCATCCCCATCCCCACAAACAACAAAAAAAAAAAAAGGAAAAAAAAAAAAAGTATGGATGTATCTGGCTTCCATTGTGTGTAGGTGCCCTACAGGGGTGAAACTACAGTCTTCTCTCTTCCAATGTTCACTAACTTGGATGGGATCTCTATTAAATCTTATCGCTTTAACTAAGGAATTCAACAACTAGACTTTCAAACACTTTCCACAGGTTGATTTTCTACGTCGACAATGCACTTCAGGCAACACATGCACGCATGCGCAGAAAGAAATATTAATTGATTGGAGAATAACTAAAGTTGGGTCTTTGTTTTGGGGTTTTGAGAATGGGGTGAGATGTTGTTGGGTAGGTGGATGGGACAGCAACAGTTAAAGAACATAGATGAGTAAATTGAAAGACAGATTTTCCCTCCATAACACGAACTTTTCAATTAGGGTAGCGTGTCCGACACTCCTTGGACACACTGCCGTCTGTGATCATTTTTTCATCACAAATACAATATATTTTTAACTCAAAGTTATTATTAAATAACAAATAAGTACTCATATTTAGAAAGTTTTGGCCAGAAAAATTACTTAACAAGTATAAAACTAAATTTATACTATATAAATAAAGAATTCAAAAGAATTTAATCTACGTGTCGACGATATGTCTGTCAGTACTTTTTTTTAAAAATCGCATATCGGCGTGTCTCATATTGGACACACGTGTCTGTGTCGGTGTTTCATGGGTTTTTCCCATCTTAATCGAAATGGGTTAATATCCAAAAAATAAATTAGTCTACTTTCTGGAATAGCGAAATTTATCGTGGGACATCCAGAAATGAAAAGTTGACAAACTAAGCCCCTGTTTGACAACAATTACTTCAAAACACTTTAATTCTCATACTCATTTTCAACCACACATTTACACAATAAAACATTTTGCACGTGAACCCAAGATTTTTCTTTACTTTGTAACCACACATTCTTCAAATAATCACATTCAAAACTCCATTTTCTCATATTAATGGCCATCAAACGGGGACTAAGTGGGGTAGTAATTGTAGCATAGCCTGTTGGAGTCGGCTTATTTTCAACCCAAGTTAATCATTTGCGATTGCATTCCTAGTGAGAGATTTTCCTAATATTGGGACAACTTAATTGAGACAATATTTTGTAGCATAGCTTGCCAAGTCAAGTTCCTTACAACCCAGGTGAATTAGCTCTCTACTTTCCAGAAGAGGAAGATTAGATTACAAAAGTGCGCACTTAGGCTACATTTAGCACACTAGATTAGACCGTAAAAGAAATTGTACACAAAATTAGAGGAGATAATACTAGGTAAATAGTACTACAATGGATTAAGCAGAATAGTTTTTTAAAAAAAATTATATTCAAAAGAATGATAATTTGCACTATCTTTCTTATCTAGCCTAAACCCACCTCCTCATTCCGCTCTATGTTATCCAGTTAGCATAAAAAAATACTGCAAACTACATTCTTTTAAATGAAAAATTAAAAACTACTCTCCATTATTAACTCTAATTTTATATTTAATTCCTTATACGGTCTAATTAAACACTAAATTCCTTGAACAATCTAATTTGATGTACCAAACACAACCTTATCATAAGCACTGTAATAATTGTTAATCATTTAAGCTTTGGAAAATTTTCCATTTGCCATTTTAGTACATTGCCATTCTTGAATAGGAATACACTATAGTTAAATAACCCACAGATTGATTTATGGTATTCACGTGCATTGAATTTCTCTCTGCAGACTGCTCTTAAAAAATTCTCATGTTCTCATCTCTTTTTGCGTCAGCTAGTTGGTCAATGTAGAGAAGCTTTGTTCAAACCTCAAGCATAGGCCATTGGTGAAGCTCTTAAGTAGGTGTGACTAACAGTGCCCAATCCTTGTCCCATATTAAAAATTGAAAGCATACAGGATAATGAATCATCTTCCTGTGACATCATCTTTTCAGTCACAATCTTTCATATTTTAAATCTTCATCATGGCCATCACCATGAATTGGTAGGGAAAAAGTCAAAAAATTGAATAAAACTTGCTAATTTCTCAAAGTCATCTGAAAGTAGAAAAAGTAGAGTGAAGAAATACTATCGAGGGTTGATCGTCAAGATAATAGACTTAGATGCAGTATTTAGAAGTGTGTCCTATTATTTATAACTTCCAAAAAAAAATTCTTCAATAAACAAACACTTTGTGAAACACAACTGTGCATATGAGGTGTACTTTATGGGCACCAAAATGCAAATGGGAGTTCAACTAGAACGATTCATAAGAATTATTTCCCAGTAGTTCCTCCAGAATTCTGATTTGTTGAAGGAGCAACAGATACAGAACGAGGGGACAAGTACTGGTTGCATGCAACCTTTCATTTTACATGGAAACAGAAAAAGAGAAAGCTTGGTCGTGCGGACTATTGGAGAAATAACCTAATGCATAAATCATATATCATATTATTCTGACACTAAGATACCCAACCAAACTTATTTTACTTAGCTGAGATTATTCTCTTAAAAATCATAAAATATACCTTCTCAAGTTAAACTTGAAAGATACATAAGAATTTCAGACAACCTACCGCCATTTCCACTGATCTAGAGCAGCCGCAAACTTATAATATGACTGCTTTTCTAACTTATTTCCACCATAATCTTCAAGTGCTGTCAAGTATATGCTCACTTAAAGAGAGAGAGAGGACTGTGGTGTTCAGGCCATATTAGAATAGAAGTTGGTGATAGTCAGGCCGCAGGAAGTGGTTCTAGTAGTGATATCAATATGGAGAAGTTGAAGAAGAAGAGATTGCAGTAGTCATGGGGTGATCTAGTCACTAGGATCTTTTCTGTGGTGTGGCCGTCAAGGAGTAGGTTGTTCAAGAAGAAGCGGGATACACGAGCGAAAAGGTAGGGTGATAAGGCTGTACTAGGCTTGTCGGAATGAATAAGGTAATGATGCTGAATTAGCGTAGGGAGGTTAGCGATGGTGAGGGTGTCGGATTTTTCCAATGCATTAACAAGGGTCTTGAGGGTTAAAAGAGTTGATTCCAGTACGCGAACGTTATTTTGAAACAATCCAGACATGAAAGGAGGGCTTTTATTTTGTTATGGCCCTCATTAAGCCACAAAACCTAAGAACCTTGAGCTTTTGAAGCCTCCTTGCTAATGGGAAAAGGCAAATTTCATGAGACATACCACTTCTATAATGTCAAACCTTCAAAATCAATTTTAGTGAACAAAAGCAGTCGACACAGACAATTAAGACTAAACTTTTCATATATTACAATGAAAGGCTTTCTGACAGATGATTCACGATCATCAGACAAAGAAGAAAGGTTTGAATTGCAGAAACTCTAGAAGAAAATGAACATGTCGTGTTTTCCGAATTGGGCACATTTTTTGCACACTATTCATATAGTAAAACAAGACAAGTATTCATGTTCCATAATAACTATACAAGTCTCCCCTCGGACTACCCATGCGAAATTTAACTATATATGATGTCTCTTGACTATCTTGTTTTCTGAAAATAAAACTTAACCAAGGTATAGCCAAGGTTTAAAAAGGCAAAACTAAGTACTGAGCCGATTTTTCTTTATGAGGGAAGGCGTAAGCCTATAAACGAATTGAGGCGTAAGCCTCGAAGCGGATTGAGGTGTAAGCCTCACAGAAAACAAAAAATATAAGTAAAAGAATTATAAAATAATACAAAAGTACAAAAAAATCAAAGTTGGAACATATGGTAAATAGGATATATAGTCATTAGCATATTGAGATATAGTCCACCTAAACAAAGAAGATGTTTAGCAAAAAAAAAAAAAAAATTACAGAAGTTAGAAATCATTCCATTTGCAATGGAAAAAAACAAGCAGCTTAAACTAAAAAAAATCTAATAGTCTGCACTATCATCACTATTACTAGCATTGTTAATGGAATCATCATCGAAAATATTTTCCCCATTATCTTCCTCTTCGCTACTCTCAATTTCTACAAAATCATCTTCCTCATCCACCAATTGCAATGTGACTTCATTTTATTGTTTTGTTTGGGCCAAAATGCCTTTTTAAATGGGCTCTTTTCTTTTTTAAGAATGACCCTTTCTGATTTCTTTTCATACAATTGAAAAATCAAATTTTAAATGAGGCAAAGCGTGCGCCTCAGATTTAGAGGCGTAAGCCTCATATTTTTAGCCTAAAAAATACCGCATCGAGGCATACTACATGAGCCTCGAGCCTCACGGTGAGGCGGGCCTCACTACAGCCTTTTTAAACCCCGTATAGCATTACTATAACTGTATTGATACTATCCATCAATCAAGATTTTACCTTTCTATCAAACTGACTATCATTCAACTTTTATATATACCATCTATCTACAAATCCAACATTTTTCATAGTTCAAAAAGTGTACAGTGACAGAGGCTTACCCACTTGCATCCATAACATCCCTCGAAATCTTCATCTTCTTTGTAGTCCCCTTATACAAATCCTCCAAACTGCACGGCAAGTTCCTCTCAATTGCAGCCGCCTTGCGCGGCATGCCACTCGAACCCCCATCCCCTCCTGCAGCATTCCTAAATGAAGCAAATACATCATCCCCAAACATACTCCTCGTGAAACCTGATCCCCCGGCCCGTGACCCGCTTCCCATATCCCCCATTCCTCCAAACGGGCTCGAGTACCCGAAGAATTCAGAAAATATGTCATCTGCACTGCGAGGGTTGAAACGGAACATTGTTGGCCCCCCTCCATCCGACCCGCCAGTAAATCCACCCGCACCTGGCGGTGGCACCTGCCCCTTTAATCCTTCCTCTCCGTATTGATCATAAACTGCCCTCTTCTGTGGATCACTCAATACCTGCAATAATCCCATAAAAAAAAAAAAAAAATCAATTCTTTAAAAGTAATTCCTCTTTTTTCTTGTGGGTTGTAATAATATGAGCATAATTATGTGTGTAGATAATACTTACGTCGTAGGCTTCTGAGATTTGTTTGAATTTGGCTTCGGCATCTTTCTTGTTGTTAGGGTTTTTGTCGGGGTGCCACTTCATGGCGAGTTTCCGATAGGATTTTTTGAGGTCATCCTCTTTAGCATTGCGGTCCACCTGAAGAATCTTATAATAATCCACACCCATTTTTTCCTTCTTGCTTTCAAAATCTCTCCGTTTTCTTGTTTACCGATTCTGGGGGTCTTTCAGTTCTCTCATATCCTGTTTTTGACTGTTTTCTACGGAAGTTAAAATTACTGTTTATGGGTCGGGCTCGGGCCGACAAATCGACATCATTCTTTGAAGTTTTCGAATTTGATATTGCCCCGTTTGGTCTTATTATTATCTAATTAAAATAAAAATATGTTCATTATCCTTCGTATCAATATTTAAATTCAAATTTTCTATCTTTTGTGTGGGTCAATAAAGGCTCTATTTTGCATACTCATTCTATAATAATTTGGTTCAAACAGGCCTACCCAATTTTTGTTTTTGAATTGAATTTTCCTTATTAAGTAGTCCTATTATCTCTTTCTTCCTTTTTTTTTTTTTTTTTTCCTTGGGATTCTAAATTTATTTTGGACATGTTTTGAGTCCTGATTTTAGTATAACATGTATTTTAAAATTGATGGAAAAGGCGTAATTAAAAAATAAGAGTTCGCTAGTTGAAAAAAATTACAATTTGAAAAAAAAAAAAAAAACGAGAACATAAGATTTATAAAAATTAATATGGTTTTATATGGGTTATTAGCACAAAACGCCCCTATAGATTTAATTGACCAAGAAACATATATTGATCAATAACAATAATTGAAAGATTTAAACATGCAAAAGAGAAATTAGTAAAATCAAGAAATATTTCTCTCTTTTCCTCTTGAATGTTTTAATTTGATGGATTTTTATTTACGTTTATAGGTAGATAGAGGCAGTTTCATGGGTCATAAAAAATTATTCACTTTCCATCAAAGTGGATACTTATGAAACCTTCACTTCTTGATGAGCCAATATGATTTTAGCAATAATAAACCACTTTAATTAATTTATTAATAATATTACTTGGGTTATATTAATTGATCTTACATTCTTCCACTTGTCTCTTAATATTACATCGTTACATGGTTTATAACATAATGCGCATATGAAAAGGTAAAATCTCTCGTACACTAGTCACTTAATATATCATCTTTAAGTAAAGACTAATAAGAGTCATGACGATTTTACACTTTCATTTCGACACAATTCCTTTCATGTACTACAATAATAGTCCCCACCTAATATAACACGTAATGAGAAGTTTGATAATTGCATTACAATAATGTCTTTGAAAGGTTGTCCTTGTCAGCATTCATATAATCCATTCATGTACATATACCAACTATTATGACATGAATGATATTTTCTTGAACCGTGGCTTCAAAACATGCCACAAATTCAGCTCTATAGTTAATGCAACAATGGCCAACTGCTTCGCACTTTTTCATGATATAGTCCCTTCAGTCAAGAAGAACAAATAGTCAAATGTGGAGTTTCTAGTATCCACACAACAAACAAAGTCTGAATCCGAAAATCCGAAAATCTCCAAGTTATAAGATCTCCTATAAGTGAGCATGTAGTCTTTCGTTCCTTGCAAGCATCTCAACGCTATATTTGCAGCTTTTCAATGATCGAGTCTTGAGTTACTTTGATACATGCCCAACATTCTGACAACAAAATTGATGTCGGCCTGATACAAGTCTGAGTATACATTAAGCTTCCCACAAGGGATGCATAAGGAATAGCCGCCATTTGTTTACGTTCTTATTCGTTCTTAGGATATTGTATGATACTACATTTATCTCCTTTTTGAATTGGAACAACAATCGCGGAACAAATTTTCATCTTAAATCTCTCTAAAACTTTATTGATGTATGTTTTATGAGACTATCCTAACAATCCTTGTGACCTATCTCGAAATATTTCAATTACAATCACATAGGCTACCTCTCCCATATCCTTCATTTCAAAGTTTTTAAAGAGAAATTCTTAATCTTGTGTAATAGACTAAGATCGTTAGTAACTAGCAAGATGTCATCAACACACTGATTAAAAAATATAAACTTGCTCCCACTAACTTTTAGATATATACATCGTTCAACGATGTTTTCTTTAAATCCAAAAGAAATAATGGTATCGCTGAAGTTAAGATACCGTGACGAGAAGCTTGTTTAAGTCCTTATATTGATTTCTTTACTTTACACACCACGCATTCGTTTCCTTTAACTGAAAAACTTTCAAGTTGATCCATATAAACTTTTTCATCTAAATTTCCACTTAAAAAAACAATTTTCACATCCATTTGATATATATTTAAGTCATAATAGGCTACTAAAGCTAATATAATTCTAAGCAAGTCATTCTTGGAGACTGGAGAAAATGTCTCCTTATATCAATGTCGTATTTCTAAGTAAAATGTTTAGCAACAAGTCTAACGTTATATCATTCGATACCATTAGAGTTGCACTTGGTCTTAAAGATCCATTTGTACCCAACTCTTTTACGTGATTTAGGTAATTCGACGAGATTCCAGAATTCATTATACTACATAGATTTCAACTCATATTTCATAGCATCTAGCCATTTATCAGAATTAGCACTCTCAATTGCATGTGAAAATGAAACTGGATCATCATCAACAATTCCAAAATCAAATTCAAACTCTTGCAAGTAAACAACATAATCATTAGAAATAGCATGTCTACGTTATCTTTGTGACCTTCTTAATTTTATTTCTTATGGTTCATTTAATGCATGTTCATTAGCAACAACTTTATTGTGAGATGTTTGATAATTTATTTGTTGTTCTGGCAAATTATCATACAGTTCAACAATTCGAGAAACAAAAACTTAGAAGAAGTTGATTATAGAGAAACGAAGTTGATCATAGAGAAACTTTGACTCTAACTTCTTGTATTTCCACATTTCGTTGTTCCAAACTCCCACTAATTTCACAATTCTCAATGAATCTAGCATTTTTCAATTTCAACAATTCTAGTACTATGATTAGGACAATAAAATCTATACCCCTTCGATTTTTCTGGATAATCAATGAAAAACTCACTAATTGTTCTTGAGTCTAGTTTCATTTCATGTGGTTTAAAAATTCTTGCTTCTGCCCAGCAACCCCAAACATGTATGTACCTTAAACTGGGTTTCCTTCTCATCCACAGCTCAAAACGAGTCATTGGAACTGCCTTACTAGGAACTCTATTTTGGAAAATACATGACAGTCTTTAATGCAAACATTCACAAAGAAATTGGTAAAGAATAATTGCTTAACATACACCTAACCATTTCTATTAGAGTACGATTAAGCCTTCGGCTATACTATTTTGTTATGGTGTGTCGGCATAGTGTATTGAGAAAATATGCCATGCCTTTCAAGGAATTTAGCAAATGGACCAAGGTGTTGTCCGATTTCATCATACCTTCCATTCTATTCACCACATCTACCCGATCTAATGATTTTCACCTTTCTGTTCTGTCTAATTACCGTTCAACTTAATTGACAAGGATCTCTAAAGCATTTACATCTTGAGACTTTTCATGTAGTAGATAGACATAACCATAATGTGAAAAATCATTAATAGAGGTGATAAAATATTTTTTTCCACCAAAGGATGGAACATCAAATGGCCCACATATATCAGTGTGTATTATTTCATGAAGTTGTGTGCTTTTTGTGGCTCATTTCTTTGTGTGTTTTGGTTTGTTTACACTTAATACAATCCATACAGGTTTCGAGATAACTAAAATTCAAGTTAGGAAGGATTTCATTCTTTACTAACCTTTCTATCTTTTCCTCATATATGTAACTCAAACATTTGAGCACATTGAACAGTGGTATGGATGAAGCATGCGAATGCAGAGAAACGAGAATAGGTACTACAAGTTATAAAATCTTCTAACATTAATGCTTTGAGTTTTGACTTAAATACTTATTTTCAGATTTGGATAACATTAAATGTATATCATAGTTCTTCTTTGGATGATACTAAGTTATACCAATCATAATAAACATAATGATGCTAGTTTAATTTCCCTTAATTGGTAATTAAATACACTCTAATCAAACATGTCTATTATCTTTGGCTAACAGAACACATAACTAACTATATCAATTAACCAAGATCATGTTCAAGATTAATAAAATTAATTGATCAACCTTTGGACGATCCATAACAATTTTATAATCTATGAACGTCAATATACTCTTGACAATAATAATTCTAAAATCATTTTCATTTATAAATATCAAACTATCAAGAGTAATTGACAAATCAATTATTTAGTTTAGTATTCACAATACCATAATGTTTGGTCACTTTGGTGACTAACAAACAACATTAATTACATAAATAAATAAATTATTTATCACTTAATGTTTATTTACAGATTTACATATTCTTGTTGCGCCGCAAAATACACAATAAATTAATTAATGGACATGATGGTCAAGCATAACACAATTATGTATTCATATATTTAGCCCAGCTAACTGTAACAATAAATTTGGCACTCAAAACACAATAATTGTAACCGAAAATGATTGAATGGAATAGATTTTTCAACAAAACATCATTACTCCTATTAGAAAAATAGTATTTGGGCTTGATTTCATGTTTCAACAACAAAAAAAAATGACCTAATTTCGAAAACAATTAATAGCATTGGATGGAACCGTAATTGAAGTCAAATGAATTATGTTCCATAAATCGATAACAAAAATTAAGGATAAGGGAAAAAAATTAATAATCTTTAAAAAGAAAATCAAGAATCATTTAACATTGGCTCTGATACCACATGTAAGCAATTAATTAACCTTAATACCAAAATCTTTAAAATTCATGATTTTTACATATAAATTTAATTGAACAAGAAACATACATTGATCCATAGTAATAATTGAAATACTTAAATATGTTAAAGAGAAACTAATTAAAATATCGTTCTCTCTTTTAATAAAATGATAAAAATTATATTGAGAAATTTGTATTGTAAAAATAATAAATGTTAATGAAATAATTGGATTTTTTTAAAAATGCGAGTTATAAGTCTTTTTAAAGACTCACGTTTAACACATTTTTAACTATTTTCGATATATATTTGAACTATTCAATATGTCCATAATGTAGTTCTTGAAATAGATTTTGAAATGATATAAGTAATTTGTATATTCGATTAGCTTACGATTATCAGAGAATTTTTAAAATTAGTATATTATGAAATTCAAATTTATTTTGATTGTCTATGTTTAGTGGAGATTAAAATCAAATTTTAGTAAATTTTGATAAAAATTAAACAGTTATGAATTCCATGAAATACGTTATTAAAATTAATTGTTAACTTTAATTTAGATTAAAATTAAAATTTCAATCGATACCAAACATGATTTTTTTTTAAAAAAAACTCAAAAGTCAGGACCCCTGGGTCCGCCCATGGTGGTTACTAGAATTAGGTTTTGCATTTTGGGTTTTTCATCTTGATTTATGGGTTCACGAAGGCGACGATTGTGGTGGTGGGAGAGAAAGGGGAAAAAGTGAATTTTATTTATTTTTAAGTTTGATTTTTAATTATTTATTTATGACTCATTTGTAAATTTTTGAAAGTCTTGGGACCATGGTTGTTATTATTTCCTTGGCTTTCAAATAGTGACGTTCTGTACTATTTCCAATGGGTATGAGGGTTTCGACAATTTTGGGACCATTGTTGTTATTAGTTCCTTGGGTTTATTTTTCTTCTCCATTTGTTTTATTGAAATAAGAGGGTATATTTGTTATTTCATATAGGAATGTTTTGTGCTATTTTCAAAAGGTACGAAGTTTTTGACGGTTTGCTCAATAGATAGAAGACATTGTGTTGTTTAGCCATATAATGAATGTAAAAAGGTTGGATAACTTACCTCTGTTTGAGCTTTATTATAATTAGTTTTTGAGAAAAATATATTTTGTAACAGTGATTTTTCTAAGAATATATGATTAAAAAAAAAAGTAAAAGTTTTGAATTTACATGTAATATTATTTTATTAAAAAATGTGTAGTTTAAAAATAAAGATAGAAAAATGTATTTTGAAATTAATGGAGCCCAAATAGGAACTTAATTTTTTCTCACTTTTAAATAAAGAAAAAAATGGTTTACTTTCTATTGAATTAACTCGTATCTTGCTGTCACAATAAGTAACTTATTTCCATTTTTTATAGTTTTATTAACAACAAACTAAGCCTTACTTGGAGCTTTCCATCTATAGATTCAAAGGACTTAAAAGGAAATGGTAAAAATTGATGAACAAATAAACAGCAGTTCAGAACCTTGATATTTGAATTTAGTTAACGGCGCTTGCAAAATTGGAAGGATTTCATGACATGTCTAACCGTATAGCTTACGTGGCACGCATATGAAAAATATAAATTAGATTTTTTTTTTATATAAATCATGCTATATTTAGTTATAAACTATAATAATCCAGCTCATAAAAATTGTGAAATTCAGATTTCGAAAAGCTCTACATTTGAATAAAACCACGAATTCAACAATCATTAAAAAATACCTAATTATGCATGGGACGATTTGTGAATGAAAAATGTCACATTCATATAGACTCATGCTCAACGTCATTAAATCCTTTCAATTATTCAAGCATCGTTTATGTAGTGACAAATGTGGGTCCCAATTTTCAAAGTTAAGTGACTAATGGAGACAATTTTTAAATTTAATGATCATTTAGAGAATTAACCCGTCTTTTATTTTTACCGTACACGAACTCTCAATTCCTTTCTTTAATATGCCAGTTATGTTTGCTTAGTGCTAGTTTTGTGATGATTTGCTGCACCGAATGGCGCAGTCATGTGAAATCTCAAAATGAACGTTTCCAAGAGCGGATTAACGATATGCTGATTTTGTCCGTCATTGACATTTCTAATACTCTCTTACATTCTCTACATTAGTTTTGATATCAGAGTTCTCCTACTCAAGCTTTTCTTTGAATTTTTTTAAATAACACCAAAAAAAATTGATCATGGAGGAAAATCCCAACTCAAGAAAAGGACCTTCAGACAACGTTGTCAGTAAACGATCTACTAAAAAAATTAATTTATAATTAGTCCAAACACTGTCAACCCTTAGTTGACCGTGACCACTAAACTTGTAAACCACCAAGGAACTCATTTGTTGTGCATGTCCGCACTTCTCAGAACTCCGAGCTACTTTTCTCTCCGAGTAGATCAACAAGAACGAACATCTTCCCTGATCGCCAAAATTCCAAGCGCATCTTCCCAAAACTCTAGAACTCTGAAAACTAATTGGCAAATGTAGGATTTTGTTTTAATGTCCGATTAATTGATCTTTTTTTTTTTTATCTGTAAGCCGATGAAAGAGATATTAGAATGTATATTTAACTTTCAAAGAACAAACGCTCGACTTACAACCAAGCTCTATTATTCTATTAATTATGGATCAATATATGGGATGAACAATTAACAATTTAATCTTGTGTTGAATTTAAGAAGCAATTAATGAGTGTTTAGATCTTCAATAATGTGATCTCTAAAATATAATGATTTAACACAATTTGGAACGATCTATGGTTGTATATTTATAATAGGTCCTCTTTGGTTGTAATGGGATTGAAAATCAGTATTAAAATCAAAACAGGATTATGATTGAATAATATCGCTGCTTGAGCGCCAGAAGGCTCCAAGCAAGTGGCAGCCAGCCGCTCGAATGGTGGGTCGGTGCTGAGTTCGTTTTTTGCTCTCCTTCTTGAAATTCGAATCTCGATATTCTTCTTATATTTCTTTGACTTATTTTTTTGGACTCTATCAACCCCAAACTATTTTTATAATAACTAAGAGCTTGTTTGAACCCCATTTTTTTCCTTAAGAATGCATTTTGAAATAGTAGATTGATGAAGCATGTGTGGTTGAAAAATAAGAAAAAGTTCAGGATTTGCGTGTAATATTATTTTATTGAATAATACGTGGTTGAAAAGAAGAGAGAAAAATGTATTTTCAAAATAACAGGGATCAAACGAGGGCTAAGATTCAATGATTCTTAGTTTGATTTTGATTACAACTCTTATTAACTCCTAATACAATTAAATTAGAACATGATTTTGACTAGAAAAATTGTCAATTATAAGTAGGAAAATTGTAAATTAGAGCAAATCTCGAATTTATTATTATGCTAATCATTTATTGTATCACGTTTAAAAGCTAGTAATTTCGTACGCATTTGGGTGCTATGTATGAGCATTTTTTGTATTTCAAGCAAGTAGTTGCACATCTCCTTACGGCTGCTGCCGTATAACTTGTTTTTATCTATGATCATATTCGAGCAATTATGTGTTACGACGTCATTATCATGCCAACTAATTCTTATCTAATATCATAATTAATAAACGGGAACAGCCAAAATTAATTTATTTTCCTTCATTATGTATATATTAGTTGATCAATTAGTTAGTTAATTAAAACTTTTTTTTTCCCCTAATTTACTTATCCTTGATCATTATGCACAAGATAACCGCAATTAGTGTTGATCAAAATATTAAGTTATTTCCTTAATTTTATGCAATCTGGTGGCATCACCAACCACATGTAAAAAATGATATTTTTCGAGAAAAATAAAGCCAATTAATCACATTTTGATTTTCTTTTCAATTCTCTATAATACGACAGCTATAGACGCGGTTTCTATTTCTCTTGTTTCAAAAAACATGGGGCCATTTTGTTTTACTTCATTCCATAAGGAAGTTACGTACGCATACGGACTGACTTAATTAATAATTAATTGGGCATTATCTTATCCATAAAAAAATCATAATCATCATCATTTACAGTAATTGTAGATTAATCAGTGACAATAATTATTAATAATTAATCTCTTTAGTTTGATAATGAAGACCCCATTCCATAAACACCCAGATTTATGCGTAAAGTAGACGCATTGAAAGATTATTGTCAGATGATTAATTTTATAACCTTAAAAGACGAAAATCGCTTAAAATAATTGTCTATAAGTATACTCCAAATGAGGAAAGATGTTCCTATATATATATACACACACACGCGTTACAGAACTATTCATTTAAATTACGACACTTCAAATCTCGAACCACTTAAATTATGATACCTAAACATCTAAGGTGGTAAGAGAGAAATATAGTAAGTGTGTGCTCATGTTTGGTAGGTTTAATTCAAGTTGAAATCAACAATTAATTTTAATCACATATTTCATGTGACTCACAACTTTTAATTTAATCACGTATTTCATTAATTTTTATCAAAATCTATTAAAAATTAATTTCGATCCCCACCAAACATGGCATACGTACATTTATGACTCTTACGGAAGCTTCACTCATTACCTCATTTAATTATTATTATTATAGCTGAAAAGTTACCAGTAAAAAGTCTTAATCTCGAACATAACATTTCACAGAAAAGCTTGACTTTTCATCAATAAATTTATTACATTAAACATTAATCTTCTTAATATAGTCCTAATTACGTTATTGTTTCTCTCTTTTCACATCATAATTATTTGTTGGATTGCAATTGTTTACAATATATTTCTAATTGCTTCGTCGTGCAATCAATAGGTTAATTAGCGTGCATCTAAAGCTAAGAACAAAATATTGAGCAACAAGTCACGCTAATC